>JBBMJY010000021.1:18149877-18189523 GCA_037833715.1 Toxotes lorentzi
ACACACACACACACACACACACACACACACACACACACACACACACACACACACACACACACACACACATAAACACAGTTCAAAACACTGTCCAGTCTATAGCTGGCCAACAAAATCTAAGGTAGGACAGGTAACCACTCTCCTAATAAATCAATTAAGAGATTAAAGAGAATGCAGACCTGGCTCTGAAGACAGAGCTGACACAACTAACTTAAGCAACTGGTGTAACCTGTAACTACATACATTCAAAGTCCCCACAGTAGCTGTGGATTTATTTCCTGTCTATCAACTAATTTGCAGCTTTATATGTATGAATTAATTAATAATGATAAGAATTATGGGAGTATAAATAAAACAGAGATGTGTGTGAAAAAATATTTGGGCTTGTTGCAAGTTGTTGGCCTGGCAGAAACAGGCTGATTGCAGAAAATGCTTAGGTGTTTGTTTGTGTGTGCTTGTGTAACTGTGGGTGTATACTATGTGTGTGTGTGTGTGTGTGTGTAAGTGGGCTGTGTGTGGCCAGACTCACTGGGCTGATCTTGGCCCCTGGCTGTTGCTGGCGTTCAGCATGTCTGTAAAGAAACAGCTGGAGGCAAAGCCAACACCGGTCCCGCTCAGAAGCTCAGCCCTGCCAGCAGCGACAGAGTCCAGAACTTTCCATGGTCCAGCGTCGCCATGCCAACAGGTCTTGGCACGACACAGCTGTCCTGATCTGCACACCTGGCCCACCTAGAGTCCAGAATCACCTCTCCTGTCACTGTGTGATGAACAGGTCATTTACAACCCAAGTGTTTGTGTGTTTTTAAGAGTTATGGGCCCAGGTAAAGAAAACATCGTGGCAGTGGACCTCCTGTGTGTTGCCCTAATCAAACAGAGCTGAGAACCTTTGCACTGTAGAATAGCCGGGTTTGAATTTGTTCAGACTTGTACTGTGGAAAACCCACACAGAGGGATATTCAAAAAGAAACGGCATTATGGAAATGGCGCTCGATAAAGATTTTTGTTTGTTTGTTTTAGATAGTGCCACTGAGTTTTGTGGTTTCAGCTTGAACATGCTGTGGAGGAGCACATACCAAACCTGCGGCAAACAGGAATACCTAACTGCAATATACAGCTTTATGCAGCCAAGGTCAATTATGTAAAATTCAGACCTCACAATTATATGAAATATTTGTCTGTTATTATTTGATTGAGCACATACCAGAGTGTTTTAAGGTACTGAATGACTTTCTTAAATGCAGCCCAAATTTTAGATTTTTTTTTGTTTTTGTTTTTTTTAATACTCCAGTGTCTTGCTCACTTGCTGACTGACACTTTGACATGTAGATAAGTGCAGCTGGGGATCATACCATCAACCTTACAATTAATAAGCTCCACAACCTGAGCTGGAGCCACCTTAAGGGTAGCCAATGATAAAAATAACTGTTATCTGAGAGAAATTAAGCCTAGTGTGGCTTTGAAGTTGCACTCCATTACATTTTCATGTGATAATGTCCAGTTAAAAGTACAAAGTACTTTTGATTTTTCTGTGTTATAATAAATAATTTGTTTTTTTCATAGGAATGTAGCAGAACTTCATTTGAAGCAAACAGGAGATCAGGATATTTGCCAGCGACAAAATGAAATGCACTAAAGCTGCAACAATTTATCCATTAGTCGATAAATACTACTACAAATAATACTAATACTCAAAAAAGTATTACTACCTCAAATATCTACTTAAGTACACGCCTCAGTAAAACTACACTGTTGTGTTGTTATGCAACAACAATTGTGTTACCATTAGGAAGAAAAAAAATCTTATCCTTGAAATGCCTGTTAGTATCATAGTGTCTTATCACACATGGTCTGTTTTACGGCACAAAAACAAAATAATCAGTTTAACTATGAGTACGACATCTGTTGTTCTGTTGATTCTGCTGGGTACAGAACATAAAGACCAGATGATGTTGGTTGTTCTGTAATAGTAATTTTTGAATATGCTGAATTTCACTGTAATCACTATAATAAACTCCTGGGGCTGAAGGAATGAAGGACAGTAGGTTTCCATTTAAGTTGAAGGATATTTTGTTCCCGGCTCGGCGTGCAGAGCACAAACTAACTGTAGCAGCACTTACTGCTGAAACACTGCGTTCCTGGGAGGTATGTTGACAGAATATGAACCATGAAACTCTACACATGCAGCCCCAACATGTGAGAAATCACAGATCACCATTCTAGTATTAAGTGAAAAGTACTAAATTGATTACAATATTTCAGTTGTGACCTCTGGAGAATTTCTGATGACTGTCACAAGCTTGAGTGCTGTAGGTAAGACAGTTTTCTGTTCAGCAACTTATCTATTGCTTTGGCCGAGTAACTCTCTGACAACATCTTGGCTGAAAACTGTGTTCTTGAGTCAGTTGTGATTAGCTACTCTAATTCAATTACAGAAAAACCATTTCAAAACCTGATATTTAAGGAGGAAAAATAACGGGTTATGCACATCATAAAAATGCACATTTCACCTGGTGTATCTTGGCTCTACATTTTTAAAAGAAGCCAAACCTTCTTGCCTTTGGAGAAAAAGTTGTAATTTTGAGAGGGATTATTTCTTGCTCACTCTCTCTGGATATAGTTCCCACCCTTGATATCTAAGTCTAAACTTACACACAAACACACTCACACTTCAGGGGTGGAGTACGGAGAGCAAACATGATTTGTGTATGGATGTCCGACATGTGAACATTTTGATTGATGGGCAGCTAAAGAACACAGGCCGATCCTTATTAGAGGCTGCAGGCTGCCAGCTATGAGGGATGCGTGGGCATGTCCTCCTTGGTAAGTGATCAGGTGTTTGACTCTGTCTGGTAGGAAGGAAGTCCTTATTAATGTTGAGGAGAAGGCCGAGGCTCAGCAACCTCAGGCATGCCCGCCCACACACACACACACACATATATATACATACACACACATGCTCCCATCCAAACAGCACAGGCCTGCTCTCGCTGTGGTTCATTACTGTAGAGAAGAGCTGGTGTGCTCTTACACGAAAAGTCCTGATTGGGAACAGATATCTTCAGCCGTGGAGGTGTTAACATAAATCTATCGACATCTCTTACTGTTTTTACCTCACCCTGTGATTCTTCTCTGCTCTGGCTTTTGTTTCATCAAAATATTCATTACTGCAGTTAGTGACCACTAGGGGGCAGCAGAACAAGCCAGCAGAACAACAGCTTGTTAAACTTGTTAGTGAATAATTTACTGTTCACACATTTAGCAGATTTTGATTGATGGGCAGCTAAATCAAAATCTGCAAAATTCTGAGCTGTGTTTCTGGTGTCCTGGTGAATGTAACTGCAATATTCAATTATCTTTTATCCCTGTTAGACGAGAGTTAGATGATAAGATTTCGTCCAAAAGTCACAAAATCCGCCAGTAGCTCTAAAGTTCATTAATTAAGACATTATATCTTGCTTGTTTAATCCGTGCAAAAAACAAAGTGAAAAAAAAAATCATGTTGTGGTTATATGGGGGGTTATGTGCTGGAGTATTATGGCTTATACAAACAAGATATAAAGTGTTAATTAGTGAGCTTTAGAGGTGTTGGCAGGCGGATTTGTCGTTAGCTTCATATTTGCTACAAAGACAAGACAATGGAGTCAATCTTTCCATTTAACTCATGGCAAAAAATAAATGTGTTGACCTATTCTTTTAAGGGAAATATCTGGCTTTTCAGCTGCTACTTTGTTCACCAGTCTTTTGCTAACTTTGTCTGTCTGCTGTTCGTTGCTGGACGTGTAGTGTACAATGATTTTTTTTAGATGTCCTTGCTGAAAAACAGCTGCTTGCTGTGGCTAGAAATGACACTGATGAGAGCTGTGAGACTGAAACAAACCGTAACCGTAAAAAAAAACCCCAACTTAAAACCAAAACAATGAGCTGATAGACCCTAAAATGCTCTGCTGGGCTGAGGAAAACTGTGGAGTCAGGTGATAATTTTGTGAGCTCTTCACTGCAAGCTTCACTACCTTTTTCATGTGACCCACTGTTAATAATAATATAAAATTCTAAATATTGATCAGTGCAGCTGTAAACTGCGTCTTTAAAATGACCAAAAACATCATTTTTGGGCAGGAGCGGGAATCCCCCCCCTTTAGCTTCATTGACGTGGACAGAAATACCAGCGACCTGTGAAAAGAACACATCACACTTACACAGCCACTTCACTCCCACCATTAACACTGAACTTTTTAAAGGTCTACAACAGCTCTTTTCCCCTGTAATCCATCTGCACCACAAAGCTCAACTCTCCTTGGGGACAGTGTAATATAAACATATTCAGCATGCCTCAGTATTTCCAAAGCCACCCACACAAGCCATACCCCATCTGAGAGAAAGGGGATCTAGGTCTGAATCAGTGCCGCTTTATTTACAACTCTTACAAAACAAACTTTTAAAAGCTAATTCCCTTTTGCTCATGCAGTGGGGAGGGAATGAAAGCCTGGCCTTATGTTACAGGGTTGTGAGACTGTGGGCACCACAAAACAAACAGTTGTGAGTTCTGCCTTCCTTCCTTTGCTTTACAAGGGGATGCAGATTGGAGAAATATGTTGGCTGTTGTGAGCAAATCCGCTTCATGGATTTAGACTGTTGGAAAACCACAGTCGGACAGAAAACAAGCCGCCTGGCCAGAGCCCATGTTTGAATTACACTCAGTGTTGATTTATCTCCTGCCCAGAGTATGTAATCGAATGTCTAATGGACTCACTGTTCATTAGTGAATTAACACTTTTGAACATTTACATCATCAAGGCCGAGCGTGTGTTTTCAATTTGTGAAAGAAAAAGTTATTTTAGAGTTTTTGCTCAGAGGGTGGGGATATTTTTCTCTGTGTGAACCATTCTGAAAAATAAAGAATTATAGAACAAGTTTCATCAACTAAAAGGTCAACGCAAGACCACAACAATTTGAAAACTATTCCTTATAAAGATTTAAAGGGAACATTACAAACAACTTTAAAGGACCAGTCTGTCAGTGCAATACTGCGGCCTGCAATTTGTGTTTTCTCAGATGGACAGAACATGATTTGAGACCTTTATGTTGTGTGTATTTACTATACATGTTATTGATCTTGTTTATTGAGAATAATCTGATGATATTTGTAGCACAAATCATAATGTATTATTTGTTCCTAGAAAAGTCCATTGTTTTCTAGTTTAGCTCTGAGGAAACACACATGATGTATCCATGTATCCATGAACTGTGTCCTCTCCCGTGTAGTCATTTTTATAGTGTTGCCCTCATTTATTACATCTAAGGGAAAAAAATACTTAGACGACCGAGCTCCTGTAATTTTTAATGCCTGTCTGTCTGTGTTTGGGGAAATCTTCAGTAACAAAAGATGTGGCCTTCAGTAAAAGTACATGATGTCACTGTTCACCACATTTGACAATTTTAGCTTTATAAAGCAACTGGAAAGCATTTTTCAATAAAATAGCAAATCCCATCCTGAATACTGCAGATTTAACAGTTCCTTTTATAAAGAGAGTTTGGCTAAACGAGACCACATACTGAACCCTACCAATTAATAAGAACTTATCAAACATGACATATTTGTTCATTATTTAGCACCAGTGAGACAATGAAGTGTCTCCATCTGAAATTTGCTTTGCTACAGCCATAAAACTTAATTTGTATGTCCCATGTGCCACTGCACTGACCCAGTTTCATTTCTCAGTTTTTCATTTTTGGTTCTCCTGTATCTGCAAAGTACCACGACAAACTTTTCAACACGGTTGTGTCTAATGGTTATTTTCATTTTTCGATTTTTTTCGATTAACTGATTCATCATTTGGTCTATAAATAGTAAGAAAATATTTTTTAAATGTGCCTGTTTTAAAAACTCTAACTCATGTTGTACTTAGGCCACCACTCAAATTAAATGTATATAATTCACTTAATAGTTCCCTCACTGGAGTGTTTTTTAAGGCTTAAGACTTGCTTATAATGTATTCTACTATGTTTGAACCTTCCTATTCTCTGGTTGGTCTTGATATCCTTTCATGGTCACAGAGCTTTAGAAAGTGCACAGTGTTCTCCAGTTTTCTAGGAGAAGCAGAAAATTGAGAGGTGAAAACTGAGGCCGGTGAGCGCCGTGCCAGTCACTGTGCCCTGGTGAATACGAAGCGGGTGGCCTCGCTCGACGCAGGATAAAGCTGTCCAGAGGCTGCCTTCAGCATCCGTGTCTGTCTGCCAAGCACTGCTAGCATGTCCCAGAGCAGGCTGGGAGGACAAGACCGCTCAACAAGGCCTCTGCATTGAGTGCAGTCCATTTAAAATAACCTATGGATAAATAAATACAGAACCTAAGTTCACTGTACAGTAATTGGTCAGGAAACCAACAGAGACAAGCTCATTTACAGTAAATGGATCAGCTTTGAGTCAGTGAAGTGCACTTGGCTCACACCGTGCATTATAACGATTTGGAAATTTCAAGTGAAGCTTTTTTCTGTGTTTAAATATTCGCTGAAATGTCTCACAGATTTTTTTTCATTGAGAAAACAATAATCAACAAGTGACTGCATGTCAGAGCACAAGTAAATATAGAAGGATGTTAAATATAGAAACATCACAGTGAGTGCTTATAGATGATGTAAGAGCAAATTAAGATTTAAAGGAAAACTTTTGATAATATTACTTCAGTTTCTGCATGTGAACTTTTTTTTGTTTGTTTAACTTTTCAAGGACATGTAGGCACATGTACACACAGTCTCTCTCTCTCTCTCTCTCTCTCTCTCACACACACACACACACACACACACACACACACACACATACAGTGGTTAGTCTGGCCAACCTTGTTGACCCGTTGGCTTAGCTGTGGTTGCACGCTGGACGCAAAGCACTCATTAACGATTTGAGCCTGCTCTTCACTTGTGCAAACAAACAGACTCACCCCGTCATTACCGTAACACCATGTGTGTGTGGTCTTCTCAATCAGACCTCTATTGATTCTTCAATTTTCGCCGAGGCTGAGGCAACGCGAAACGGCACGATTTGTCAAGCGAGTTACAGACGTGCAGCACGCACACTCAAAACGGCCAACACGCCGGACGGACGCATTTTTCATCAGCCTCAAATACTGCTCAGTAGTTGCTGCGGCGGGCGGGAGTGTGCTCCACAGGCAATGCCACGGCATCGCCACAAGCCGCAAAACATAAAACACCACAGTAGGTTTTATGTCGCGTGTAAAATGCACATCATAACCGAGAGCGCTTACCCCTCTCCACCAGCTCCACTTTCTGCCCTCAGACAGAGCTATCTTTACATGGACGAGAGGTGCAGAGACTCACTGTAGGCTCTGCTGTGTGTGTTGCTTGGCAGCCCGGCAGAGGTTTATGGTAATGTTTTGGGTGATAGGTCAGCGGTAGGAGGGTGGCGGCTATTGGTGGTGGCTGTGTGGTGACTGTGTGGGGTTTCAGGACGCGTCCAGCTGGCCTGGGGTCTGCCTCTGAGGTCAGGAGAGTGAGAGGGGGGCATCAGACATGGGGCAGCTTGTGGTTTGGGTTTGGGGGGTGGTGGTGGCGAGTAAGGAGCGAGGAGCCCTTCCCCCCTCCCCTCCCTTCCCCAGAGCCTAGAGCACAGGGCCACTGCAGAGAGGCCGGCCACAGTCAGACACCCCACCATCAACATCTGCCAAGACAGAAATGCTAATGTGGTGGGCGCCTCATAAGGCCAGGTCAAAGACTCATGCTTTGGACTTGTTTTTCTGCTTTTTGAATCACTCTGAATCACATCTAAGGCACGATCAAACACGCGGTTTAATCATAAGTCGGACGACATTTAAGGTTTTCACTAGAAACAAGGTCTAACGCTGAATAGATGAGTGTAAAAACACTCAGTTTCAGATGTAAGCAGAGCTGTGCCAGGCAGGAATCATTTCATCTTAGAAATACATTTTACAGGCAAAATGTCCAGTGGCAGATATTTCCTGTCTGAAAAATAATGATTTAATGTACCTGTGCTCTAGACTGAGTCTGGACAACATGCTTTTGTCCTGGTAGGACCTCCCCCGACTCACTGTCTCCAGGAGCTTGACATTTATGGTTAACATAAAAAAAAAAAAACTAGTTGTAAATAAGAAATCAGTCCCAAAGCACTACCTGAGGAGGATTATCATATGTCAAGCAGCAGAAACAGAAACAGACAAATCTTGCAGCTACTTTCAGATCACATAAATGCATGACAGAGGAGGCCATGTTTGGGTAACCCTGAGCAGGAATTAGGTAATGTTCAGGATGTACGCCTCTTAAAGTGTGGAGCTGTAACCCTCCTCTGACATCCTGACTAAACTGCCCATTGTGCATTGTGACTCAAAACCTAAAACCAGGCATTTACTGTTGGAAATATCAACTTAAACCATATACATTTCCAGGTATGTCATACAATGGATGTGACAATGTAGAATGTACGAAACATTATTGTTTTATGTGCAAGAAAAACATGCAGTCAGTAGATAATAGTTACATCCACAGCTTCAGTGGGATCCTAGTTGGGCACCGATGGACCAAAAACAGCATAACATTTTACTGGTGCCCTCATGTAAAGAATCATCTTTAGGAATTCTTTGAAACGTATAAACCCAGAACTAGTTGATATTTGATTACCTGATTGAAAGAAAATTAATTGGCAACTATTTTGATAATCAATTAATGTCTTTTTCTGAGCAAAAATGCCAATTCACTGGTGCCAGCTGCTCCAATGTGATGATTTGCTGCCGTTATTTGTTAGTTAACTGAACATTTTGGGGTTCATACATGTTTCATACATGTTCACATAATTCTGCATCCTACACGTGAACTTTAGTCATGTGATTACAGGTGATCTGAAAATATATTTAAAAAAATCTAAAAATAACCAGAATATGTTTTGATCTTAACAAGTCACAGGTCTGTTTCACCCCACAGAAAACAAACAATGCAGCAGGCAACACTTTACAGCCTCAGCGCACACAAAAGTCTCGCCATGATTTCATGGAAAGCTCAGACAACTGATTTCCATTTCCAGTTTGCCATCTAACCAAGTAGATCACCACTTAAATAAAGTCACAGCATTTCAACTGCAGTAAAATGTTAACTGTATTGTTATGCACGATTTTGCTGTGTCCCATAGTAAATTTGACAGATCTCTCCCCTTCATGTTGAACATCCAGGTTTCACGAAGCAAAACTGGCTCTTGAAAAACATGACACATTTTAAACACCAATAAACCACCAACCGAAAAAGAAAATATAGTACATCAATTTTAAATTTTGCCGTCTCAGTAGCTGGGCTGTTGAAAATAGCTGACCCAGAAGAAGGTAAAGAGGAATAAAAAGCATTCCTAGGATGACAGTTATGATTGGTAGGTGTGAATGATTAGCAGAAACCTCTTCCAACTGCCCACAATACAACATTAACTGAAATGGCCCGTACAATAACTCACCGTTAAAAACCATTAAGAGGGGAAAATACTTCTGCAAAACTCATTTTTCAAGTGAGGTTTTCCAGGATAACAAACCTGAAGTTCCCATGTGAGCAAACGGCCAAGCGATCAAAGCCCTTACTGCGTCATAAAGAAACCATTATCAAATACACTGTAAAACCTCTGATTCTGTCCTTTGCAGCTAAATATATGATTACAGGTGACATTTTAATGTCATGCACAACAGAAACTGCACTGAATTAATTCCTGTTAAAACAGGTATTGGATATTTTTAGAGTACATGTCTTCACCTTTCCCTTTTCTGCAATGCTCAAATTCCACTTAAAGCGCTAACAGTGTTCAGAGTAAAAGGGGAGTGGTGCTGTGACATAGTAATAAAATAATAACGAGGGTATTGACAGCGTCATAGTGTGACTTGTGTGGGAATTAACACCGATTTACTGGCAGGTAAAGAATCGTAATGTACATGCCAAGTACACAGTGACTCTGAATGTAACTCCACGACAAAAGCAGGAACTGTTGCTGTAACTAAAGCCAGGATTTATGACATAATAGGGTGGGCCAATGTAGGGAATGGGTACATCACATCCAAAAATAGATGCTAAACTCTGAGTTTAAACATGAAATGAGGGTGTTTCTCTGGATGCTAGAACAGGAGGGTACAAATTCTTTGAAACTGGGGTTGGTGGGTGGGTGGGTGGGTGTATGGTCTGTACTGTATGTGTGAATGTGAAGTAGGTGCAGTGTGAAGGGGATGAAAAACTGGACAGGAATACTGTTCTGTGTTGAGAGTGCAATTTAGCATGAATCAAAAGCAGCTTTCCTGGCTCCCATTCCATACGCTGCCGTCTGCCAGGAAATGGGAATTTTTTTTTTTCATATTTTTTGCAGGTAAAGTTTTTGCAGAATGGAATCAAATGAGGTATTTTTTCCCTACCGAATGTTAAAGTGTTGGAAGTTTGGGGCAGACTCGCTGGAAACAGAAGAAAGCTGAGTTTTGGAGACAGGAGGGGGGGTCTACCATATATTTGTCCCAGCCCCAAACCCCTTCTGGACCCCTTGCTGAATTGAATCATGACTGCTAGTAAAATACTGAGCCCTCCATTAAGTAATTTACCACCAACTGCTCTACAGTCTAGCCTGAAGTGATTCTACTAATCATCACAACTCACAGACATAATTTATGAGTTTTATTCATGAGGAGAAATGCAAGTTATTCCATCCAGTAAAACAGTGCAAGTAGGTATGGTAACCACAGAAATGACTCAGGATTTTGAATGGACTGTATTCATCCTAATCATCACGCTAACAATTCGAACAACGGATCCTTAAAACAGCCAGTGTTTTCATAATGTATTTACATTAAAGAGGAAAGAGAGTTAATGTTGATTTAATGACAGTTATTCTTGTTCAAATACTAAATAACATATTAGTCATTGTTAAATCGCTATTTTAAAATTTTCCACAGCTAATAAAAAAAATCTAAAGGGGCACAAATATTGACAAAATTGAGCAATAAATGGTGTGTAACTGGTGTTTGGGGCAAAATGCTTGAAAAAATCAGCAGCTAACACAATGACAATGCAGATTTGATGTTAACCGTTTTAGTGTTGCATGTTAGCGTGCTAATATTTGCTAATTAGCACCAAACACCAAGGTATCTGGTCATAAACTGTGTTGGACAAATTAAAACTTTGACTTGATGCTAGATATAAAGTCAGGGGATCACCATAGTTCATCCTGAGGGGATATACTGTGTATATTGTGCCATGTCGCTAATATCAGAGTCATCAGAGATGAAGAGTGGACACTGGCAGTTTGTACAGAGGCAGACTTTATACAAAAATGTGCTCACTTTATCAGCACAGGCTTTTCCATTGTTTTTCAACTGAAGGGTCATGACCCAGAATAAATCACAGGAACATTTAACTGGGTTGAAACAATCTGCTGCCAGACCTAAACTGACTCTAACCACTACTGAGGGGCTCTCACAAATCCTGAGCACAGGGACAGTAGTATCCATTTTCAGATTAGTTGTTATCTTCATTCGAGTGCAATTATAGTTTATAACGAGATCACAAACTCATTCAACTCACTCTGAATGTTGTGTGACTCATGATAAACATTTTACTTGCATTATCATTGTGAGCATGTTAGCATGCTGATGTAGCATTTATCTCAAAGCACAGCTGTGTCAAAGTACAGCCTCTTAGTTTTGTCACGTTATGAACAAAAGTCTTTGTTCATAACGTGACACATGTCCAGCTACAACTATACATTATTACAGCAAAGAAAGTATTTATTTTAATTTTATTTCTGAACCCACCAAATCCAAAAAACGAAATGTGTTCGCGAAAATGAAATCCCATTTTTTCTGGTACAGTGTTGAGCAAAATGCCTGAAATCATTATCCTACTATTAACAGACATTTTCCAGTTTTACTTGATAGATATTGATATGAACATTAACCATGTTCAACTGTATTGCATTGCATGATAAAAACAAATAAATCAGTCAATATTGTTGCATCTACTACTACATTTGGGTATGTAACATTCAGTCAGTGTGATACTAAAATACATACATGCACTTTTAGCCCTACAGCTACCTCCTATTTTAGACTACTGACCTTTAGCACATGTATTTATTACACTTTCAGTAAAATTACAAATGTGGCTGAATGCTTAAGATTGGGTTCAATGCCTAAACATACACAGTGAACCTGGGATTGTCTACGGCTGTCTCAATGCAAAGGTCTCCACTTTCCTTATTAACTGAATATCAGAGATACCTCAGAGCCCACTGTAACCATTCGGTGGTGAGCTGGTTTGCTGAGGCAGAGTGGAGGTGAATTGAAAGGTCTGCAGTGAGAGGCTGTGGGTTAGGTTTCTCTGAGGTTATGGTCATTCTCCCCTGGGAAAGTGGTTAGGCCTGGCTGTTTACTTTGGAGTAACCCTGCCCCTCCCCTTATACTGTACACTCTCCACTTGGTAACCCATGATTACCTCCATTGGTGCACACCTGTCATTTCTGACCTCCTTATGATGGAGTTATTCATAGACCTCATTTAGAAACTGCTGCTACAGTCATTTGAAATTGATTAAAAATTACTTTTTTTCCAAAGCTCGTGGTAAGTGTGCTCTTTGTTACATGTCAGTTTGGATGCTGCATGGGCGCCACCTTCTTGTCACAGCAGGTGTGTGTGAAGGGTTGGGGGGAGGGAGACAAGCAAGGGTTGGGAGGTTGGGAGGTTGGGGAGGGTGTTAGGACTGGACTTAACGGGCAAAGGCTAAGGTAGTGCCTGCATCTTCACCCAAAGAGGAGTTTGACTTTCTCTCTGTGCCTCTCTCAGACAGACTCACACAGGCTCGTTTACAGTGCTGGACTGAAAAACCCTCTCAGCTCTGCTCTCGGCTCCGGCCACCAGAGAAGATGCTTCGGCGTTACTCTTCATGAGATCACTGCAGGACTGAGTGGAGTGGCAGCCCTGCAGCTGATGGGCTGCTGCTGCTCTTTCTATCTTTATCTCTCTTTTAATTGGGACACTGGGGAGAAATAAATAGCTCAACACACACTGTTGGGAGGCAAATGAATGGACCAGACTGACGGGGGATTTCCCCAGGCTGCCTTCACACCAATGGATCTGGACACAATTTTTGAACTGGCTGAATGGTGCTTGGCAGAATAATTTTTCTTGTTGGTTTGTAAATTAATTTTTGCGACAAGATCATTTCTGAAGAGCTTGCAGAGTGACCTTTTTTGTGGATTTGCAGTGCAAACAAAATTCATATCATGTAAGTACAAGCTACTTCTTAACTTTTTAGTTAAGTTTTTGGCATAAGTAATGCCACCTGGGAGATCTGACCTACTCTGGAACTGACATTTTTTGCTAGCGACATAAACTATTAAATTGCAGATAACCATTTTAGTATTAATCAATAAAACAAAGTTTTGCTTGATTAAGTAAAGTGACTGATATAATATTTCCTGTGTTCTTCAGATCTCTGAAGCTCATCCTCTCTTGAGGATGTGCTCTATAATCATGCTTCATCAGTGGAGTCTGGCTGTGTTCTTGCTGTGCACCCCAGTGACTCTTGATGGGAGACCAGCTGATGCACTTATTAGCAGAACGTGAGTAATTTTTTTTTTACATTAATTTATAAAAACCTAGAAAAATAGTTACTATAAATGCCTTGCTGGAAGTTCCTGCTATGAAAGTTTAAAACTGAAGGACTAGTTCATAATTAAACATGCTGAAGCAACATATTTCCATTTCCTGATTTAGAAAACACAACCAACACAACCTGTACAGATTTAAATAAAGTACAGGAGGTTTTCTCTGTTTCACGTCCGGCTTTTTTTTTTTTTTTGGGTTCTTGAGCTCATACTGGTGATGGCTCTCAGATATTTGTTTATGCTGCCACCTACTGTACTGAGGTTTCATGGAGCCTGACTTTGAATTTCTTCTAAATCTGTTCCACACACAAACTCAACGCCACAGTATCAAATAAATTTACAACACGGCACAAAATGAAAAAGATTGTGAAGCTTTGTTGGGGCTGACTCAGAGATGAGAAATTTGCTTGACAAGGACAACAGACATTAAAACAGATTGTATCTAATCTCAAAAGAAGCTTTTACTCCTCTTTCTGTTTTCAGTACAAGATGATCTGACTCTGTCTATTGTTTTTGCTTTAAGGAGGAGGTCAGTGAGCCACGCCCAGCTGATGCATGATAAGGGCCGCTCTTTGCAGGAGTTCAAGCGTCGCACATGGCTGCAGGAGCTGCTGGAGGAGGTGCACACGGCCGACGAGCGAGCATCACCTGTGCCGAGCGGAACCCTGAGCCAAACATTCAGTGGGAATGCTCTACACCAGAAGCCCCCCGGGGCCACCAAAAACCTCCCTGACAGATTCAGGCTGGACAGAGAGGGCCCTAACCTGCCCCAGGAGACCAACAAGGCTCTGGCTTATAAGGACCAGCCTCTAAAAGTGGCCACCAAGAGGAAAAAAAAGGTGAGGTTAGGCCGGCGTAGAGAGAGTGAAAAGAAAAGGAGGCGGGCACGGTCTGTCACAATAAAGAAGCCATGAAGGATGTGGTACCCTGGCTGAGAGACTCCCAAAAGCCTTTATATGGTACTGTACTAAGACACTGACACAGCTCCAACCAGACTGAGGTCTGACAGACTTGAACCAGAGCTGACTCAGTCAAAGTCATCTCGAGGCCCGCGGTTGTGCTTGTATGATAATATTTTGCTAAGTGTGTATTGTTGTGTTTTAAAACAATCTCATACTTCCCAGAGTTTCATGACTTAACATCTGCCTAGGTCCGTATTTATTTGGAAAATCTCAACGCCTCTGTAACCCTGATTCAATTCAAAACAATCCATATGTTATCATCTCTAAACAGTGTGCACAAGTAGAGCAAAGGAGAAAATATTTATTGCCTGATTATAATGTAACTTCACAAAAATTGGGATGCTGAGTGGTCTACTTTTGTTTGGCTCTACATGTGTTGACTATCGTTGACTTGCAGTTACAGACAAACTGTTCAACATACTGTTCATACATCTGTTCGAACTGTTCTGCCATAATTTATTTCACTTTGAAAGTGTATATTTATTTTGTGAATGTATCATGGTGCTGCTGACTAAATTCCATAATGCACTTTAGTTATATCCTGTAAATGTTCTTTTGTGGTTGAGTTTTAATTTGATGTTTCTTTTTGATGGTCCTGCTTTCCTTTCCCACCTTAGATCCCTCATGGACTTGTAACTTATTGGATGCTTCATCAAACCCACTCTCATCATTTTGCATTATAGTTTATTTTTATAGAACAAGCCTGAGTCAGGGGCTGTCGGACTCATTTAATGTTCTTCACTTGCACTGAGAACATACTGTACATGTTTCCAGTTAATCAAACATTAAAAATGTAGCCATCAGAAATATTTTTCATTCGTGGTGTCTTTGTTCAACCTCTGGCTCCTTGTGTCCAAATGCCAAAGTGTCTTTTAATAAGACACTGAACCCCAAATTGCTTCCAATGAGTGTTGGACAAAAGCATGTGTCAAACAGTAATTCTCTGTTTGTTCTAACAGAGAACATATTAAACATATTAATTAAAAAGAAGCAAGTCCTTGCATTTAACAAGCTGGTACCAGGAAATGTGTGGCATATTTGGTTGGAAAGTGATTTTTAATAAAAATTAGTCAGCTAGTTATTTCAGTTTTACTGTGCTTAAAATTATTTACAACAAATCAATCCAAAAACAATGACTGTAGAGCAGATTAATCTGCAACATGGTTAGTTACCATTTTCATCCCTAGAGTTAAGTTGGATAAGGTGTAGACCTGAATGCAAACTACCTGCCTCTTCATGAAGAATCAAAGGGTTTTAACATAGAAAATGTTAGGAAAAGGGCAACAGGTTGATACAATGACTGTGGGCCATAGAAGAGAAAATAAGAGATTATACATTAATTTAATACATTTAATTTACATTTAATTTAGTTTTTGTTGACTTTTCAGCATGAACATAGTGAAGCTGTTAATGTCCCGTCTGAGAACATGTGGCATTTTTAACAGCTGCTGACTGAACTGCACAGAAACTGGTAATTGAGGGGATGGCAAATGCATCAGTGTCAGCTATATCCTGTGCTAAGAGCAGTAGTGTACACCATAGGCCATTAGCTGAGACAGAGTCATAAATACTGTGGAAAGCCTGATAAAGCTGCCATCAGGAGCCTGCAGCTCACACTGAGGAAATCAATCAAACAATGGAGAGAGACAATAATATCTTCAGAGAAGGGGAGGAACACAGAACGTCAATCACGTCCATCAATGGACTGGACTTTTTGTTTGTGAGGAGTGAGCATGTCATGGTGGCTATGGCTGTTGATTTTTAAAT
This sequence comes from Toxotes lorentzi, assembly GCA_037833715.1. Lineage (NCBI taxonomy): Eukaryota > Metazoa > Chordata > Actinopteri > Toxotidae > Toxotes > Toxotes lorentzi. Next base: position 18,166,248 of record JBBMJY010000021.1, read on the forward strand.
ATAATTTTACAGCAGGAGTGACATTCCGAAAACCGTCTCCATAGAGAGAGACAGGGAGGGAGTTTTTGGCTGCAACAGGTCAGGAAAGGTCAGTACAAAAACAGCAACACAGCCTCAGCCAGTGAAGCCAAGACAGTGAAGTCTTTATAAACTTCAGAGTCACAAAAAAACTGATAGAGTGTAGATGAACGACTTAGACCATGTTCAACCAAAGTTCAAAATGTCAGATGAAGCTCTGACTAAAAATAAAAGTAACTAAGTAACTAATAAAAGAAATGCATATATCATCTAACAATAATAACAGAGCAGGTATGTAAAGTACGTCACTGTTCTCTCAGCAGCTGGTCAGAGGCTGTTTCTCTTTAAACCTAGTCAACCAGAATCAATTTGACCCAAGTGATGTTTGCCTTTCTTCCCTCCACATTCAGCTATCACACCTTGTAATGAGTCCTGAGAGGCTGCCACCTCTCCTTGCTTTAGTTCAGTTTACCAGGATGGACACCAGTAAAAGAGAATACTCCAGTTTACATTGTGAGGATAGTTCACTCACAGACATGAGCTGGAGGATACTGCTTTGAGAATAGACAATGGTGAGTTTGTCAAAATGATGGATATGGCACCATTTTAAAATGCTATGGACTCTGTTAAGACAAAATAGATTAGTGCAGCTGTCACTTATGTCTCTGAATATTAATCAAAAGAGATTTGGTCTTAAGCATACAGCATACTGTTGTTATGTAAAAGCTCTGTTGCCTTATTGTTGATCAATCTGCTGATTATTTTCTCAATTAATCAGTTGTTTTATCAGTTTGATAGATAAATAAAAAAATGAATGCATGCCCATTATGTTTAGCCAGAGCCCAGGGTGATGTCTCCGAATGTCTTCTTTTGTCTGATCAGCAATCCACAACCCAAAGACGTGAAGTTTACTATGATATATGTCAAAGAAAGACATCAAATGGTCGCAACGGAAAAGCTCCAGCCACCAAAATAACAACTCATTATAAAAATAGTTGTATACTAATCTTCTGTGTCACTAATCCAAAGTGTAATTGTGTAATTTGTATTTTTTTAATTATTATTATTTAAAAGGTAATCTCAATCTGGTGATAATATGGCTGTTCCCAATACCTACGGGCTGATCTTTGCCTGTACCTGTGGAGTGATCCTGGGCATTGGGCTCTGTGCCAACCTGCTGGTCTTCTCTCTGTTTGCCAAGTACAACACGTTACGTAAGAACCGCCTCGACATCCTCTTACTCAGCATGACTCTGGCAGACTTCCTCACCCTCCTGCTCATCCCCTTCACCCTGCACTCTGCCGTCAGCCACTCCTGGCCTCTGGGCGACACCTCTTGCAAGGTCTACCAGTTCCTCCTGGCCTTTAGCCTGGCAGCCAGCACCTATTCCCTGTGTGCCGTGTCCATGACCCGTGCCATGATCATCACCAACCCGTACCAGCCGCCCACCATGGACCTGGTCATCCTCATGTTTGTCCTGGTCTGGGCCCTCAGCTTCTTCATCAGCCTGCCGCTGCGAATGTTTGCCACCAAAGAAAACATGGGCCAGAGCCTGACAAACTTCACCTTCTGCCTTCCAACCATTCATGAGCATCACTACCAAGTGGTCCTAAGCCAGTTTGTACTTTACTACTTTGTTCCAATGCTGGTCATTGCCTTCAACTATGTCCGTCTAGCTCTTTTTCTCCACAAGAGTCCTGTGATGTCGGTTTCCAGTGCCAGGAACACCCGCCGAGCCTCCGTCATGGTGTTCTTGGCTGCTGCTACCTTTTCAGTGTGCTGGCTGCCTGGTTATGTGCTGGAGCTGTGCGTGTACCTGGGGCTGTATCACCATGGACAGGCTTGGGAGATGTTCTACTTTATCTGTACCGTGCTCCAGTACCTGCACCCCTGTGTCAACCCTGTGCTCTATGTGCTGCTCTCTAAGCGCTACCGCCACAGGAGGGCAGCCTGGCTCTTCGGCTGTAACAGGAACAGAGTGCAGCCGCAGGTCATCAGCGTCACCACAGACAGCTTTTAACTTCAGTTTGTTTGTTTATACATCAAGCCACGAGTCAGTGACACTCCTTTTTTTTTTACATTCACTGTTTATACGATAATGTTAATATACAATACAATAATGATAATGTTTTTGTGATTACTTTCAGATTTCCCTTCAATATTTAAGGTATAAACGTACGAGTAAGTAGACAATAAATATCCATAAATATTAGTTGAGGACTATTTTTTTCAGGCTTGGCTACAGTCAAATTTTCTCAAGACATCAACCATGTACTGCAAAAAGCAACAGGACTCATCAAAATGTTACTAGCTCTACCTGTGGTTATTTTTTAGGTACACTATGTAAGCCTGTGGTCATGCAAAACTAAAAATAATACGAAGATCTGCTGTGTTTTTCTGTCTTTTTAAAAGAAATGAGAAGATTGTTTCAATTTCGGGACAGCACAATGATAAAACTGTAAGTCTCATTGCTTTGTTTCTTGTCATTTGTCCGGACGTTTCTGTCACTTAGACACTTTCTCTTTTCTCTCTCTCTTCTCTCTCTCTTGTTCTACATGCTGGGAAAATTAACAACAAGCCTTATGAACCATTTTGTGTACTATTTGTGTCCTTGTTGTGGGCCAGTTCTGTCACAGGATTCTTACTTCAATTCCTACACCATCATTACAGACATGTGTCGAATCTTCTGCCACAACTGTAGTTTAATAACTTAATCTCTCTTTACTAAGAAAAAAAAACAATTATTGTAATAAAATAACTTGTTGTAATAATTAAAAATGAGAGGGGCTTGTCAGAATGAAAAAAAACGGCTCATTAACACAGCAAAATCTTCTTTTTATACTGAGACACTGAGATGTTTTGTTCTATTTTATTTTATTTTTTTCACACTTACCAAATGTTTGCATGTGTAGTGAGTGTAAAAGACAGCGATGCTGGATTAGGTTAGTATTGGTAAGTTATGTCTTGTGTTTTCCCTCTGTGTTATGTTTATATTTACAAACTGGCAGGCAGGTATTGTGAGCAGCCAATTTATCTCTTCACCAGTGCCATCGAAAAAATCCTGGACATTTAATCTACAGGACAGGACAGCAGGTCTATCTCACGTAGTGGTAATTTGTTGTAAAAAAAACAACAAAAACATGGCCCAACTCACATATTCCTACTCAAAGGCATTCTCCATTTACTTCACTTCTATTTCATGGCAATAGTAGATGTTAAAACTGATATGTGCCATTTAAACAGTCCATAGACTTGTGTTGTACCATCTATTATATTTTAAAATTTGTGTTAAAGCTTTAAAAAAAAAACACACACAGACACACACACACACACACACACACACAAACCCACACACACACAGCTCAAATGACAAACTTTCACTGGGCAGTTATTCTTTCTTCCGAGATGCAACAAATCATTCAGTACGTTTTGTTACCTTGGCAGAGGATGGTCATAAAATATGAGCTATATGATCCACTAGTATTACACAACATAACTGGTAAGGAAAAACCGTGGGGTAAGCTTCAACCCTTCATCTTTATGCAGTTTAATTGAGCCATCAAAGGGCACGACTCAGTTACGCCGCCAAAATATGAGACTGGATGGAATGACAAAATTCTAATCTCTAATAGTGTGGTTACGATTATTTCAGTGCAAGTTTCAGTGTATTATTGTAAGGTTTAAATAGTAGACAAAAGTAGAAACTGAATCGGTCGGTTTAACTGTGATTTTAGTTTTGCCTGGACTGGATGCAGTCCAGCAACAAAATGAACACATGCAAAGAGATGGAACCATCAGACCAATTAATAACTGTAACGCAGGTACAGTAACTGTAATGTGGGAGTCAACTGTAATCCAGGAATAATAAGTGTGATTTTGTTCAGATGGATTTAACCTAAATACTGCTGTACCGTCTTTGGGCTGTGTCTACTCTCTTCAAATTACAGCTGCTCTTACGTTTTTTTAAACTTACATTTTCATGCAGTTACAATTCTTCAGAGCTAAATTTGGCACAACACCTTTTTCCTGCTATGCATTCTCAATTAATCGGCCAATTATTTTCTCAATTACTCAGTTAATCATTTCAAATCTAAAAATGCCAGGAAGTAGTGCAAAATCAATTTCTCTCAGTAACAATTTCCAAAGAGTTGAATTCAGATTCAGATTCAGATTCAGAAAACTTTATTTGTCCCCGGGGGGCAATTTAAGGCACATTGAGCAGCATGAGGTAGAAGAAAGGCATTTAACAAAGGAAGGAACACAATATATATACAAATATTTACAATCTCACACAGAATGTGACATATTCAAATACCACTTTTTTTTGTCCAACAGTCCAAAGCTTAAAAGTGTGCTATCACATAAGACAAAGAAAAGCAGCAAGTCCTCACAAAGTTTGTAATTTATGCTCGAAAAATGACTCAATCCATTAACTAATAACAGTTAATGATTTTCTGTCAATCGACTAATTAGTTTAGCAAAAGATTGTTCCAGCTTTACCCAGAGTGACATTAAATCATCTAGTCAGCTACTGACTGGAGAGTGAATCACATGCTTATTACACAATCAAATAGGAAAAACCCCAGAAATGAAAGGCACATTAGGTACAGTAAGTGTTTTAGGGATGGCTGCTCTTTTAAAAATTAATCCCCCAGGAGCTTTTGGCTGTCCGCAGGGTGGATCAACAGGAACACCACCGACTTCATGCCATTCTTTGCGCTCTACAGCACACGCACCAGATAAAAGCACACACCTGTGTTCCCACTTTTTTCTCAGGCAGCTATAGGTCTAAAGTTTGGAGTGGTGAGGAGTAAGCAGCGGGCTGTGTGGCAGGTGTGTAGTTATACAGAAAGCGGAGGGATTGGGAAAGGGAATAACAGGGCTGGCTGCGTTCTGGCCGCCGTTGCAGTAATAGGAGACAAGCTGCCCCTCCCTCTGTCAGCTCGCCCCCTGACTTTTGGCCTTCTGCTTAGTGTACAGCAAGGGCAGCTGGCCTGACTGGTACAGAGCGGTCATCTGTAGCCCATCAGTATGTCGGATGTGGTGAAGCAATAAAGAACACGTGCTCAGGCTGCTCTGTCCTTCAAGTAAAACTACTGAATGTATTTCAGAGTGTAGAGATTAAACTGCAACCTCCGAACAAAGCATAATGATCCATAAACAATAAAAACAGTGAGGATGTGACAATTTTCTGTTTTTTTTTTTTGGTCAGTGACAGCAAATGGATTATATTTTAATTTTTAATTTTACTGTTGGTTGGACAAAACAAGACATTTTAAGACACCACCGTGGACTGGCTGCAGCCCTAATTTGTTTACAATGAATCCAGAGTGGATCTCAGATTTGGTAGGTTAGAGGGCTGTGATTTTCCACCTCTGTCAGATCACAGTTCATTTATTTTGAACTTTGCTCTCTCTGCTACGTGCCTTTCCCTCACTGCCTGTGATCCCTTCACGTTCAGCAAGAGGGATTTCCTGCTTCTCATAGAAAATCAATCAGAGGCGGGGACTCTATTATGTATTAACATTTCCTTAAACTCAGTTCTCAATTGCGAACATACAATGAAACACACACTGAGAATTAACGTTAGACAAGCTGATATTTGGGGTAAGTTTTACCATTTATTCTGATTAACTCAACTGATAATCTGTTGATGTTAAAGAAATAGTCATGTGATGTTTCTTGGGTAATCTACACCGCCACCATCACCTCTGAATGCTCTTACTACTATTTCCTTTTTGACAGAACCACTGGTACTGAACTGATGTGTGATTTCTGCATTGCTGAATAAACTATAATCATGGGAGTAAAACACAGACGTCTGGGTCTTCATTTTATGAAAACTCTCGTTCTGATTCATGTGATAGGGTAATTTTCTTTTACTGCTTTGTTATAGCATCCTCGTGTTTGAGAACTATCCGATGCAAAATACCTTTTTCCTGCACACCCACAAGGTTTGTTAAGTCAGCATGTTCCTCGGGAGTTTCATTAAGTTGGTACTACGTCAGTGTTTCTCAGCAATACCTTTGAGTCAGGAAACCCAGCAAAGCACACAATTAAACAATTTCTATAATGGTTGGAGGGCCTATTTCCAGAACTGGAGCTGCTGCCAGAATGTAATTCAATTACCCTGTCACTTAAAACTCCCTGGCCTGGTCACTATGCATCTACTACATGAGGCAGCCTTTCTAGACAGATTTAAATTTATTAAGATGCCAGCCACCACACTTTATAAGATATTGTATTAAATAAGCCAGAGTGTACAATCTAGTACTGTATGTTCCAAAGATGTTGGTGCAGCTTGATCATGCACTTTCTCAATGCGTTTTATAGACAGAATTTACAGGTTTTTGTAAAGGTCTTGGTCCTTCTGGCATGGCGACTCTGACCATAATACCCCAGTATTAGTTAACTGGCAGATTAATTGTTAACTGTTAGCCTGGTCAGATGAATATAGATTTCTAGATTTCTGCTAAGGCTGCAGATCGTATGGTCAGAATTTGGCATCAACAGCATGAATCCATGGAACCAGCCTGCCTTGTGACAACAGTCCAGGCTGCTGCTGGTGGTGTAGTGGTGTGGGGAATGTTTTCTTGGCACACCACGCCCCTCAGTAGCAATCAATCATCATTTGCATGTCACAATCTATCAAGTATAGGCCACAGTTTATCATCTTCTAATGGCTACTTCCAGCATGATAATGCACCACGTCAAAAGGCAAAAGTCTGCTCTCACTGGTTTCATGAACATGACAACAAGTTCAGTGAACTTCAATGGCCTCCCCAGTAACCAGTAGAATGGGAGATTTGGAAATACTTATGTACTGCAAATACTTATCTACTTATGTGCTGAAAATACTTATGTACTTTTACTTAAGTAGCCGTTTGAATGCAGAACTTTACTTGTAAATTGATGTACATGTACTTTTACTCAAGTAAAGGATCTGAGTACTTCTTCCACCACTGTCTAATGGCACTTTATCAGAGCTGTCTTTCAAGTCTTTTAAGTAAATAAGACATTTTAGGGGTTTATTCCAAAGACATTACATGTTAATCCTGCTAAATTATTATTTCATGGTAACATAAAGTAATTTGTGCAACAGTATTAATAATTAATACAGCAGTTATAGCTATCGTTGCATCCATTTTGACCTACTTATATATTCCCTTTACATACTGGTGTTTTTCTTCTAATTACTCTGACAAATTACCCTCTTACAGCAATATTCAGTAACAAATGTATGTAAATCCAATGTACAGTATGGGCCAACTGAATTTTGTGAATTCCTAAGAGACCACATTCTTGACACACTCCACGAGTTAAGCAATGCACATAGCTGACAGGAAATAGTTGTGGCTACACACTGTAAGATCGGAGGGCTCTTACCATGAGCTAATCATTCCATGTGCCATATAGGCAAGTGTTGAAGGAGCGTTGCCTGTTTATTTATAGGAGTCTCTAAGGTTCCACGGCAGAGGGTTGCTCTTTGAGCTGGATTCAATTACAGCTCTGGTGAAAGCTGAAAATACAGCATCTATAAAGACCCAAACATGAGTATAAATTCTTAATATGGATCTACAGGCCTAGTTTGTCGGGCTGTATTTACAGTTGTTAAGGTGAACAATCTCTCCAGAGAAATACAGGCTGCAAATGAAATATTAAACAGTTTAAGGCTACATTTCTAATATTCATATACACTTTCTTATTTCTTTTCTTTTTATGTTGACTAAAATGTACGTATGGAAGATGGCTGATGCATGAAAATATGTTGTGAATGGACAAAAGTAGTGTATGAATATATAACAACTATGATGGAAACAGCATCCTCCATATTTAGTTCAACGCAGCATGTGCTTTCATCAACTCCAGTTAACCAACGGCTGCATGAGGAATGCACAAATCCTCATACACAACTGAAACACAACAAAATGAATACGTTCCCAGCAGCAGCTGCAGATGGGAATAAATAAAACAGAAATGAATTCGGAAAAACAGGGAGGGAAATCAGCCCCTGTGCTTTGAGTTGGCCTTGTTTGTGAACTTGAGGGAATAATGAAATATTCATTAATGAACAGGCACAGGTTAAAGGATTTCAAGGACACTATGGATTGAGAAATGCTATCAGACACATGGCAACAACTTGCACTCCAGATGTTCAGTGCCAGCCTCAGCCTGACCGAATATCACGGTTCAAAAGTCTGTTTACGTTGCAGAGCTCACTGTAACATGCAGAGACATGGCAGGTGAGGTACAAAAAAAAAGGAAAATGTTGGAGTTAACACTGAGTAAACTGAGCTTAAGAACAAGTGAAGCCTTGTAAGTGCCAGTGTAAATATGGCTCTTCCTATAAAGAAAATAATCAGAAAAAGGAAAACCTGCACTTACTTCAAATGATTCTTCAAATTATTTTTACAGGCAAAATGTTTTTCGATGATTTGGCTGTAGAGTCTTCAACAGCTTGCCAAGAATAGAAACCATTCAGGATGTAAAGCATAGAAACCTGTCTGCAAGAGTTACTGTGTGTGATAATGAAAACATTAGTCTCAGCAGAAAGTGTAATAACTAACCTTTCTGAGATTCATGTATGAGACTTTTAAAAGCTGACAGCAGCACCAGGTTGTTGTGGTGTTGATTGTTTTGGTACAGATGGGCTGCTAAACAGGCCTTTTTTCTTTAACTTATTTGTTTGGAGGAATATGTTTTTGACTATAGCTCAATGTCTCAATTAAGTGCTGACCGAAAGCAGCATGACGGAGAAGGGATTTGGGATGCTCTCTTATTGAACACTATTGAACACTGTTTCCCAAAAGGCTCAACATTCGAGGGGAGTCCATGAACGATTCGAGGGGTCACAGTTATGTAATAACAGCAGGACAAAGAGGACTGAATGCTGCAAAAGTTTTTAGATTTCAGGGATAAAATTTGACATGATGATAGAAAACGGGGAAAATCCTCACATCTGAGAAGGTGGAACCTCAGAATGTTTGACTTTTTTTCCTGATCAGTCACTTAAATGATTAACAGATCATCAAAATAGATGGAGATGAATTTTCTGTAAATCGACTACTCAGTTGAATTAATAATTGCTTCCGCTCTAGCAGGGATACTATACATATATCCAACCGTTAATCGTTAATGTTGTGTGAAAGTATTCTGGTTGAGGTTAAGAATGAAGATGGCTCACATACTTGAACTGGTACAGATAGAAGTCAACAGGAACTCAGCCTGGTATTGGCTGTGCAAACAAATACCAACAGTAGAGTCTGAGAGTAGAATCATATAAACACAAAGTTACCAATAAAAATTAATCTTTGAGACCTTTGAAGTCACCCTTGATTAATAACCCATGTGTGGTTCTTCTGTGAACTGATCCCCCTTCAATTGCCCCTGGCATGGATTCTGGACGACACTGTGTACTAAAAAAGGGAAAGGCTTGATCAAGGAGTGAAATGATAATCCGAGGTAGGCGTGGGATGGGAGGTAATTCCAAGGAGCCCTGCCCTCCGGATCTGAAGTATCCAGTTTAATCTCTCGCCGTATGCCTTGTTACCTATCAGCAAAAACATGAACATCAACCTCAGATGACAGTGGGCTAAAATTGGTGGCTATCAAAAACCAGGGACTGGCAAGGAGCTTGGCTGAGGTATCCGCTTTCAAGAGTGAAAGCCCTGGGTTCAGACACCTCAGGGTGAGGAGACCGTGTGCAGAGCGGGTAATGGGGACGGCATAAACACAGCTTAGCCTCTATTAGGCAGAAACTTTCACACTGCTAATTAGTTGCAGCTGCACACGCTCCTCACATCTCAGCCATATACACTCGCTGATGACTGAAGAGTAAAAGGTACACTGTAATCCATACAAAGTTCACGCCATAGTAAGATTTTGTCACTGTTTTATTGACTCAGCACAGCCGTTGTCACATTCCTATATGGGGACGGCAAAAGCATGGATCATGTGGTGCTGGTAATTGTCAGGTCAAAGGACATCTAGGTGTCTAGTAGAGCTGTACTCAGCCAAAGCTGCTATAAGGACAAGTGCTAGCTTATGGCAGAAATACTTTTTCCAAATGCAAATTGTTCCACATTGTTTATGGTATGCATTTCAGCTGAAATCACTGATGGATTTTTAAAACTGTCAAATACAGATATTATTAGTAAATTCTGTACTGGCCAGGCTATAGTGTCTAGGTTAAAACTGGGTTAAATGTGGTTGAAAGGTGAGTGTTTTTATAGATGTCTAGGTTACAGCATTTCAAATCTAATCACAAAATGAATGTACTGCACATCATAACATTGTTTAGAGCTCCAGTGACAAGTCGAAAGTTAATTGACAATTATTTTGATAATTGATTAATCATTTAATAAATTTTTCAAGTAAAAATGTCAAACATTTGATGGTTCTAGCCTCTTAAAAGTAAGAATTTGCTGTTTTTCCTTGTCTTAATTTTGTGGTGATTTAATTATCTTTTGGTTTTGGATTGTCAGACAAAATAGGACAATATGAACAAGGACCTTTCCTGGTATTTTATATAGTGAAAGATGAATCAGGAGAATAATCTGCAGATGAATTGATTATGAAAATAATCATTAGCATTTGTTGCAGCCCTAACATGGTACAGTGTCCATAAAATCAGAAGAGAAAGTGTTGATGGATAAACTAACCAGACAGGAATGTCGGTTTTTGGCGGCAAATCCATCAAATTGAATTGATCAGATCAATCAGATTGATTTACAAACCATGTAAATACTAACAAAAAGCAGGCTTTTTCAAGTGATTCATAACATTACCATAACTCCCAAACATAAACGGCAAGACCAAATCTTTGCTGGTTTAAATCTAATTTATATCATCTCATGATATAACATCATCTATTTTTAAGCCTTTTGACCTGCAATACACCAAATCAGTGCTTACTGGGAATTTTTCCATCTCAGTCCTAAATCTTGCTTTTGGTAAAATGTTATTTGAATTAACTACAACAGATATGATATTATGAAAACTGTGCATCTGTAAAGTTAATGTAAAGCGGCTTGAATCAGAGGCCTCTGAGATATAGGTTTACCTCTATAGACTCATTCCAGTGTGTGAGACGCTGTCATCACCAGAGAGTACGTCAGACTGGGTCAAATGCCCCCTATTTCATTTCGAGCAGAGTAGTTGGCACTAGAACAACGTGATCCGAAGGAACTGTTGACTAGCACGGCTGACCTTCTAAAAACTCCTCTTTCAATTTATAACACACTCTCACACACACACACACAAACATGATACGCACATGCGTTCATTCACCAATCGTACTAAGAGCAACGGCGGGTACACGCTTACAGAAATACACACACACACTTTGTAAATACTTGGCCTGGGGTTCGGGAGGAGGTGAAAGCCAAGGGGAGTCACTGACACAAGTTGGTCCTGTGATTACCTCACGTCTGTAATGGGTTAGGAAGGAAACTCATCCCGTCTATATTTAGCCAAAGACAAGCTTCAGAGGATGAAGTGCAGTTCATCAAAATGGTAATAAACTTTGGGTCCTTTTAAAGAAATAAAGTGTTATTGTGTTTCAGAATATCAGAGTATTCTGATAATGATTCATTACTAGAACAATTTTAATTTTATAATGAATTATTTTATTGCTATTGTGACTATGTATTATTCAGTCAGCTCATACAGTCACAATGGATCTTTCTCATCATGCTATTGTGACAATAAGAGATTGTTTGTCTTTACTGATAGTGGTGTTTATCTTCATATTACCACAGTTATTAAATCATGATTTTAACATTAATGTCAGCTGAGATCACTGATTTCCTCAAAGTGATTTTTTCTGAAGAATGATGAGAAAGCAGAGGTTTTCTTTGCTGTGGGTGAATCCACAGTATCTTGTTACCATGGGGGTGTCCTGCATTCATAGGTCGAGCCATTAATAACGATGAGAGGTTCCTTGCTGTCACCATTCATGCACCCTGCAGGCTTTATGGCATGTGTCTCCCAGGCTACATCTCATTACATGCAGTCACTGTTAAGTACACACATACATGTATAGGCCTTTCTATCTGCATGCAGTATCGCCAAAGAAATGTATGGGTAGTGGATCCACTCACACGGCCATAGAGAAGTCAGTACATGTTGCTATACTGTTATTCAATAATCAAACAAGATAATATAAAAATTGTGCCAAAATAATATTGTCATACCTACAAAAATTAGATTAAAATACCACAAATGAATTTAAAAAATTTTTATAACAGGAGTTACCAGAAGAAGGTTACTGTAGGGCCTGACTGAAAGATTCACCTTGAATTCTTTCTCTTTTCTTTTGCTTTGACCGATATATAAGAGTCACGTTTCCATTTCTCAGCTTGTTTGTTATTGTTTTTTTCCTTAGATACGGCCAAGGCCTTACACCTTGGCTTGACCCAGACAGTCATTTGATGAACGCTATATGCTAACACATTAGCAGCAGGTGGCACCGCGTCCTGACACTGACATTTGACTCTGACCCTTTGTTCATTTATGGAAAGGCCAAAAAAAAAAAAAAGAAGAAGACTGCCTGCATCTACATAATAATTCAAACCATCCAGGTTGGTTTTAGCAACACTGATTAGCGCCCCTGTGCTATTATTGTTGTGCTCCTAAGTCTACAACTGCCGTGACTGACATAACCGATACAGCTTTATGAAGGCAATGAAAGTGGAAAAAACTGAGCTATAAATAGACCACAATGCTGCAGTGCACATATAAATTCACTCTGTGTGCCCAGGCCACATCTCTGAAACTTTTTATCATTAAATATTGAAGAAGAGGAGAAGAATGAAACTCAGATGTGACAGCGAGTAGACCGTGAACATTTTCACTTTGGTCCTGACTGCAGAATCTGAAAAGGAACTAATAAGATTGCATAAGATTGAAATACTTGCAGCTGTTTTTTTTTTGTTTTGTTTTGTTTTGTTTTTTTGTTACACCTCAGTGACCCTCAGGCCAGGTCACTTGTCTTTTGGGGGTCCCCGTGTTCCAAGTTGTACAATTGAGCCCTTTAAGTGCAATGGATGGTGAATGTTATTTTGGCTGAGGCTTCCTGAAGACGCTATCCTCTCTGGCTACTCAAGTGTCAGTCACACCAGCAGTTTCCACTGGCTGGGTCCAGGAGGGCCTCTGGTTATACAGGGCTCTGTGCTTCAAAACATTCAAGTTATTTCATCTGATTTATTTCAAGACACATTTAACCTGTTGCTGCAGGAAAGTAAACATCACTACACTTAACAAACTATATCTATTTATCATGTTCACTTGTACTGTTTCTAAAACTGTGGGCTGTGACCCAAAGTAGACACGGGTCGAGTCCTGGAGGTTCCCCTTGTGACAAGAATAGCCCCATGATTTCATGAATGAGGGACCTGGAGAGAGAGAGAGAGACTTCATTTCTGAGTAGACTCTGGATCTGAAAAGGTACTGGACCCTACACTGAACAAAACCAGACTCAGGATTTAAAAAAAAAAAAAATGACAGCTTGCAAATTAAAACAAATCAAATTAAATTAAATCTGTAAGGCTACATGTTTACTTGAAAAACCCTGCACTGCTTCACTGAAGTTAGAGAGTGTGAGAGGGACAGCAGCAGCAGCAAGTGTCATCTGGTCTTCCAACTTGGGGAGGGCTTTGGAGTTTAAAATGGTGTGAATATGATAGCCATCTCTAGCCATTGGTATAGCTTATGCAAGTGGAGATCTGTCTGCACCATTGAAAGTTGACAGTTCAGAGGCTCTAATCTGACAAAAGGACGGTATAAATCAACAACAGCACGACGATTCTGGATATCAACAAATCAAACTGTTGGGACTGTGGGAGCAAAAAAAAGGGACTTTGCCTGAATATCGGGCGGCTGCATGAGAAAGAGAGTTGGGAGGACGCACGGGCAAAAGGGCAAGAGGAAGGCACCAAGGAGGTGAGTGACGGATTTACCCTCGGAGGGGTAAAAAGATGACTGTGGTGTCCCAGGAGAACCACGACGAGACTGTGGTCGTTACACCTTTGTTGCAAGATGCTGCGGACCTGGAACCAGCAGACCAGGAGTGCAGCGAGAGGGTGTTCATCAACATCTCAGGTCTGCGTTTTGAAACGCAGTTAAAGACCCTCTCCCGCTTCCCGACCACGCTTTTGGGAGACCCGCGTAAAAGGATGCGTTTCTTTGACCCGCTGAGAAACGAATACTTCTTTGACAGGAACAGGCCGAGCTTTGATGCCATTCTCTATTATTACCAATCAGGAGGGCGGCTTCGGAGGCCCGTGAGTGTACCTGTGGATATTTTCCTGGAAGAAATAAAGTTTTATGAACTTGATGAAGAGGCCATAGAGCTTTTCCGAGAGGATGAGGGCTTGGCGAGGGAAGAGGACCGCCCGCTGCCTACCAACGAGTTTCAACGTCAGTTTTGGCTCCTGTTTGAGTATCCAGAGAGTTCAGGACCTGCACGGATAATTGCCATTGTGTCGGTTATGGTTATTTTGATATCCATAGTTATATTCTGCTTGGAGACACTACCCGAGTTTAGAGAAGTCTCTGCAGTGCTGGATATCCACGCCAATGGAAGTGCTCAAGGCAAGGCGCCCAACCCATTCACAGATCCGTTTTTCATGGTGGAGACACTCTGCATTGTGTGGTTCTCTTTTGAATTCACCATGAGGTTTCTCTCGTGTCCCAGCAAAGCAGCTTTCTTTAAAAACATCATGAACCTGATCGATGTTGTGGCTATAGCTCCATATTTCATCACCCTGGGCCTTGATCTTGCAGAGCATCAGGGCAGCAGTCAGCAGGCTGCGTCTCTGGCCATACTGAGGGTCATCCGTCTGGTTCGTGTTTTTAGGATTTTTAAACTCTCCAGGCACTCCAAGGGTCTCCAGATTCTCGGCCAAACGCTTCACGCAAGCCTCAGGGAGCTGGGACTGCTCATATTCTTCCTGCTCATCGGAGTGGTTTTGTTCTCCAGTTCGGTTTATTTCGCAGAAGCGGAAGACCCCGAGTCTGGATTTTCAAGTATACCTGATGCGTTTTGGTGGGCTGTGGTGACAATGACCACAGTTGGTTATGGAGACATGTATCCCTCCACCATTTGGGGGAAATTCGTTGGATCTCTGTGCGCCATCGCCGGAGTACTCACCATAGCTTTACCGGTCCCTGTTATAGTGTCCAATTTCAATTATTTCTACCACAGAGAGAACGAGGAGGAGGAGAATATTCAGTACGTGCACGTGACTTGCGGGCAGCACTCGCAGCAACCCTCTTTTGATGAATGTGATTCAACCAAAAGTAACCAGTCGCTCTCCAAAACGGAGTCCTATCAGGAAAGCGACGACCCTGAAACTCTGACATATCCAAACATAAACCCACTGGAGGTATACACGGGGAAACTGACAGATGTGTAAAGAAGATGGGTTTTTTTTCTGGTGAGTTGTCTCCCAGTGGACATGCAGTTTAGGCTTCTCCATGCTGCAGGTGTTTTACGCACGCCATCTACAGTGGTTCCCAAACGTGGAGCCACAGATGCTCATTTTACGATTGGCATACTTTCACTCTAACCACTCTTCACCAGATAAGAAAGTCATTCCCCCCACCACTACAACTTGTCATATTTTCTCATTCTGGGGCTACCGGTAGAAATACAAACAATGAGTGGGAAGCTATGGATTAAAACGTTATAATAGGGAAACTTCAAAAGAAGCATTTGGGAACCCCTGGGGCACGCAATAAAAAGCACCGAAAATCCGAAATACAGCAGCATATACAGAAATCAACAGTAATTGTGATGTGACATGAGGCAGGTGCTTTTTCTTCGTTTACCCACAAAAATGGCAACACATACTACAAGTTATCCTTCTGTTGTTGAGAAAATAGCGCCGCCTGTTTTTACAAATCTTGAATAAAGTAGGAGAGGGGAGCTCAGTCGTGCGCCAAAACGCCAATTACGCACAAGGAAACCAACTCTTCACACTGGAGCGCAGGTTGAACATGTCTGTGTGTGTGTACTGTGGAGATGGTGCGCCATCGTGAGCACCCTGGCGCTTGTTTAGCTCTCTTGTCTATTTGCCTTAAAGCCTTTAGGATATTGATGTGTTTGTGCCGTACGTGTCCTCGTGCGTAAACAACAGAGGCTTTTGCTATTACGCAGTGTGGCGTCGCGACGCACAGTTGGACATTATGTAAACCTACTTAGCAAAAGAGTTTGAGGCGGGTAAAGTTAATACACTTCTCCACCGGTCCTACTTCTAAGAGAAGCCCTCGTATAAATACTTGTTTGCCCCCGTGTCGACTTGCAGATTGTTGCTTTAACCAAGGCTCTAACAACACGGATACTGTGTTCGAGATCAGTGACCCACAGTTAAAAGATAAAATATCTCGTAATCACAGGATAGTCTTTTCTCGCAGTTCTAGAAACGCTAAGTAATAATTATGAGAGTTAGAACAGCTCTGACTTTCTTTATGTTGGAGCTTGTAATGTGCCTCCATTGGTCAGAATAAGTGAGCTCTGAGCGCCGCTCAGTGGATGATAACTATTCCTGCAGACATTTCCTCTGCTCAGGAACTACAGTTTGCAAAATTACCACTTTTGCAGCTGGCCTCGACTGATTTAGGCTTAAGCCCCTGAGACCATGCTCTCTGACTTAGTATGCATCCGGATGCTTGTGATGGTGAACTAAGCTCACCAGACGCCTGACTGCTGTCTCTCACCTCCTAATGTTAACTTAGTAAGTTTTGTGTTCTGCTTACTTGCAGGAGGCAGACGATTAAGTGAAGCTCATTGTTCCCTCACAGTGGAAACAAAATACAAGTGTGGCATTCTCTTCTTCTCCAAAGTACTGGATCATTTTCTCACGGATTGTTCTTTCATTGCCAGTGATGTAGCCTACAGAGACCTCACGATGGAAACGCCTGGAAAAGATTCAGTCTGCCGCAATGTACATTGTGTGAATCAGCAGTAGAAAAAAACAACAACATTCTTTTATGTAGGCTTTATAAATGACCACGCTTTCTTTGTATAAAAAAGCTTTGTGTACATAATGCGTTTTTGTAAATCTCAATTTCCACTTTTCTTATGCAGCTTATAATGCAAAGTTGGAATCGCAACTTACCTCTGTGTTGTTACAAACATTCAGATTGCATTGCAGCTCGCTGTGAACAACATAGCCAAAGGCATTATAGTGCAATGTCTGCATGTCACGAATTCATAGTGAATTTTAAATGTGATAAAATATTTATTTTTCTAATTTAAACATGTACCTATGTTAACTTAACTTAATCATTTTTATAAATAAATAATGAATCAGAAAACATACCACTCTTTTATTTCTTTTGTCTTTCTAAGAATAATACAGAACAGACTGAGAGAAGACCAACAACAAGTCATTTGTGTGAGAATTTCAGATCCATGCTCATTAATTAGTTCAATACACTACATCTCTGTTGGTGCTGAATGATGGGGAAAAAGGCACAGAATCAGTGCTGTCTTGCCACAAAAGCAATTAAGTTAATAAAATGCTATAGTGATAAATGAAGGGGAATTTATTTGGCTGGAGGCACATTTTAACAAATTAGATAGAGGTCTGATAACCTGATTTTGTGTTGAATGTGAGTTTTTAGAGAATCAGACAACAGTTGTTGAGTAGCGCTCTGCCCCTCTTAGGCCCTGATAACCCCTTAAACCTACACACAGTTCTGCAATGGACAAATGGACAACTTCATATTTGCTTTTTATGTTATCTTATTGTAATAACTAGAGTATGGTCTTGTGTTTGTTTTGGGGGATTTGCTGTTTTCTGAGCTGAAATCAGTGATCTGCGCTGTCCGTGGTGCTGAAGCTGAAGCTCCTCTGCAGAGCATCCGTCCCATAAAGTTATATCTGATATTTGCTTGTCTTCTGGGGCCAAATGTCGCACTGAATGGGCACTGATGGGATATTATAGCCTAACTTAGTATCATAAAGTATCGGATCTTGGACATGAGACCCTCACGGCCTGGATGATGGAGCTGCCCTGAGAACACAGTGTTGGCGATTTTGGCGATTACCTTTCTCGCTGCTCACCAGTAAAAATGATTTTTTAAAAAAAATTATAAAATCAAATTTGGTCTCACAAAGACTCGGACACTCTAGCGCACATCAAACCTGGACACAACCAGCTAACGCCCGTGTAATCCTTATATCCAATCCAAATAAATCAATCTCTTAATCAATTGTTTTTGATGATTGACTAGTTTTTAAATGAAAGATAACCTCAGATGTTACACGGTGTGGACTGAGAGGTTTTGTTACAGACTATCACTCTTTGCAGTGTAATTGCGCCAGTGCTGGCACACAAGCGCTCTTGTTTTTCTGGTGTACGGAGAACTTCTGGCGGCGTGCTTTAGTAGAGCCGGTCTGCATTGCGTCGAAACCCTCCAACTCCTCCTCCTCCACCTCCTCCTGCTGCTGCTGCTGAACCTCCCTCCCCTCTCCTCTCTCCCTCCCCTCTTTTCCCTCACCTCCCCTGCACTCGTATGTAAAATGCACAGCAAAACATGCTTGACATTGTCGACAAAAAGCTTTTGGACCTCGCTGCTGCACTTGACTGCGTCTTCACTGTCCATTTTGATTTTTTTTTTTTTTTATGCTGCTCTCCGAGTTGCTCTGAAACACATTCTGCCCGTCATCTTGTCTACTCGCAAAAAGCAGCAGATTTCTGCTGATGCAGTGATGTCTGGAAATGTCAAGGGCTCGTTTGTTGCCCCTTAATGTATCTCCCCCCCTGAACTGCAGCGCAAGATTTTCTCCTGCGGTATACTGTAAGCTGTTCACACCACCGTGCCGCCGCGCAAGCAGCTACCGACGCTGCAGCTTTGCATTCCTCTCTTTTCGCTCCATTTCCATCTCAGGCTTCCCTCACTAGACTTACCTGATTTCCATCTTGTTTTATCTCATCTTGCTTCACCGTCTAAAGAGGTTTAAACCTATGTGACGGACACAGTCAGGATGGAGATGAGCACAGTGAGGCTCTAGATTTTTTCTTTTCTTTCTTTCTTTCTTTTCATTTTTTGGTAGGTGCAATGTAAAGTTGCCACATGACACCCACTGGTGCTCCACTGTTGGATGATTTTACTCGAGGATAAGACGCATTCAAGACCTTTCAAGATCAACTCACGGTAAGCCTCGAAACAGCTGACTTATACAACATATCGGTTGCGTTATTTTCTTTTGTATCGACAGCTGCTGTTCATTTAAAGACAAGACACTACTACCGTATTGTTTTCTCTCTTTGTTAAGATGGTTTGTGGACATTTTGCCCCGCATTAGGCCTACAGGCTGCCTGCATGTAGGAACATCAGTTGTTATAATATGAGTATCAAATGTTATGCGTCACATCATAATTTAGGTTGGAGAGAGTGGCGTAGGATAAATCACTGCCCTGCTCCTTTAAGGCACAGAAACACTGCAGTTCTAAACTAAAGTAAACATCCGTATAGAAATGTCATGGGAGTGTAGCGGACAAACAGCAGATACAATAATACCTACTGCATGACTTACAGGAATAAAGAAGAAGAGAATGTAGAAAATACCATATAGTACAAGAAGCGAATCATCAACTCACAACCAAGTACTGAAGAGAGACTGTAAATTCCTATACTGTGGAAATATAGAAATTCCTCCTTGGGGTATTTTTTTTTTTTTTGCCTTGACTACAGGGTAATTGCACTAATTGCAGGCTGGAAGAAGTAAATAAATAAATAAACAAACTGCAGAAAATGCTGAGCCAGCAAATATCTTGGCAGTTTGATCCCATTATTTTCTCCCTCTCCCCCTCTCTCTTTCTCTCTCTCTCTCTCTCATCTACCTCTCCCTCCCTTTCTCACTTTCTCTGGGTGACAGAGGCAGCAGTAACAACAGCAGCAGATGCACTGGAGAGCAGCAATGGTCAAGTCAGCGAGAACCACAGTGGAGCTGTACTGAGGCAAAGCAGCCAACCAGCCCCCTCGTATCTGGGGACGTCTCCAACAATTTAAGGGGTGTGGGAAGCTGAGGAGTGGAAAATTTCCCCTGAACCTGAATGCCTGCTCAGTCAGACTAACCGACATCCCAACACAACTCCTCCTCCTCCTCCTCCTCTTCCTCCTCCTCCTCCTCCCAAAATGACCGTAGTAGCAGGAGATAACATGGACGAGACTTCGGCTGTGCCTGGCCACCCTCAGGACACCTACCCTCCAGACCACAACGACCATGAATGCTGCGAGAGGGTGGTCATTAACATAGCCGGTCTCCGGTTTGAGACGCAACTGAAAACTCTCTCCCAGTTTCCAGAGACGTTGCTGGGCAACCCCAAAAAGCGGATGCGGTACTTTGACCCTCTGAGAAATGAGTACTTCTTTGACAGAAACCGCCCCAGCTTTGATGCCATCCTCTATTACTACCAGTCTGGTGGCCGGCTGAGAAGACCAGTGAATGTCCCTTTGGATATGTTCTCGGAAGAAATCAAATTTTACGAGCTGGGAGTGGAGGCAATGGAGAAGTTCCGTGAGGATGAGGGTTTCATCAGGGAGGAAGAGCGCCCTTTACCTGAGAAGGAGTTCCAGCGTCAAATTTGGCTCCTCTTTGAGCACCCAGAAAGCTCAGGCACCGCCAGAGGGATTGCCATCGTGTCTGTGATGGTGATCCTGATTTCAATAGTTATATTTTGTTTAGAGACTTTACCACAGCTGAAAGAGGACCCAACAAGTCGAGTAGTCGGGAACTCTACCATTTACTACAAGCCAAATATCCTCACTGACCCCTTCTTCGTCATTGAGACACTCTGTATAATCTGGTTCTCCTTTGAGTTGATAGTACGCTTTCTGGCGTGCCCAAGTAAACCGGCCTTCTTCAAGAACATGATGAATATGATCGACATAGTGGCTATCATCCCTTACTTCATTACACTTGGCACTGAGTTGGCTGAAGACCCAGAAAGCGAAGGGGTGGGGGAGCAAGCAACATCTCTGGCCATACTCAGGGTGATCCGTCTGGTCAGGGTGTTTAGGATCTTCAAGCTGTCACGACACTCCAAAGGACTTCAGATTTTGGGGCAGACCCTCAAGGCCAGCATGCGAGAGCTGGGATTGCTGATCTTCTTTCTGTTCATTGGAGTCATCTTGTTCTCCAGCGCTGTCTACTTTGCCGAGGCAGAGGAGCAAGGATCCCACTTCGGCAGCATCCCGGATGCATTTTGGTGGGCCGTTGTGTCTATGACAACTGTGGGCTATGGGGACATGGTCCCGGTCACTATAGGAGGCAAGATTGTAGGATCTCTGTGCGCCATCGCCGGAGTGTTGACAATTGCACTCCCAGTGCCTGTCATTGTGTCCAACTTCAACTACTTCTACCACCGGGAGACCGAGGGAGAAGAGCAGGCCCAGCTGCTCAACGTCAGCAATCCCAACATCCCCTCTGAAACCAACTCCAGCCGCCGTAGTTCGTCCACCGTCAGCAAGTCAGAGTATATGGAGATTGATAGAGACATAAACAATAGCATTGACAACTTTAGGGAGGCAAACCTCAGAACTGGCAATTGCACTATAGCCAACCAAAACTGTGTAAATAAAAGCAAGCTGCTTACAGATGTTTAGACACTAGCTAGGAACTTTGGGATCTCTAAGGGACTGTCATATGTGGAGTAGACCATCAGTTAGGAATGCTTCATTTACCTCCCCAAAGCGCTCTATGGCATTAGGCCTACAACTATGCTCAGCTATATAGAAAGGAAACAGAAAAAACAAAGCTGTTAGAGTATATGACAGGTAGATAGAATAATTAATTCTTCTGATCCTACAAATATATAGGTATATCAAAAAGAAAACACTGATTACTACGCATATACATGGCTCCCTGGAGGATGCAGGGGACACACTGTCTTATCAGACGACAGCGTGATAATTAAAATCTTATGCATGGAGTACAGATAACATTTCAGCAAGTTGCACAATGCACCAGAAAAGGCTGCAGAGACATGCAAGCATCTGCAGCCAAGTGGTAAGCGCCAAGAAGTTAAGTAAACCCCCCCCCCCCCCTCCCCGTCACCCCCTTTCTCTCCCTACAAAGGATCTACTACAACAAAGCACCTTATAGGAGGAAGACTGATCTCTCTTGTTTGGATGTAAACAGATGGTGATCTACTGGCTTCACGGACATCCGCAATGCTGCTGTTTTCCCAGCAGATGCTCTAATTGTGATATCACCAAGTGATTCAATGCCATGCCCTTTAGATGCCACAAAGCACAATGATAAAGTGAGCTTCACACGAGCATGTTAATGAGACTTTCCATTTTGATATCAGCATGCATGAGACATATCTCACATAATGGAAAGGATGTTCTTTTGGATATCTGCCTCCACCCCGCTCCCGTCCCCCTTCTCATCTGTTTTTCATACTGAGTGCACTGGATGAGTTTTTAATTTGAAATGCTAATCATTTAGAAGTATAGAAATTGAATGTTAAATCTTAAGGGAACAGTACATAAATGAGATCATAGCATGAAAAAAGTAACCTGCATTATGGTCTATTGACTAAGGTACTTTTGTATCCTGGTATATTTAATGCATGACATGAGTATACAGCTTGTTGCAATTCAGGCACTCTGCAGTGCCCTATTGTCAGGGAAACTAAGGAAATCAAATTCTGGATGTTTCTGAATTGCGATCAAATATATCCAAACCCACCTCGAGGATGCAGAGTTTCTAATTTAAAAGTAGACAAAGAAACTGAATAAATATTATCAAAAATGCATATAATCATAATAAGCACCAATTACAATACTACGTCAATAGTGCAGTGCATGGACCTTCTTTGAACAAGAAAAGTTTATTAGTCATGCTCCCATCTCCATGTCAAATTTTAGTACATTTTGTTTCGGAATCCACTGAAAAAGACCATTACCAAATTTCACTTCATATCACAGAGAATTATTCTGACATTAGTTGCTAGTGCCTTTATCCCTTTCACCAACAGGACCAGTGAAAGTGCCTCTGTGTACAGTGGTATTTGTGAGGTCGAGCAGAGCTGGTTTACCTTCTGTTTTAGTGTTGGTAATGATGTTAATGATGCCAGATAAGACAGTGTGAAATAGCAGAAGATTGTGGTCAAAAAAAAAAAAAAGGAAGAAAAAAAAAAAAAAAAAAAAAGACCCACAGCTTTCCTACCCAATCCAGTTTTCCTGCCCTTAATTCTCCCCTTACGCAGCCATGTATTGTCCTTTTCTTCTGCCTGTTT
>JBBMJY010000021.1:18189623-18229354 GCA_037833715.1 Toxotes lorentzi
TTACCTTCTGTTTTAGTGTTGGTAATGATGTTAATGATGCCAGGGAAGACAGTGTGAAATAGCAGAGGGTTGTGGTAAAAAAAAAAAAAAGGAAGAAAAAAAAAAAAAAAAAAACGATCCATGGCTGTCATGCACAATCCAGTTTTCATGCACTTAATTATGCCCTTAAGCAGCAATGTATTGTACTTGTATTCTGCATGTTTACTAGTCCAATTCAAAAGGGAATATCCATTGGTTCTCAACATGTTTTATTTATATATGTTGTTTTTGTTCGTGCACCATGCATCCTTTCAGGGTCTCTACCTCAGCGAGGTCATTGCAAACTTGCTGCAGAGCTGCAAGCTTCAATGCAGGGCTTCCTTTACCATAATGCAAAATGGAACCTTAAGTGTAAACTGCAGTCATGCAATATTGAATGTGAGAGTCCCAAAGCATAGCCTTTACACAAGCACTTAGGGCAAATAGTGTACCAGAATCCCACTCCTTTTGTTCACTTAAAGCTACGCACAATCAGAACATTCATTTGTAGAGGGTTTATAGAGATTGCTTGACTCTCCTAACAGGATGAGGTTGACTGTTTTGTATGTTAGTTTCTTTGAAACAATGGTACGGTATATAAAGTTACTGTTGTGTCACAGAAGCACACTTTAATGTGTTTCCACTCGTGTGTAGGAGAGAGCAGAGAGGTTTGATATGGTTTTGAAATCCGTCATACTGCAATCCTTGGGCATTATGATGCACACCAAAGTGCAGCCCGTCTTTTTGCACAATCATCACAACATGTTCTGTTGCTTGAACCATTTCTGCTCGTTAGATGTTTTTCTTTTTCACTGTGCTTGCTCACATGTAGTGCATTTTTTTCTCAACACATTGTCCCAGACAGGCTAACTGCAGATAGACTGGGACAAATTATAAAGACTACTTGAAAATCTCCAGCTACTGTACGTCAATCTACACTCAGTATTGAGATGAATTCATTTAAACGATAGTAAGATTTTGTACTATATGCTTTTTTTTTTTTTTTTTTTTTTTTTTAAATTTGGCGCTCTCCTGACAAGGTCCTGGAAAAAAGCTCCACTGCAGTGCTACTTGAATGTCATGGTTGCTTCTGTTGGTGCAATGGCTATCCTTTGTGGTGCTAGTACAGGACTATCATTGTTGACTTGTTACCATCACATGTTATCTGAAGCTGAAGCCTTCATTAATTGTTTTGGACAAGACTTTTTCCATTCTATGATTCTTGTTCCTAGCTGTTTTGTTACTGGTGGCTGGTTGGTTAGTTTAGGGCACTGTTTGTTAATTTATTTGGAACTGATCTTTGTACTGTACTGCTGAAGAGTGTCTGCCTCGGGAGAGGTCAATATTTAAGAGCCTTGCTAGATGTCAGTAACAAAAAAGACACACATTTGTGTCAGGGATCTTCAACTTGTTTAGGGTTTCTCATACAGAAGGACGCCAATAATACCCAATACTATATATTTAATATTATATATAGGATAATACAAGGAAATTATAGTTGCCTCATAAATGCAGCTATCAGGAAATTGTTTTGGTCACAAGTTTCTTGAATGACTGATGCCTGAAAGTAGTGATGTGCGTAAAATGTCCTGCATGCAACAGTTTGACGTGAGGTGAAGAAAATACAAATGATACCCCTCACATTTAGCAGTGCTGTTGCTACTTTCGCTGTGAGGGCATGTATGGATGGTGCTATGCATTCAATTACCCAACAGAAACATGCATTCTTATCAGCAATAGAATAACAGATAACCTGTTTCTTAGAGGCTTTTTTGTAAAAAACAAAACAAAGAAAAACAAATCTGTTTTGAATGTCAGAGAAACTGCGATCACTTGACAGATACTCACAACAGGGCTGTTTATGTACCAGCCTCTTACCCTCTGTTCTGTGATTTTGTAAGGTCAGTGGGGTCAAGCATAGAGGCTGACATTTTGTTGAGAGAAACCCTTAAAAAATCCAAATATAGGCTTTGTAGTGGTGGCAGCCCCCATAAAAGACCCAGGTCGGACTCGAGTTGTTTTGCAGTTAGGAACAAAGGCTGAACCTTATAACACAGTCCCAAAGGAACAGCCCATAATGCAAGTAGAAAGGATCTGTCAGCAGTTCACTGGACTGATGAGCTGTGTGAGTGAAAGTCAGAGAAGGTGCCTAAATTGTTTTTACATATTCATTTGTTCTGCTTACTGTCAGATGTTATGCTTCTGCAAACAAAGTGAGAAGATCTAAAAAAAAAAAAAAAGATGACAATTTAATTAATCTAAGAAAAAGAAAACATGAAATGTCATGAGAACAAAATGCAATTTAGCTAAAATAAGGTAGAGAAAAGTAAGTACTATATATTGCAATTACGTATGAAAAACAACTTTAATGTGTGTTTTTATTTTCCTCTTTTTTGGTGGCACTGTAACATGACTGATATAGGAAGAACATGCCATATACCAGAATATCAAAGACAATGTGTTCCTCTGGCAAGCCATGATAATGAAACTACTGTATTATGATCAATTGCTATACACTAAATGATATGGACAAGAAGTGTACTATTATATATAAAAAAACAAACAAACAAAAAACATATGGTTTGTCTTTTTGATTTCTCTTTCAAGAGGAAAAAGACAGAACTCATTCAAACACTATGTTCACGTTTTCCAGTCTCCGCTGCTGAACCTACTACTATAATGTATCTCTACAGAAACCTACTGATCGCAAAAAACTGCATGGTCGATGGAAGACTGCATGAGCTTTGCCTTTCAAATTGTGGATCAACTATAAAACAGTTGCATCATATAAAAAAAGAAACCCTTGCTTTCATCTGCACCAAGGCTTCATGTAAAAGGCCCTGTTTGAGAAGTTGTTGCGAGACGTGTCCTCTGCTGGATTTCTTAAAAGCACCTTAGCACTGACCTCATCACTAAAGACAACGTTGGGTATCCGAGCCGTACTCAGCGTCTGTGTGTGATGTTCAGGTTGTGCTTGCTTAGGCTCTGAATGTGAGCAAGGACATTAAGGGCTAGTTTTTCTCAAACTTTATCTCTTATTCTAGGACTGAAACACTCGTTCAAGTGACATTTCGCCCATTCTTATCTCAGTCTAGACTGTAGTGATACTGTGTTGTGGGAAACATGCCTGCCATGTCTAAACAGGGCCTGTGCCACACACCCTCCTCTGTACCACACTGGTTTTCAGGCATTCTTGTTTGCTAAAGGTCTTGATGTTGGACTGCTTTCTGCCTGCTGAGGAGGCACTGAACAGGATCAAATGTTGGGACTATTGTGTACCTCACTCACCAAAGGTGAGTCAAATCAAAGAGAAGATCTGGTTTGTGTTTGAGGTGTGATGGCTATGAGTTTGTCTTTTCTGTCAAGAATTTAATTGCTAGCAAGAACATTTTGGAGCAAATCGCAAAAAGGACTGTTGAACTCCTCTGCTCTTCTTTTCATCCACAAGCAAACCAAACTCTGATTGTGTTATCTAATCAAGCCATCATTGTCATGTTGTGTTTACCGAGGATTATGCTACAATGTGTTCCGTTTGTCAGATGATGACAAAGGCATGGTCTGTGATCTATGCAAGGGTTACTTGTTTTGTTTTTTTTCTTTTCTTATATCACTTATGATTTCATCTTACATTAACTTCAATAAATTTTTAAGGATCTGCTGGTGTATGGTCATTTTGGCTGGGGATCGGGGACTTAAACTGTCTTGTGCACTGAGCCCCTGCTGTAGCGCACTATCAGGAGATATATGCTGCAGTATGCAGTGTTACAGAAGTCTCAATTTAAATATGTCCTACCCTCTCAATGAAGCCAATAGCAGTGATTCACGAGGCTAAGGTAATGGTTCCGCACTAATCTTCTGTCCCAGGAGAGGCCCGCTTACCTCTGTCATTCCCTGCGAGTTGTTACGCACCTCATAGACCTGAAGAGTTCCCTTTACTCTTTTTTTTCTTCTCATTTATTCACATGGACACATGCGTAAAACCATCCGAGTGTGACTCTGATGTGCTCTGCACTTGCTGAGTGTTGAAAAATGAACTTATCTGGGCTGCAACAATTATTTTAATTATAGATAATGAAATGTCTAGTGATAGCGAAAAAGGCCCATAATAATTTCAAAAACTGGAAACTTCTTCATCCCGTTTGGTTACAGTCATAACCCTGGTCTCCTTTGAAAGGTAACTATTTAAATTTTTACAACCGAACAGGGTTAGAACGAGCATAAGTTACAGAGGCACAATATAAGGTCTGCAGTTGTCCTCTTGTGTGGAAAACGCTTTGTCTAATTCTGTAGATTGAGAAGACTTCAAACAATGTATAATTTGTCATGGTCAAGTGAAGACAGAGTTCAGTACAGACCAGAACACAGCTGAAGTAGAGCTACCAAGGCCAAAGTGTCCCACGGGTGGGATGGTGTAGTTTAAAAGGTTAAATTTAGTTTCTTGTCATTTATTTACTTAAATTATACGCTTTTTAAACATGCTCTAAAACATCTTGCTTCTAAGAGTGTAATTTTGATCACACGTCAGATAAAACCTCATAATAAATAGGTCTTTTAATATTAAACAGATGCAGCTGTCGAGGGCAGGAACAAAAGCCAGCAAACAAACACATCCAATCATAGAACAGTCAAAGGAAAATCAAGCAGTGACACTGAAATAAGTGGGCGTAATTTCTGGGGTGTGAAAATGATTCATTCCCACTTCTGTCCTCTGATGGCGTGAAGCTGAACATTTGACAGCAGAGGCATCATGGTGAATGCTGCAGCTCATCTGTCTCTCTATTTGTCCATCTGTCTCTCTCTCTCGGTGTCTCTGTCCACCGCAGGCTCTCTCTTGTGTCTGCAGCCCGTCTCTGTGTTTGCCATACAGTGACCTTAACAGAAGTGAGTCTCTTTTTCCTTGTCCTCTGCATTGCCCTCAGGAAATGCAGCACTCCTCACTCTGCAGGCAGCAGCAGTAAGGGTGGGGTGAGCTGGCACTGGTCCCACTCTTCTTGCTCATACTCTCACTCTCTCTCTCTCTGTCTGTCTTTGTCTCTCACTCTCCCCCTCTCCTGAGTGCTGTGTAACTCCACTGGACTGTAATAGCACAGAGCATCACACAGGAGAGGAGCTGAGTCGTAGTAGAGGAGATCACACCTGCTTTTATTAGGCTTCTCTCTCTGTTGTTGTTACTTAACTTCCACTTCCACCTACATGAACGCACACATATGGATTCAAAGATTCAACCATGGCTGTCTGATAACAGCCTACGTGCTCATGTTGACGTCCGCCATGACCATTTATTTAATGTCTACTTGTAGAGGGACAAGTATAAGGCATAAACCAACACCACAGCATTTATAGCCTGAACTAATTTCCAATCCCCCCTACCTAGATGAACCTTTAAAATACACAAAACTCAACAAGAAACTACACACAAAACAGCACAAGACACAAACAACGATGTGATAGAATACCATAAAACCACAAGCACCAAAAATGTAAAGACTACATGATTGATCTCTCTCTAAAACAGTTTAGTTTGAGTTTAAAATGATCCCTGCCATGATCCATTTTGAGTTCTGTAGCGAAGAGTTCCACACGTTGATCCCCTGAACAGAAAAAGACATTTGTCCAAATGAGGATTTATGAAAGGGAACATGACAATTCCCAGCTGACGCTCCTCCTGTTACTGAGCCTGAAAGCCTGAGAGGAAATTCACTGAGCACCTTTCCAGCATGGTTATTTAGGCATTTACAGATGATATTAAGACAAGCAAATTTAACTAAGTCATCAAAACTCAACATATTTAACTTGATGTTACGAAAACACTAAAAACCCAAAGCACGTTAGTCCGCCTCTCACTGCTTTCTGATTTCCTCGGCCTGTCTGTGGCACCCAGACAACAGGCCCACTGGCTCCTACTGAAGATATAAATCTTTAAAAATGAGTCACAAATATATAGTTTCATTTTTATAAAAGTCTGAACAATCTCCTACAACAGCTGGGCCCTGTGGTTTTTAAAACGCTACTCAAACAAGAACAGACTGTGTATTTGTTGGGGAACTATTTTCAGCCATCGGTTTACACATTTAGTTGATTGACAGAAAATTAATTGGCAACTGTTTTAATTGTTTTAGGAATTTTTTTAAGCAAAAATATCTGATGATTGCAGCTTCTTCAAATGTGAGAATTTAATGTTTTTCTTTGTCTTATATGTTAGCAAATTTAATACCTTTTGATTTTGGAGTCTTGTGCAACAAAACAAGACATCTGAAGAAGTCATCTTGAAGACCTTGGAGATGATATAGAAACTGTGTGTCAATGCATCTAGTGAGAAGGCGAGATAAATAGGTAAGAGAAGGCATCTTTTTCCTCTTCACAACATCATACTATCAAAACATTACAAAACAATCATAAAGGGACAAAAGTAGATGGCAAAGGAGGCATTGTTCATCATGTACAGAACATTACAACAATGTCCACATAACTCTGAACTATTCAACGGTCAAAGCATTTAAAAAATGTTGGAAAAAACTTTCGATAAATGAGTTCAAAGCGCCACTGCTCTTAACTGTGCAAATACATAATAATATTTAAGGCATTTTCAGCCAAAAACCACTCAGTTATGGGGGGTGAATATGCACTACCAGCACTTATAAGTTTAATCAATTCATTGTTGGTTTTAGCCTTTTTCATGGGATTCATTAACTACAAATAAAGCACAGAATATCACCAGACTGAATATCACAGGTCAGCGCCTGCCCCCAGATGTCAGCCTCAACATGCAAAGGAGAAACATGTAATTGAAACTGTGGTTTAAGCCACTGTCCTGGTAATCCCTGATCAGTGTGTTGGACTAATTGAGGTGCTGTCGGTCAGTGGTGCAATAGGCCTCCAACAAGCTTATCGCCTCTCTGGTCCGCCTCCTCCTCGTCCTCCATCTCCTCCTCCTCCTCCTCCTCCCTCTAGCTCTACAGTATCTTACAACCGCCTGAACACGTCTCCTTGAGTGAAAAGTCGACCATCAGTTGTTTGGCAAATGTATTCTCATCGAGGAGTGAGAGCTTACAGCCATGCATGGGTGTAAATGTACTGTGGCTGAATGTGCCGCCTTTCGTTCTGTTTCTCACACACACACGCACACACAACACACAAAGGATGGCCAGTTTGCCTGAGTCAGGCCTCTGGCTCACTTGATATTCCCTGATCGATTTCCTTGAAGACATACACTCATCCCATATCCCTTGTAAAAAAAAATGCCATGCCATTCCTGTTGACGTCATCCAAAAAGTTTCTCAAGGGCCTTTTCATTGTGCCCCAATCAGCTGTGCATGCACAGTATCATATGATTATATCAAATCGCAAGTGTCCTCTGCTTTATCACTGTGTAAAACCACATCATTGAGATGCCTGTGCACAGCAGTCCACCTCTAACAGCCTCATGTAGGAATGTTAACAATGAGCAAAATAGCTTCCACAGCATTATTGGATCTCCCATGCTTGAGCCAAAGCCCTTGGGTCTGACACCACCCCACCTCCAGGTCCGAGCCCACCAGTTCATCTCTTATCCCCCCCGATCCCTGAGGCCCTCTCTCTGGCCCACTTCCTCTTTGCATTACCTCCATCAGGCTGGGCTGCTGACACACTTGTTTAATAATTAAGGGCACGTACATAATTTCCTCGTCCTTGTGGAAGTCCACAAATGGTCTCTGTGAAACTCAGGCCAGTTAAATGTACCTCTTTACTTCGGGCCACTGACAGCCCTACTTCACTGTACTGCTACAGAGGAGACGATACAATCCAGCGAAGGCAGTGGTGGCAGGATTAGAAGGAATGAGTTCGTCATGAATTAACCACTGATCGTTTTATGTGCTAGTTTATTTAATTTCCATCGACATAGACACGTTCACTCATCCTGCAGCGTCGTGTCTAACCATCACAACATGTTCCAAGGTATAATGCATGACGGACTACATCGACTATAAACAAAAATCAATATGTCTGTTTGTCCATGATCCCAATGTACCCATTAAATGATAAGTCTATAAAGTCGTCAGTCAAGTTAGATCAAGCGTTAAATGCTAACATCAGCATGCTAACATACTGATGTTTAGAACGTTTACAATATTCACCATATTATCGTATTATAAGTTGACTGCCATTTTCCAACAGCTGTTTTTGAGAAAAAGACAGTAAACACTGGTACCCGTCCTGCTGGGAAAGTTTTTCTGAGATACCAATAATCTTAAATCTAAATGTGGTGCTAAAAGGAAAAGTCAGGGGATGACCAGAGTCATTAGGATTTATCATCAGGGAACCATGAAAATCTGTATGTCACAGTAATCCATCCAAGTTGTTGTGATATTTCAGTCTAGACCAAACTGGGGAACCATGGTTAAAAAGGCAGAAATATCTCACCATAATGGTAGATTTGCTTGGCCATTTTAAGATTTAAACACTGATCATGACATTTAAATACCTGGACATTTTCTTTCTGTCCATCCATCTATTCGTGTGAGTACCTGTTTATCAATGCTCCCAGTCTGGACATGCCCTTGTGGTATCAGGCGATGTGGATCTCAGCTTACATGGTCCTCCTGCCCGGTGTGCAGTGTCAGCTGCTTGTCTGGGGGAGAAAATCCAAAACTTAACATCAACGAAACCAGTGATGTGACCTTACCGCTTCAATTACATCACCACACAGCGCTGAGGGAGGCTGGCAAATACAAAACCACAAAGGGATATCACCATGAAGCCCGAGGGCTGTGCTGAGATGCACACAACCTGAGCATCGTTTGTCCGTGCTGACTGGATTCTGAACCAATCAAAGGTCACTGTAATGCTGGAAGGGGTGTTTAGTAGTTGACACCTTCAGGGTCACTGGTGCAAAGCAGAGATCTTTTAAAGGAGTAGTTCAAATTTTGGGGAAATTATTCGCTTTCTTGCCAAGAGTTAGATGAGAAGATTGATGCCACTCTCATGTCTGTAAGATAAATATAAAGCTGGAGTCAGCAGCTGGTTGGCCTAGCTTAGCACAAACGACTGAAAACTGGGGTAAACAGCTAGCAGGTATGGCAGTTGTTTTCTTTAATAGTCAATTCATTATTCAGTGTACAAAATGTCAGAAAATTGTTGTTAGTCCCTGAAGTTAATATATTCAAACCCCCTTTTTTTTACCTGACCAACAGTCAAAAACCCAGTGGTGCCAGTGAATTTTTTTGTTCAGGTTAAATACTGATGACTCAATGATCAGCTGTCATGTCTTAGAAAAACCCAAAAGAGGAAAAAGAAACACACATGGGATGTGTCTTTTCCCTGAGGTTGTAGGAGAGGACGCAGAGACATTGTTGGACACAAACCACTGTCCATGTTGCACTACATGGACTCTGTGCAGCAGAGCCATTACATACTGCACAATGATGGAGGAGCATGTCAGTTTTCCTGGCCAGGACACATTAACTAGACTGCTGGTGGAATTTACAGTAAAGGCTTGTGTGGGTCGGCTGAGAGTTGTGCACACTGCAAAAAATATCCACATCATGGTGTCATTCAGTGTTTTGCTGAGTCTCTTCTGAGTATTACTTTTTAGAGTGCAATAAAAAGAATATTTGCCAATAATGAAATAATTTAATTCATACTGAGTGTCAGTAAACTTAAACTGTCATGTCTTTTTCTTTTGTTTCATAATATTGCCACTTTTCTTAAGAAAGCCCGGTGGAGAAGCAGAAATATTAACATTAATTACAACTGACAATTATTTTCCTTATCGATTATTTTGCTGCTCAATTACTTGGTTAATACCTTGGCTTATAAAACAGCAGAAAAAATGCCCATCACAGTCTCTCAGAGCTCAAAGTGATGTCTTCAAATATGTTTTTTTTTTCTTTTTTTTGTCTGAACAATGGTCCAGCACCAAAAGATTCGTGGTTTACAACAACTAAAAATCACATATTCGCACATTGCAGAAGCTGGAACCAGAGACGGGTTGCAGTTTTGGCTACAAATGATGAATACCAAAAATAGCTGCTAATAATTTATTTACATCCAACTAAATGATTAACGGAGAAATAGTTTCAGCTCTAGTTTTAATAGCTCAGTATGAAACTAAATAAGTTGTCAAAATTGTTATTTTTTGCAGTGCAGACAGCTGCTCTAGTGAGAGAGCCTGTCAGAAGCTGACAAATGGAGAGAGTGCTTTCTTTCTGCTGAGAGCGGTCCCTGCAGGTTTCCCATGCAGGCAGCCGGACCAGGGCAAATTATGGATATAAATACATGTATAGTTTTCAATTCAGTTTCATGAAATTATTTGAAATTAGTAAAGAATTTTAAATCTGTTTGACAGCAGAACTGCTCGGCTTTAGGAGAGAGAGGGTTATGTATTTTTTTCATGACTATTTTTACAGAGCACAGAAAGTTCTTTTTGGGTTTTTTTTTCTCATCCTTGATTTTCAGGATGTTTTATTTCAACATTGCCTTGTGAACTCTACTGTAAAAAAATACATTTAAACTCTGGTTGTGCTTCTTCTCTGCATTTTGATTTATTTCTTTAAACATAAAAAAAGTCCATATCCAAATAACAATTCTTATTTGCCTACTGTTAAAAACTGTCCTGGGTTTGGAGAGGTTTCATCTCGGGTATGAAATAAATACTGAAGTGTAAGTGCAACAGCAGCATCTGAGAGTCCTGGTCCTGCAGTCTGGGGGTCTTCCTACTATGTTATATTTGTATATTGTCTTATAACCCATCCATACCTTTCAGTACACACAGCTTGCTTTAGAGGCAGCCACTGCAGCCACTGTGCCCTCTCCACATGCCCTCATACTGTAGCTGCAGTCCTCAAGGAAAACGAGATTTCAGCAGTTTAACAAACTGAACCCCTGCAGAGGACAGCTTCGTGGAAGAGTGGAAAATCAGGGCTTTTTCTGCTTGCCCCAAAGTAACACCTGATCGTGGTTAAATGCTGTTTGTACACATTTATTTGCAAATACTCAGCACACTTTTAGAGAGAGGAATTTGAAGCCACAGAACTGTCCTGGTGCTGCAAATTCTGACACTTTCAAATTAAATAAGAACATTTTAGTTCAACTGTTATGGTGGCTTTAGAACTAAAAGGTGATCCCTCTCTGTGAATTACCTCTAACCTCTTTTGCTTCATCATTCATCCTCACTCACCAGCCCTCTTCCTATCCCCTTTATGATAATGAGCATAAATATGCAGTTTCAGCAAAGCACGTTAATCAATAAGCTAATCACTGGCAACACTGTCTGTAACAAAGCACTTAATGATTAAGTCCAGCATGCTTTTAGGGCAAATTTGGTGCCAGTCTTTTGCCACTAGAGCAGAAAGAAGCCACACTGGAGTTATTTTCTGTAGCTGAAAATAAACAGATGGTCTTCTTGAATGTGTCAGGCATGCATCATCACAAAGATACCTCCATTATGTTTCAGTGCAGTGTCTGCGTGAGTGTGTGTTGGTCCAGGAACACTCTCA
Organism: Toxotes lorentzi; assembly: GCA_037833715.1. Lineage (NCBI taxonomy): Eukaryota > Metazoa > Chordata > Actinopteri > Toxotidae > Toxotes > Toxotes lorentzi. Next base: position 18,201,116 of record JBBMJY010000021.1, read on the forward strand.
GCAGAGCCCCCACCCTCTGTGTTGCTGCTGACTCACTGTCACAGCCCTTGAATCTGCTGCCTGTCTGCATTATTCACACACTCACCTTCCTCTGCTGGTGTGTCCTCAGCACCTGGAGCCTGCATCTTCAACTGGCCCCCGGGGCTTTCCACCACATGTCCAGTTACTCCAGGGCTAGAGCTGAAACAATTAACAATCCATTAGTCGATCGCCTGAAAAAATGATCGTCATCTATTTTGATAATCGAATAATCGTTTAGTCTTTTAACCCTCTGGAGTCTGAGCTCAGAAACCTGGAGCTTTTACACATGATCTCATATATGTCTGTAAAGAATTAAAAAAGTTGTTTTTTTTAACTATTTATTAACAGTGAAGTATAATATTTTCAATGATTTACAGGCATACACAGAATTTCATTGAAAGAGGCCCAAAAACAAATTGGGATAAAGTCACTTCATACATATACATAAACAGAAACAATTACAGTTATAGTTCATACATTTTTCTGCTCTACTTAAATGAGCTGTTCTATAATGTGAAAAACTGTGAAAAAAATATGCCTCAAATCTTCAGTTTCCAACGTTGTATATATGTTCCTATATTTCTGCTGCTTTGTCATTTAGCATGTATTAGTATTATATAAATATTAAAGAGATAAGGGGCTCATAGATATGATACTTGTATTATGAAACTCAGTGTGACTTACACTTCCCGATGTTCCGTCGTGAATTAACATCCAGAGCCCACTTCTCATAACTGCAGAACTTAACTGAGAGGCCTCAGGGTTTTAGGTTTTCTTCAGTATCAAATTAATCCAGTGATAATTGTCTGTACATCCATGTATACACGGCAAAAAAATGAACTGTTAGTAGCGATTTCGGTGTACTTTTAATTATGCCACTCTGGCTAAATTTAAACAAAGGCTAAAAACAAAAACAAAAAACAAAACAAAGCTCAGCTTGTAGCGCACAGCTAAGTAAGCTAAGCTAACCGACTCCATGGCAACATTATACTTCCTGTGTCCATATATTAAAGCCCCGCCTGAAACTAGTGCATTTATTTTAGACTTGTTCTCACAACAGACTACACGTTTATTATTATTTTACTGTTGTTGTCTACATCAACATTTCAATACTTGTCATGGACTGTTTGCCCCAGTTTATTTTTTACTTTATTCCTTTCTCTCTACATGTATATTTTTGTATTTTATTCAGCATTCCATGATGCTTTTATTTATTCATGGATACTGTGAAAAACGACAATGGAAACAAAACATTATACTTCCTGCTTACATTCTCCAAAGCCCAGAAATTCTGGGAGAGGCAGTGGTGGGGCGCAGATGCCTGGTTTTTTTCTGAGGTGGAGGTCACATTGTCAGACTTTAAAAACCCCTGGACTAAATGTTGCATAGTTAATGAAAATAGTTGCAGACTAATCTGGACTAACTTTGGACTGGGCTAAAAAAGAGTTAAAAAAAATTATGTGTCTGTTGTAAGTCTGGAATCAGGAATCCAGAGAATAAATATATCAAAGAAACCCCTGATTCAGATACCTAACTGCAGATATAGTGAAGTCACTGCATGAATATCAACTGTAGTCCTCCCTGTCTGTCATCAGTCCTATAGGACAAAAAAGTCTTTGCTGCAGATACCTACTGCTGCACTGGCCAAGAGAGAGAGAGACAGAGACGGAGTGCAGGACTGCAAACTGAAGGGCTGTGACATGCACGGATGCTGCTACAGCATCAGCTTTGCTTTTAATAAATTAATGTGCCTAATAAAGATGTGTTAAAATTGTTATTTAGCAGGGAAAAACATGATGAAAAACTGTGGTATTTTGCTGTGTAACCTTGGGTGTGCGCTCAACTGAAGTTTGACTGCAGAACTCCATCACTGACAGAAAGTGATCTGCCCCCTAGTGGAAGACATTGGAACAAGAAACAAAACAATACATACTGGGACCTTTCTAAGACTGGAGTGATAAAGAGTATGGCGAGTACTTCAACGTTTAAATATTTATTAGTGCACGTTTGAGTCATGATGGTGAGAACGAAACAGCAGACAAACACCAGCTCTGAGTTTTCAGTTTTATTTAAGGTTCATTTTTCCAGACCTGCAGAGGACAGTTCACTTCCTTTTAAGCGCCTCAATTTGTTTTTTTTTTCCTCGCAACATCATGTTAAAACCCATTGTATGACTCTGTGTTGGTTTCTCCTGGATGAGTTTGTTCATTTTTGTGAATACTGTTAAATAGAGAACAGCAGGAGGGGGTGGGGGTGGGGGTGGGGGTGGTAAGAGAGAGAGAAAGAGAGAGAGCGAACACAGATCAGAATTAAGACTTCAAAAAGAAAAAAGGCGGTGGTCGGAGAGGTCGATCTCAAATCCTAAAGGCTGAGAGCTCCTTAAATCACTACTACAGTACTTGGTATTGTCTTGCAGCACCTTCCTTTGTGACACACTCACATACAGTTGCTGAAGTCAAATACAGTATTGCATATTTTTCAGCAATATGTTGACACTAGAGTCCCCTTCCAATCACTCGGGCTCCTTTCTCTCATTTGTCCATTTTAAGGCCTCGTTTAAGCCCTCGTGGGTCAAACAAAGGGGACCTGTTAACCCATTTGTTACCCTCATTAGTATTTTTGACATTTCCTCATCCACCTAGTCATTGTCCTGTCTGCTTGGTGGCTGTCCATGTTAGGGCTAGTTACTGTAGGTACCACACAGTGGCACTGTGAGTAAGAGTCTAACCCTAGTGCTCAGGATGTGTGCCACGATCTCCCAAAACCCTGGCTCCCCGCGGTTAGGCAGTGCTCTATCCTCTGATACAGAGGTTCAGCAAAATTTTCCCTCCAGCAGGATGGGGCCAGTGGGAGCCCTCCACTAAAGGGAATGTGGGCCAAGTGGCCTCTCAAGCAGACCATTTGTGTCCCTACCTAACAGGGAGCCCATGCATAGCCTGTGCCCTCAACTCCCCTGTGTCATCTGCATTCACTCTCTACTCATCAAATCTCAGCTTCTTTTTGTTGTTTTTTTTTCCATTTTTTAAAAACCACTCTGAAAAAAGCTAAGTGCCAACTCCTTTTCTCTCTCTCTCTCACCTCGTCTTACTCACAACTCAGCTGTAAGGGTTAACCGTTTCACAGTCTCCTGTTAAAGTGGGGAGGATGAGGGTCTTTGGGGCAAAGCTTCAAAGAGCAGATTCACAGCTTGCTTCATTCCTCAAAAACTAATCGCGACTTCAACTTTCAAAAAACACAAATGTTGTTCATGCTTAATCATTAGTTACTTTTAAAAAAGACCTCACTTCAGCTAATTTGTTTCTTCGCCAGTTTGTGAACTCTTGTGCCACCACTGGGCGCTTGATGCTATACTGTTTCTTGTGCTCTCCGTAAACAGTAAGCTACACAATGAATCCCCATGTTTACGCCCAGAACTAGGTCTAAGGAGTGGTGATGGTAGCAGACAAAGGGTACTGATAAGTCGTGTGCCACAAACAAAAACAAAAACAAATAGGCCTTCGGAGTAGACAAAAAGGAAGGAGGAAGAGAAAAAGAAGAAAGCATGTTTGTTACTTTGTTAATAATTTTTCATACTCTGCAGATTGGTGTGTATTGCATTGGGGGGAGGGGGGAGCAGGGTACAGGATGAGTGGGTATAAAGTGGTAGTAGGGGAATGGATGGGTGTCTGCTGTAGTCTGTGTTCAGTGGCGGTCCACAGCGGCACTCTGTACCAGCTCTGTGGGGGGCTGTCCAGGGGGTCTGAAGGCGGTCTGGAAGCCTGGGGGAGGGGAGTGGAAGTGGCTGGCGGGGTTGGCTGTGGGAGGGGGCAGGTAGGGAGCCCAGCCACCGGTGGCTCTGTGGTGGAGGGGGAGATGGGCGTCGAGGAGGCCGCTGTGGAGGGGCTGGGGAGTGGGCACTGCTGAACTTGCTGGGCCGTCCATCTCTGTGAGCGCCTGCAGGGACTTGAGCCAGTGTGGTGGGTTGTCGTCCTGGAGACAGTCTAAACTGCTGCCCGCTGAGGCCGGGATGCCTGAGGGGGGAGGAAGGGGGAGACAGAGGTCACAAAATAGATGAATGATGAGGAGGAGACATACAATCTCAACATACTGCAGTAAATACAAACATAGTGAAGCCAATTTTTTATCTGGCCTCCTTGTGCTCAAGTTGCTGTCATTGTCAGAGCAAATAAATAAAGTTAATTTGATAAAATTCACAAAGCTGAGTTAAGAGCTCAAACGATTAATCGATTAGTTGATCGACAGAAAATCAGCCAGAAACTATTTTATTAAGTGTTAAATTGTTTGAGTAACCTGTGCAGACATCCACATGCATCCCAGTCTGTGCAGACTGTCTGCACTCTGAGCACTGACTGTGCTGCAAGACAAGTAAACTGGAAGCTCGTTCCATATGTATGTACTATTTATTTCATTGGTCCTGTTCTTGTTAAGGTGTCACACACACCATTTGTCTTTTTTTTTTTTTTTTTACATTTTCATGCCAAACACAGCAAACAGAAGAGCACTTCTTCTTGCTGTCAGGAGGTCACCATCATGTTTGCTAACATGCATATGTGAAACGTGTCTGCCCACAAATACCTCCGACCGAACAGAAGTGTGTCCATGTCAAGTTTAGTAGCGACTTATGCTTTTCTTTTTTCAATTTGTCATGCAATAAAGATCAATAAAAGAGTCCAAAAATAATGAAATATGCCCATCACATATTCCCAGAGCCGAAAGTGACAATTTTTTAACTAATCCAAAACACAAAATTCAATTTAAATAGATGCTTTTCAGCCATTTTTCACAAATATAAAACACACAGCTTCTCTGAACAATCTGAAGAGATTTAAAAACCTGTGTCCTATGTTTTTACAGAACAAGCAGTTAATCAAGATTTTAAGCAGCAGATTAACTGAAAAAGAAAATAGTTGAATTTAACAATTAATCAAATTAATCAAAATTGTAATTAATTTTCTGCTGATCGACTGATTAACTGCATTAACTAACAGCGTTGCAGTTTCTACCTGTGATGATAGCAGGGTCCATCCAGCTGGCTGTGCCATCCCAGCTCAGGCTGTGTGAGATACCTGCTGGTCCTGCCGGCCCACCGATGTGATTAACACTGTTGGAGGATGAGGAGGATGAAGAGGAAGAGGAATTTGGGAGACCCCCGAAGTTGATATTGATGTTGGGCAGGAGAGCTCTCAGGCCGTCCTGCCACTCTTTCACATTTAAGCCATCTATAGAGCCACTGTTTTCTGCAGGGGGAGGGGAGAGGAAAACAGACGTGTAAGCTCATCAGGTGTTTTGATCACAGACTAGTGGCTGACTGCAGAACTGCATCAACCAGTGTTGTAGTTTCCTCTGTAAGGTCAATAAAAGTTAATCAAAACAAGTATCACAATGCTGCATGGCAGTGTACATAGATTGCGACATTCAATAACATCATTATGTAACACATCTGATCTGTGCTTTAACATGAACTGCTTCCACGGGACACAGAAAGGTGCCACAGTGACCCAGGTGTCTGGTACCTGAGATGGGGATCCCTCCCAGCCCTGTGTTGTGCTGAGGGGGCAGATTCAGGTCCAGGAAATTACTGTGTGAGGCAGCACTGGCTGAGTGGTTCAAGTGTGTGAGGTTATTTCGTGTTGGGACGCCCATCCAGGGGTGTCTGGCGGCTGGCTGCTGCTGACTGGCCTGGCTGTTCTGACTGCCGGGGAAACTGAAGGAGTTGTAGATGGCTCTGTGGTGGAGCTGGGGGAGGCGTGGCAGGCCACTGGGGAAGTGGTGAGAGGCGGCGCTTGGGTTAGGGGGTGGCAGGCTGGTTCCGTGATTGCTCCCCTGGGGGAGGGGCCCTGGAGACAAGGGACTCTGATCCTGCACCGACAGCTCCTTCTCTATGAGGTCGGCCAAAGCCTTGCGGGTGACGTCAAAAGGATCGAAGCCGAGGTCGTCGTCCTGCTGTTTGCTGGACGAGCCGAAGCCAAAGGCCGCCTGCCAGTCTGTGGAAGAAGACACTGGTATTGTGTCTGTGGGAAGAGAAGACACACAGCTTACAGGAGTTGTCCTGGTGTGAGAAATTCTTAGGCAGGATTTCTTTGACTTGATTAGTTAATTGGCTGATGAAGTTAGAGCTACATCTGTGACCTCTCTTAGCTTTTTCAAATACACAAACCCTGGAACGCTTTGGCCTTGTTAGCACTACTTCAGGTGTGTTTTAGTTTGTACCAGACTGTCACTCAACCTTAACAAATTAAATGTTATTTGAAAGCTCTAAGTTTCCTGATTCTATCTATGCAAAGCGTTTTAGGATCCACATATCACTACACCATTTTGGAAACATCTTCTTCAGCTTTGGGAACTGAAATGGTGGTGCCTTGTAACAGGCTAAAACCCCTTATCTTTCTAAAATGAATGCCGTTGTGCAGAAGACCTTTTAAAATCTAACATATTTGTGAGCACTACAGTGAAGGCAGAGATGCCTCATTCAGTAATGACTAATGAATTATAGCTCACTGACTAAATGTTGACCAGGTCCCTGAAAAGCAGTTGACTAATCTACTAAGAAAGCCACCATTTTGCTAGTTTTATTATCAAGGACAAAACAGAATGCCCGCAACAGCAGAAAACGCTAAAATTACTAAGACGCCACCATTACAGTCAATATTATGATGTACAATGCTAAAGGCCACAGTATTATGAAAACAAATAGTCAAAATACCACCATCTGAAAAACTAGACAAAAGAAAGTTTGTGCTGTGACTTTGTGGCATCACTGCACCAGAGCACAACCAGTCAGGTGTTACTGACATAAGAAATGCTTCAGTTAAAATCTCCATTGTACCTGATGTGAAGAGGCTCTGTGGTTCAGGGGTCATGGGCCAGTCAGAGCTGCCGCGGGGGGAGCTGGGGAAGGGGGGCAGACCAGCAGGGAGAGGGTTAGGATGTCTGAAGTTACTGTTGTCTGAAAAGAGCGACTGGGACTCAGCTGCCGCACCCTCGAAGGGTGAACGGGCTGTGAGGTCTGACACACTGATGGGCACCACCAGGCTGGGCTTAGTTAAACCCGGGGGAGGGGAAGGGGAGTCACTGGTGGGTATCTAGAAAAAGAGAGAGGTACAAATGCTTGTGAGATTATCATTCTCAGACCTGGCTGACCACCATTTAGGTGTAACTGAAATAAACACAAGGTAAAGTTGTTTTACCTGTTGTAAAGTCTCTCCATTCACCATACCGATAGACTCTGGAGGTTTGTCACTGGGACTGAAGACAAAAGAAAACTTTAGATTCAAACAAATAAAAAAATGCTTAAACAAAAATAAATGTAATACTTTTTGTTGAGTACACAGCCCTATTGCTGAGGAGTGGTCTGTTATACCTGTTACTGTCACAGTTAGAAGAGAAGGGGGACAGGGCAGTGCGCTGACCAGGAGCCAGCTCTGGTTCTAGTCCATCTGAAGCAATAACTTCTTGGTCTAGATAGTCTAGCAGCGGAGGCGACTTGCGGTCCTCTGAAAGCCCGTTGGCCAGTTTGTTATGCCCTGAAAGCGTCGGCCACCCATCTTTGCCATTGCTATTGTTGGTTCTGCTGCACAGCAAGAGAAGAATCAAGGTTAGCTCAACACTCAAGATGTTCTGTGCAAATAATAAGAGCAAACACGTAGAAGAATTAAAAAAAAAAACAAACAAACAACAACCTCTGTGTGGAGTTGGATTTACTCTTTGACTTCTCTGTACCACATGCTGGAGGTTGTAGAAAGCTAGGGTTAATTTTATAGAGGTCTTGGAGGAGTTTCTGTTCATACTCTTGATGTTTTCCCGCCTAAAATCAAATGACACAACGTGAGACAACTGCATTTTTCAAACATCAACAACACAGACAGGGCAGAGCAAAGATTCTCAGACTCTACCTGCATCTCCTCTTTAGTAAAGCTAGCCGCTTCATCCCCCAGCTCATGTAGATACATACAATCAGGTTTGGGACACTGCATACTTTTAAGGAAGTAACTGCAGTACTTTGTTGTGCCTAGAGACGCCTGTAAGAAAAAGACAGAAAAACAAGCTGTGAGAAAAATGTGTACATAAAATTCAAAGTTAGAGACTTTTCTTTCAAGGACTTTAAATTTAATCTTATATAATTAAGATTAATTATAATTTTACACTGCAAGGTGTTTAATGTAAGAATGTTTATGTCTTACAAACAGGAAGAGAATGCAGAAGTAACTGATCACAAAGAATAAAAAAAAAAAAAAACTTCTAATAACTGCCCTATGCGAGATCAGCAGTGAAAATGTGAATAACACCAATGAGCATTGAGGATAAATTCTCACCTTGAGTGTTCTGCCATCAACAACCACATTGTTCACACACTGTATTGCCCTTAGAGCATCTTCAGAGCGGATGTAAGTGACATAAGCACTGGCACTGGGCCCCTGAAAAACCAGAGGAGAAAAGCAAACATACAAGTCAAACAGATGTACTGTAGCTACTTAATCTGTTTCTGTCTCTCTAGGGCTACAAATAGCAATTTTTAAATGTTTAATAACTGAAGTAGACAGAGTATAATAAATGCTATGTACCACTCTATTTAATCTATAAGATGTCACATTTATAAATTATTTAAAAAATTATTGTATTAAAAAAAAGATAACTGTAAAATAAGGTGTAAAACAAAAAACAGCAACAGAACAAACAAGCACTTTGGTAAAAATATCTGTAAAATTGTCAGTAACACAATATTTCACATTTTTGCTTGGTAACAGACAAATAGTTCTTTATCAAAAAAATTCATATTGATTAACCTGTGTTAAACCTATCAAATGCGAGTACATCCAGTCAGTTCAATTCAACCTCTCACCTGTGAACCAGCGTATGACGTGCTATTGTTGATGACCACTTTATGGATTTTCCCAAACCTCCCAAAATACTCTGGTCGTTTTAGGACCTGTAGGAACAATGGTACACTGTGAGCTCTTTTATACACAATATTCAAGTCGGGGGTGTGGGGGGGGGCTTCAGTTTGTCACAGCCAATTCATTATTCACATCAAACTAAACACTGCCAACACTGCAGTTTAACAGGTAGCATAAGTCACTGAGTTTGTTGAGCGTTGTTTGTTGTTGCTGAGCGGTGACTCTTTACTCACCTCCGGGTCGGCGAGTCGCTGCGAGAGCCCGACCACAAACACCAGATTTCTCTGGACCACTCTGACACTGGCCAGATGCTTGCGGTTTTCTGTCACCTTCTGCTTCTTCTCGTTCTGTTTCTGCTTCTTTTCATTCTTTATCCTTTGGATCTCCTCCTGTGACAGAGGCTTGTACACAGCCGGGTCCTCTGGGTACGGCTACACAGAGAAAAAAAACAACAAATTTTTTGGCCATCGTTTGAAAAAATGCCAAAGAGGTGTAAATGATGTGGCTTTGTGAAGGATGGTGAGTGAATGAGGCCTTTAGTTGTCAGTGTGGTAGTTTAACCGGCATCATTAGCCAAACTGCTGAGGCTATACATTTTAATTGACGATGAACTGATGTTTTAACTGACCAACCACTTAGAAAAGAGGGTCGACATCGGTCAACATCATACTGTCTGCTAAACACATCCCCTCTGTTGTCACAGCAGACAACCCAGTCTCCAGTTGTGATGAATTTCTCTCCTATCACGTTCATCTCATAATTTCCTCACCTTTCTGCAGGCGGGGCAGAGGCCGTTCTCATCTGTGCGGATGCGATGCCAACAGAAGCGGCAGATCTGGTAGCCACAGGTGCAGGGGAAGAAGTTGACGTCATCAATCTCCAGTGGCTCCATGCACAGAGGGCACTCCATGGGGTCGTCCTTCATTTCAGGGCTGTGGGACATCCTATGGCGTGGTGAGGGTGAGTGTTGAAGCTGGTCACAGAGCACAGGGCTAAGAAAACAAAGAAAAGAGGCTGAATGGGAGAGCTTGATCATTACATGAGTGAAAATAAACTAAACAAATTCTTTCTACTAATTGAACTTGTAGTCCCCACACATACTCAACAGCAGGATGGTTCAGCCCCTGCAGCTGAGTTTAAGACCACTAAGTTCACAAAATCAGACTGAGCACACACTGAAATATATTTATATAAATATCTTTCATGCAGATTTATCTAGTCAGCAGCAGATGAAACACTGCACTTGCCAATGTATTAGGTATGCCTTGCTACACCTACTGCAGTCTGTTGCAATACACCTTACTTTAATGGCGGATGTAATGTTCAGTTTTTGATTAAACCTTTTAGAGTGGTGTTGATTCAACCTTTAGAGGTTATAGTTTGTGGTGGTGTTGAATTGCATTGCATTTCTTATATTCTGTCTACTCCGTTCATACAAGGGTAGATGAAAAGCTCATGGTTAATTATGGAGCTGAAACAATTAGTTGATCATAAAAAAATAAATCCGCAAATATGGGTGCCACTAACAGTTATTTTCATTACTACCTGATTAATCATTTGGCCTATGTATTGACAACAAATAGTGAAGCCCAGAGATATTCAGTTTACAAAGCACAGAGAGCAGCAAATCTGCTTAAATGTGAATGTGGTTGTTTTCTCAGTCCCCTATGATTGTACATTGAATACCTTTGAGTTTTGGACTGTGTGTTGTACAACACAAGCCATCTGCTTAAATGTGAATGTGGTTGTTTTCTCAGTCCCCTATGATTGTACATTGAATACCTTTGAGTTTTGGACAGTGTGTTGTACAACACAAGCCATCTCACAACACATACCTCAAAGATGACTATGAAGATGAATCAATACCCCTCTACAACGATTTCAGTAAAAACTGAACATTATAACATTTGCTGAGGTATGATTTAATGCAGTGCTGCTGAATTAGGCTAATTTTGTTTTACCTAGGAAGCTGGAAAATGAGTGTGCATCCCAAAATACTAGCTAACAACAGAAGTAACGATAGCTAATGCGGATGTTGTGGTATCTTCCAGGGGTTGACAGAAACTTATTCCACACAGCGTCATGGTGGACGTTAAAGGGAAATTCAGCAAAATTGTGTTTATTTACAAATGAAAGACACAGCCCGGCTTCTACGTGACGACACCGTTGCCATCTAACCCAAGCTCATAAAAACCCACAGGGCAGAGCTACATTAGACGATAACATGGATATGCCAACATTTCAAATACCTGGCAGCATTCTGCTAATAAATTCAAACGTAATGGTGCGGTACAGCTTCGCTTGCAGATACCAGCTGATTGGTAAAGTCGTGTGTGAAGCCGGAATGCCTAGTTAGCCAAGCTGGTAACTTTAGCTGCTCTGTCTTCTGGATCGTACCTTATGACAGATGTTATTTGACTAACGTTAGGCTAAGCTAACATTAGCCGCGGGTTGGGTTAAAGAAGCCGGTCCGACTACGAGCGAGTATCCAGGGGTAATTGGAAGTTTAATCACAAAAACAAAACATACAGAGATGAATACCGACTGGATATTGATGTTACACGTTTTTAAAAAACGCATGACATAACGTTACGTTTTCTCCTACATTAACTGACAGCTTGCTTCGTGCTAACCGATAGCTTGCTGCATTATCATGAAAACGTACGGTGCGGCCTACATAAGCTAACGCTGGACTGGAGGCAGGTTGTTGGCACCATAAACAACTGACACTGCTCTCATGACATTAAAACAGCCTGGACAGCTCCCTGAGAAGCCTGGGGATACTCTAGTGTCAGTCTGTGAAGTCGTGACAGACACATCTGTCCTTTAATTACTGAGGGAGAATGGAAGCTGGCTAGTCCAGCTAGCAGCCTGGCTAACGTTAGCGTCACTTACCCTGTCCGTATTTAGCTTAGATTCCACTCCGAGGGAGTCACACCAGATTGGGCGGAGACTGCGAGCCAATGTATCTGAAATGTCAAAATTTCAACAAACGGCCACTTAATATAACCGTAGGTGTGTTGGTCTGTTGTAATTAAAAGGCTATAAAGATGTTTTGCCCCTTTCTTTTCTTGATATTGTGAAGACAATTTACGCTCAAACCACCATCTTAGCTAGCATTAAAGTTGGGAGGAGGGAATGGGGCAAGTATTCTCTACCACTGAGTCTGCGCAGATGGACAGGTGCTTTGTGGGAGATTGAGTTTTCGGTGGTTCTAAACAAGGACCAGGGAAACATTTTCTACAAACCAGTGGAGAGAGTGCATTAGAAGAATTTTACTTCAGTACATGTGAGGTTTTTTACTCGTGCACTGACATGTTATACGACTTTCAGAGTTTAAATGACTATTGGAGACCTTTGTAAAACCACACAGAACGTAGTTTAAGACCAGTTTCTCAGTCATCCCAGCCTGAGAATGAACAATATGCCATCGAATTATTTACCAAGTTAATTACTTTATTGACCTTTATATCATAATTTTGTCACTCCGTTACAATGATTCCTAATAATATAAGTAATTAATCACTCAACTCTGAGCTTGGATAAACAGCAAAAAATGTAAGATATAAGTTTTACATAACAACAGAGGATTAGGACAGTATTCTTTTTCCAGCCAGGTATTGTTATAAAATGTTTTGTAAGTGATTCTACCACATTACCACCAACAACAGGCTAGGAAAATATCTACGAACCATTGTAAATGAAATTTTGAAAATAGTTGGTAATTATTTTATAAGTGGTTCTACTATTTTTAAGAAGACATTCTGAGTACTTCCTCCATCACTGGTGTTAAATATGTACTTTTCAATATAAGAAATCAAAACACCAGAGTACCGTCTTATGTCATCTGTGTTGTGCAAGATATCAATTAGTTCAATTTAAAATATCAAATGAAATTTGTATTTATTGGTTTTAGTATAATGTGTCATCTTCAACATTTGTTTACTCACAGTGCTACACACTGGTTTCACATGAATCCAATAACAAATCTTAAGGATGAAAATGATAAAATACTGAAAAACGTATTAAAAAAGAACAATGCATCATAAACCAAATCCCTCACACATTTCTCTAATAATGCTACAAAATTGAAAATACTTTTAATCTATCCACCTGAAGTTGGGTTTGGGCCACTTATCAGTGTGGTCTTTGATGGGATCCACAGAGTCTAAGGTGAGCGTGGGGGCGATCGGGTGCGGTGATGCCAGGGACAGCCGTGCAGCCAGGAGTCCCATCCGTACACAGCTGTCTGTGTCTAGCCGCTGGAGGATCCCTGCCATCAAAGCCCCTGCAAGACTGCAGACAGAGTGGGGATGAGTCTCTTTTGTTTGAATTGTTTTGGCATGATGCTGTGAGAGCAATAATAGAAGTCATGGGAAATGAAAAGTGACTGAAACTGTAGCAGCAGAAGAAGAGGAAGATGAGGAAAAAAGTAAGGAAAAGAAAGTAGGTCAAGTAAATTTTTAGCACCTATCTCCTGCTCCTGATACATTCACTGTCTCTTCTGTGGTAACAGACGGTGCTGGGTAGTGTACAGCACAAAGCCGTCTTCTCTGCAAACCCAAGTGCAGCAAAAATTATCTTCACTTTTACTGTCATCATCATGTAATCAATGTAATCATCATCATCTTCACTATCAGTTTAATTATAGACAGTCCTTACCCTCTTCTGTTTTCTTGGCTGCAGGTTGACCGAGCCTGCATCATGCTCTCCACACACCAACACACCATTAGCACCCAGAGTCACCACCAGACAGTGAAGATGCTCCAGAAGAGGGCGTGAGAAAGCCAGAGCAACACTCAGCACCTCCTTGAGAGAGCTTGGCAGCACTGCCACTCCACAAGACAAAACCACATCCGTAGTTACATTCACACTATTTGCATTTTTTTTTTTTTACAAGAAACCTTACTCTTACAACTGTGGGTGGAAATGTGTGACATACACAAAAAAGGGGAAATTATTCAACAGTCAAACCATTAAATACTGTTTTCTGTCTGTTAGTGGACTTCTGTTTACCTTCAGGTGTTGGGATACCCAGTGTTTTGTTCATGGTGCACAACTCCGCTAGGTTTGGGGATGCATAGGACAGAGACTTCCAGGCGTCTGACAGGAAAGGCTTACAAGCCTTTTCTGAATCCGTTGGCTCATACCACACTGTGACACACATTGATGTCATTAAAATCAACGAAAGCTTCTGTTCACAATCGTTTATTGTCATTTAGTGACCATCTCCACATTCTTACCATTGATGTTGTGCTTTTTGGCAAGACAACAAACATAGTCGATGGTGGAGACAGGGATATTTCCATCGAGACACACAAGAGTGGCTGACGAAAGCTGCTTTTCAAACTGTGACACCTACAAAAAGAAATTCAAAGATAGAATAAATAAATAGTAATTAAATAAGTAAAGTTTATTTCTATAGCACCAAAACCAGAGGTGCTTCACAGAATTAAGTATAAAATGAAAGGGGCTGCAACTAACAACTATTTTCATTAATGATTCATTGTTTGGTCTGTAAATTGTCAAAAAAAAAGTAAAAATGTCCATCCCACTTTGCCAAACTGGCATATTCAAACATCTGTTCAAATTCAAAGATTTTGTTCAACTGTTTACTATCATTGGAAGGCAAAGAAAACCACCAAACATTTTCATTTGAGAAGGTGCAACAGTAATCATATAAATCTAATAAAAACAATGGAAAGTCATTTGAGTAATAAGTTATATGCTAGCCTATACAGGTGGGTAGTAAGGGAATGTGGAGAAATTAGATTTAAAGATTTCAGTTCTGAATAAAAACTATTATATTATTAATAACATCTGCGTTTACTGGCACTAATTCTAATAGAGTCTTAAAAATACAAGTTCCAGAGTTCAGTTCAAAATGGCATGGTTATCAGTCATTTATGAATGGATTACATGCACACAAATGATGTACAGTGTCAGCATGTGCCGGATTTTGAATTCCGTATGAGCAGTATGTGAATGCATCTATGAATCCTTTGTGCACATCCATTAACAATGCAAATTATAGAGGTATCTATATATAGAGGTAACAAAATAGTGTGAATGCCTTTGTCAGAAAACTTACATACTGCTCTGTGATTTGCTGGTGAATATCCATGTCTCCCAATCCAAGATTCAGTTCTCCACTCTCAGTGATAACAGCACAGTAAGTAGCTGTGCTTTGGTCTTCCAGCCTGGCCACACCACTTGTGTTCTTACAGAAATAAGAAAAAGACAAGAACTTTTACATTTACATATTTAAGTGAGAGGGATTTTAATAATGCTTAGAGACAATCTGATGTTCACACACCATATGTTTACAGTAGTTTAACACTGCATCACTGTGTGAATCAGCTCCAGTAGCTGAGATGAACAGAGGTCTGTGGCCTAAGCGACTCAGAGAGTCTTGAAGGGAAACGTCAAAGAAATGAGTGTGAGACAATCAGATTTAAACTAGTGATGAAAATGTGCATGAATGCAACCAACAAAAACCTCACCAGCAATGTTCCTTCCAACACCACCAAATGACTGACAGACACTTCCTGGGTTAGTCTGTCCAAACTGAAAGAGGCAACAAGTTCTCAGAAGACATATATGGTCTGGAGTAGTGTGGCTAAGTATGTGTTGTAATTAAACTTACATGAATTGTTTTTGTTTTTCCTTTAGCAATAAAATCCACATTTATTCCTCCTATGACAACCTGTAAAACAACAGCACTGCAGGTATTGTATTGTGCCAATATTTGACTACACAATAAAAAGTCCATCACGTGTGTTTATACTCACAACATCTGATTCTGATTCCGATGAGTGTTTTCCAGAATGATGAGTTTTGCTTCTTAACTTTCTCTCGTTCATTTGTTTAGACAGTGCGCAGGCTATCTGACTTCCAACTTTAGCATTGTTATGAATGAGAGCAACGTCTTGAAACATAACAGGTTAAGGGTAGTGTATTATAGCACAAAGTTAATCAACAGTAGACACTGCAGTTTAACACCGTCAGCCTAAGAGACAACACATTTCTGAATCTCTTTTTTTTTTCAGACAACTTGATATGATCATGTTCTCTGTCTGAGGTTTCAATGATTCAGATTTTATCAAGGATACTGGCCTGAAGGGACTTTCCTTTAGTCAGTTCGTTGACCTTCTTAAGAATGAATGGCGTCACATCTCTTCCTGTGATACTCTCAGCACTGAGTGAATCAAAAAGACGACAGTGATATACTTCTATCCTCAATCAGCAGCCAGTTTGATTCGCTTTGTCATCACCACAAAGAAATCCAGACCAATTTTCCACTCATGTCACTGACTTACTATGTCAAAGACAGAAATGGCTGCTAAGGAAACAACAGATTACAACAGGGACTTTCTGTACCTTGCCGCTGTCACTGCAGCCTGTATGGCTTCTTCTATCTGCTGGCCTGCAGCTGCATGTTCCTCTGGGATGGGCACCGCTAACAGGACACCACTTTGAAGACCCAGGGACAGAGTGCTCGCTGAAAGACGCAAAAACCAGACACACAGACAAATAATGAGAAAAAAATAAAATAATGAGACACAATGTTACAATCTGAGTCATTGAATCTGTTAATGCCCAAGGCAATTAACAATCTTCATAGTATAAAATGTTGATATACCAATGAGTTTTGCAGCCTCTGCAGGGCCGCTGACTTGGCATGGGGAAGTGAATCCGCTTTGTGGAGAGAAGAAGGCTGGGAAATTCTTTGACCTTCCATAAGTGGCTACACAGACACCATGTGTCTCCTGATTAAAGATACAGAGCAGAAGAAACAACCAGTAGCACAAGAATTTCAGTTTAAGTCACATATGTAAACCTATTTCATACAAAAATATTGCTAATACACATTTGACTGTCTATACATTCAAAATGGAATGCCAGAATCTGATTTGTCATTGTGTGTGATTTTCTGAACAATTATCCCAATATTCTTACGAGGAACTCAAGGGTGCGACCAATGTCCAGAATAGACTTGACCCCAGCAGAGACCACAGCAATGGGAGTCCTACCCAGCTCTGTCAGGTCTGCACTGATGTCCAGACCTGGAGGAATAATCATTTAATCAATGTTAACTAATGGTAAGCCTTCCCATAACTATTTAGGTATTTTGAATAAAGTGTTAACATCTAATTCTTCTTCACATGCCAAGAAAAAAAAACAAATTCACTATCCTGACAGTTTTGGTGTTTTTACACATGAAGGCCTTCCTCAGAGTGATCTGCCCCATCAGCAGGTGGGCTGGCCATTAAACAGCCTAATCTGTTCACGGTCTTTGTCATCAAATACCGAATGATGATGGCATTGTTCAGGCTGAGGAAGACCTCTGTGTGTAAAACCATCCAGTCTGTCTGTTTTCATAGTTTGCTAAGACAAATAAGTTACAGCTATAAGATTTCAGTGTGTCTGAAAGTAAGATGGCTGTTTTCCAGCATGATGCGTGTCAGCTTACTGTTCTCTCCATCTCTGTGAACTCCTCCAATGCCACCTGTGACAAACACAGGGATGCCTGCTCGATGTGCTGCTATCATAGTGGCTGACACTGTTGTTCCTCCAGAGAGCCCCTGTTAACATAACATACACGTACAGGACTGGATGCACAACAATCTGAAAGGAGCTATTGTGCATTATAAGTACTTTTGAGACTTTTCCCAGATTTTGAGGATAATACTTCTGTTATTTTACTTAACTAGGATTTTGAACTCAGGACTTTTACATGAGAGGGAGAATTTTTAGACATTCTATTTCTACCTTTACTCAAGTAAAACCATCTGAAAGCTTCTTCTATCACTGTGAATTTCATATGTGAGTTGAATGTATTGCAGTCTCACGTTGCTGATGACATATGGCAGATCACGGCGGGACACCTTCAGGGAGCTCTTGCAGTTGGCAAGGTGGTCGAGCTCCTCTGATGACAAACCAACATGGACTTTGCCCTCGATCACTCCAACCGTGGCTGGAGTGGCTCCTTCAGCTCGCACAATGGCCTCCACCTCCTTTGCTGTGCTGGATGAATACAATACCAACGCTCATTATCAGAGATTAAAACAACTACGTATTAACTGCTGGTATCAGTTTGTTGACACTGCAGGGTACCTCAGGTTGTGTGGATAGGGCATGCCATGTGTGATAATAGTGCTCTCAAGGGCAACCACAGGTTTGTTTTCTGCCAATGCCTGTTGCACAGATGGATGAACTCTGAAAAGGCTGTCTGCGAGAAGAGGTCAGGGTGAATTCACAAATCATTCTCCCCATTGTTATCATTATGCTTTGAGCTGTGTGTACAATATACTTTGAAATGACAAGATGCATTTACCATTTTTGCACCATGCACTCTGACAAGTTGTAACTCCTCTTCTCAGGATGAGAGCAGAGCCTCTCTTCAGAATCCTCATTCTGTTCATATATCACGGTAAACCCTGAAAACATGAAGAAGTTTCAAATTTGAATGTGAAAAAAAAAGCTGTTTCAGCTGATCCTCATCGTTCATTCAACTTGACTAGATCAATAGTCTGTCACTGTTGCAGTCTCATACTGTGATTGATTTACTAGTATCTCAGCCTTAAGTGTTCCTCCCCCTCAGGCAACTGGTAGTTATTTGCATTAAAACAAGAACTTAGGAGATTCATTTTTAATTGTTTGATATGTTCAAATGACATTTACAGTATATAGGGCATGTTGAGTATACAGTATACAAAGCGTTGAAAAACACTGAACAGACAATGACTGTCACCTCTGCAAGTCTCCTTTCCAATATCCATTCAAAAATTACAGTCTCACAACATTAAATCATCGCAGTGTCTCAGTCAAAGCCCAGTCTTCATGGTTCTTCCAAATAAAATGCACTAATGCCTTAAAGAGACTATAAGACTGGTTTTGTACCTAAGTTTGCTTCTTACAGTCTTTATTTGATGAAAAGTGTGAAGACAAATCTTAAAGAAAACATTGTTTAGGTCACAAAAAGCGGCCTTGTCAAAATCAAAACCATAAACATTACCCCAGTTTCTTGAAGAAAATGTCAAATAGGCTCCTCGAGCTGTATCACACTGCAGTGTGTTTTCTGTCACTGCAAGGCACAAGTCCAATTCAGCCATTGTGAGGATTTTCTTTGCTCCAGTTAGTTGGGGCAAATTCCCACCAATGGGGGGAGGGTGGTGGGAGTAAGAAGTAATCAACATGAACTAATTTCTGGAAATACATGCTCTGTGACTACTCAATGAAAACTTCCATGCTTTCAAATATTAAAAAGTCCATTACAGATTATATTCAACGAGGTCATTATAAAAAAAAAAACACTGTCACCACAAGCAGTGTTCAGTGCTTACCTTCTCCTGTGCAACATAAATGCTAGAAACTTTGCCCAGTAGGTTGAACTTTGACCTGAATACTGTTTACACAGCCCACAAGCATCAACCACAGCTCTCTGTGGTCTAAACTACTTTGGAATTGTCTCTTGGTGAAAGCAAGCGATATTCAACATTTATGTAACTGGCAAAGTTACAGAACAGATTTCTAGACAAGCAAATATAAAATATGGTGCAATGTACAACCAAAGCATGTTTGTGTATAAAAAAATCCACACAGACGTTCTTTGTAAAAGTTGCATGCATTTTCTGCCCCGATATGTCGTTTAACAACTGATTCCTTGTTTTTTTTTTTTTTTTGTGTTTCATCAGTATCCAATGGAAGATCAGTTTTGAATTTCTCTCTGCAGATTTCTGTTGTTCAAGGAGTCTGGCCTTGGAAACAGGACATAGTTGTCATCAAACTGCATGACTGACAGACTATCCTCAATATTTTCCACAGACAACTGGCAGGATCTTTTCTCTGAGCATCTCAAGACCCTAATGCGATCAAATCAAACTGGCTGCATGTCCTCTAGAATAAGATGATTGAATTCAACTGCAGAACACATTTGAGCTTTTCAGTCATGTAGAGTCCTGTTTTGTCTACAGTGAAGTCACCCTCATGTGTCTTTATATGGCAGATTACTTGGGTAGAGTCAGGTACAGAATATGTGATGAGGTTTGTGGTTGCACTGTCATAGATTCAACTGAGGGCTCCACAACCTCCAAGTCTGAGCTCTCCAGCAATTCATCTTCAAACCACTGTGGATGCTCCAGCTGGTACACATGGAAAGCCTCTATCGCATCCCGCAGGGCTCTACCTGAGGGGCACTGATGATACTCGCGCTCTGAAAGCCCTGCAATGTGATTCATTCTGCCTGGTTCATGCTTTTCTGTGTCCAGGATTCTGAAAAAGAGCTCCTCAAACTGTTTCATCAGCTTATACCGTACAGTAATGTTGAAAGGTGAAGGAACATCCTCTTCTGAACAAACATCATCAAAATAAGCTACTATGTATTTTTCAAAAGATGCAGATCGGATAAACTGGGGGACCACGAGGCTGAGGGCTGGAGTGAGCATGTCACCTACAGGTGAAAGGACGTCCTCTCTCAGAAAAACCTTTTTGTCACCGCACATGGCTCTCCATTTAGCTTGTACTCCTGGTGAGCACAGGATTAGTATCTTATCTGAAGAGTTTTCTATTTGCTCCATGTGGCAGTCCAACCACTGAATGCTTCCCAACACTCCCAGTCTGGCAGAGTCCAGCAGATCCAGGACCACTTCAGTACTGCATTTGGTCGCTAGGAAGCCACAGAGCTTGAGAATAATGTTTTTGTATAATGGGTGGTCGAGGGAGTAGATGATGAGGACTCGTTTTCTCTCTTGCACTTGAAATCCCTCTGGCTGGTCATTGACAACAGATGAGGACGTGTTCACAGAATCTGAGAGAAAGTTGCAGACAACTGATTATTTTTCTATTCAAGTTGTGTTTTCTATTCAATACAGTTCATGTATAAGAAGGCAAACCTTTATGAGATGCTCTCCACAGTAAATAAAAAAGACAACCATCAAAAACAAGCAGCCCCACAACTGCTTTTATAATTATAGTCCGTGGTGGATAATCTAAAAATACAAACATACAAATGATTAGGTAAATATCTTTACAAATACAAAGAAGTGAATTAAAATATGATTAGGCCAGTGATTCCCAACCTGTGGATCGGAGGGGCTTGAAAGATGATTAATGGGAGAGGAAAGAAGAAGAAATAAAGTTCTGCTACATAAATTTGTATACATTTTTAGGAATGAATCTGAAATCAGACAATAGGAGTAGTTTAGAAATCAAAACTTAAAGACTTTCGACGCCGGCAACAAGGAGTCACAAGTGAACAGGGGGGTCATGAGCCAAAAGGTTGGGAGCCACTGATTTATGCTTTGTATCATATAGTCATTGAAAATCTACCATAACGTATATATTCCAAAAGTACTTACAAAAGCAGTAATTTATTTTTTCCTCATGGCGCCGACAGTCATGTTTGCATCGTACAAAAAATGGCTGAATCTTTGAAACAACAGAGTAAGGTCAGCTTTTGATGTTATAGCTCTAAAAGTGAGATTACATTGTTAACTGGTAGGGATGGGACATTACATTAAAACTGAACTCACCGTAAACAACATTTCACATTGTGAGAGCTCCCAGAAGGCAAACTCAAATGTCACAGTCAGTGATGTTCCATTTTCCTGTTTGTTTAATGGAATAATAAAATGCATTCTGGCTGAATGTAGTTACTCTACAGTATATCACACTTAATAAGCAATAAATCATATGATGGTGACATACACCAAGTCTGACAACAATTTTTGTTCTCATCACTTTTAAAACAAGTGAAATATTCAGTATATTTACCTTTGAGATATTCTTTGAATAATTGAAAGCCTGAATCTGGATAGACACTTGATATCTCTCTGAATACTGTGCTGCCTCAAAGCCCAGAACAATGGAAAGCTTTTTCTGTTTCTTATCAACAGACATAGCAGTAGTGATGTTAGGCTCCCACAGACTACCTGAAATAACAAAATATGCAGAGTACAATGTCTAGATGGTCCAGGATTTGTTTGGGTAGTCTGGTCAAACTCGTGAAATGTAAAGAACGTAAAATTTACCATTTTCAAGACATATTTGAGCTGTTTGGATTCTGCTGTCATTACATCCTGACAATGACAGAAAATAGTTAGTGTTGGATTTACAAGAAGTATCAAATCGCTCAGTGAACTCTGGTAATGATACCTGAACAATTTCTATATTAAGCACACAATTAAGTCATACCTGTTACAACTGAAAATTAGAGCTGCAACACTTTATTAGTTGACAGTTTTTAAGTGATTAATTGTCACTTTCAGGCTCAAATGGGAGAATTTGCTGCTTTTTTTTCCTTGCATGATAATAAATTGGATATCTGTGGGTTTTGAACTGTTACTTGCTCAAAATAAGACACTTAACTAAATAATTAATTGCTATATTTGTTAATATATACATTTAAATTAATTTAGTTGCAGCCCTATTGAAAATGATTTTGGTCAGTAAGTAATAATGGCATGGTATGGAATTAGCATGGTGGGTATTCTTACCATACTAATTCCAACATAGTATTCTGATCATACATTTTGAAATAGCTTAACCAAGTTCTCCTTGGTTAGTGATCTAGATGGGGAGGTAACTCACCCGGGATGGTAATTTGCTTTCTTATCCTGTAGTCCCCACCCTCAGGTTCTGGCATATTAACAACTGACACCATATATGTGTGACCAGGCTCTACCACAACTCCATCCAAATGAAACATCCACTAATAAAGAAACAAAAAACTGTGGGTGTCTAATCTGTTAGTACAATGTGCATATTGGTTAGCACAGCTATAGCAAAAGGTAAACAAATATATTTTTGTCTTACCCTCTCAGAGTTGTGGGATTGATTGTTTGGTTTCAGTTGATGGAGAATAGTGTAAGAAAACTGCAAACACATGCTTTGATTTGCACTTTCATCCAGAATATTTATCTCTGATCCACGAAGGCTTAATACACCTGCTGTGAACAGAAAAGGGCGTATTTATTATATGAGCGCTACTCTTCAGCCTAACTTTATCTTATGCCTCTTCGCTTTAGATGAAAGACTGGCTGGTGTGCATCTTTTATTTGATAAAATGTGAGCTACAATAAACAACACAGTGGTTGTAAAACACAGTACAGTAGTTTGTAGTATTTGGTTGCAGAGCTGCAGATTTCAGTATTACTCACCATCTGACTTTAGTTTCCATGTCACATTCATAATAGGGAAGGTCGAATGTTTGTCAGTCCCAACTCCCACATGCTGAGGGCCCCAGTCTGGGCCGGTAGGAGCAAGTTGTACGACCATGCGTTTCTCTGAACAGTTTTCTGGCATTTAGGCAATGGTGTACAGATTATTGTGTTTCAAATACATTTCACTGATGTTTACTTATGTGCAATGATGGAAAGTAGCACACAAACATATTTACTCAAGTACAGCACTTAGGTACAGTTTTGAGGTGTTTGTCAACAAATAAATTATGATGTGCAATTATGAATTAAGGTAAGACATCATTTATTTTTAAATCCACAATTTACTATATGAAGCAGTAAAAAGTCATTAAAATTAGCCACACCCTTACCAGCTGCAACATTAATATGATATACAAATTGATGCATCAATAATTACAATATAACATTTGCTATTCTGAAATGGAGAATTCTGCATAATGAGTATTTTTGTAGTTTTGCTGCAGGAAAGTATTACCACATTGTGCCGTTGGTACTTTTTAGTTCAGAAAAAGATCTGGGTACTTCTATCACCACTGCTCGTGTGTGGGCGGATGAATCACATAAATGTTAAATTAAAATGATGTTCTAATGCTCAAATTATTCCACCTTACAAAGAATAACAGCAAATCACTGTAATGTCTGGAAAAAATAACAGTCAAATGCAAAGATAATGACTATTTACACAAGATACTGCCCCCTTAAACACAATGGTTAAAATCTTTTCTATTTATATAATAAGAGTTTGACTGCATTCTAGTGATTGGAAAAATAAGATACTCACTGATTTTGCAGTGGTCAAGACCCTGAAAAAGAATACAAAATATGACAAATCACATCAACTGTAAATCCACTTCAATAAAGCTTTTACATGATTGCTTGTGTATACTTATTTAACAGATTGAATCCTCACTGGTTGACTGCAGTCCAGGTGCTTGTTCAAAATCCAAAGAGAAGATGACAGTGTGAATCCAGCGCTCAAACAAAAACAGAAAAAAGTAACATGAATCATTCTGGGGTAGATGGTGAGCTCCACAATACAGGTGGAAAAACTTGAAAAACTACAGAGTAAAATAAAGTAAATATGAAAAACTAACAATAATCATCTCTGTTTGGAAAGATAGTTCAAGAGTGTGCTTGAACAAACACTGAGGAGACTGACTGTGGTCTGATTTTAACCAGTGTAATATGTTCACATTAATCAAGCAGTGACATCTGAAAACACAGGAAGGACACCCTTATCAAATGTGGTTTGCAGTTTTCATTCTCGCATTGCATGGTCTGCAAACATTGCTCTCTTTGTGCAGAAGTTTCTATAGTGTGATTTTTCCTTTTTGGGTGTGTTTGCACAGTGCAGACTGATGCTGACTGCAAACTGATAAGTCAAAGCATCAAACAGTCACTAGGTGGCAGCAGTGACCAAATTTACAAATAGTAAATGTCCATGTTTCAACAGTGCAAATTTTCATTTTGGTATTTTGGTCTGACCTCAGGGACCTCATCACCTAAATATACAGATAACAGAACATATGAGTTCAGAGGATCAACAACAGACACCCCAGGATTCTGACCACTAAACCTTCAGCTATTCACTGGTTTGGTTACCAGGGATTATATTCTATAGGACGGAAATGTGGCTGTCGCTGTGTGCTAATTCCTGCCACTTTGTCTCAGTGTTACTGTGTCTCCTACTGGACAGTGAGCTAAACTGTATCAGTTTACATAACACTAAGACAGACGGACGGATGGAGAATCATGTGCCACTGAAATCTGACCAGAATAAACTGTAGAGGCTGTATGTGATCTCTTCTCTGTGTGAGTGGTGTCACGGCAAATTCAGAAGCCATGGTGACACCATGATCCAAAAATAGAAATACACTTTTATTCAGTGCAACTATCATCTATTTAACATGCTGTGTTCAGGAATTTGCCAACAAGATTTGAGTCAATACTTTACTTAACCACCCCACCATTTAGAATTTGAAAGTGTATAAACAACTAGTGAATAATTTAAATCACATTATAACACAGTGTACTGTAGTTGTAATCAGATGGAAGAATATTCGCCGTTAATTGTAACTCCTCCTTTAAAACTCCTCCTATGAAGCATCCATAACTGGTATATGTGCTTGTATCTTTCCATTCTGTGATGGTTTTTACTGGTTTTCCATTTCATTTGTGCTGCATGTGCGTACTTGTGCTTTGACATTGCTTTGTCTCCTTTTTCTCTTTCTTTTTTTTTTTTTTTTTTTTTTATTGTCTGCCCAGTGACTTCAGATGAAAATCACCCTTTGGCTAAATCTGACTGATTTATAAACCACTGTTGTTGTCTCTGTTGGAGTCCTTGTACATACTGTCAGTCTAAATGTATTCCTAATGACTGCCTGTAATGTGTTGGAGGAAGTTTGGTTTTATTCTAATGCTCATTAAACATGTGAAAAGCCACAGTACAAGAACAGATCAGTTTTGTGTAAAGTTCACATTATGTATCTTTGTGGTGACATTCTTGGCCATTGCCATTAATCCTTGTGTATTTCAGTTTGTTTGAACACCGCAAATTTGCATTTCTAGTTTTTATGTGTGTAAATTTAAATTTTCAAACTCACCTGACAAAGTATTTTTGAATCAAAAAGCACTTGTTCATGTGTGTAATCATTTGTCATTCAGTATTATCAGGCCTTTGTTTACTGTTTTTTATGCAGCAGTTACAGGTGCATCATATGAAGAGTTATAAATGTTGAGATATACATTAACAAAACACTTGCATTGTCTTACAACATTATTACACTATTATAGTCTGCTGTAATGTTATAAATCACATTAAGTGTGTATATAGTACTTATAAATCCTAATTAGGCCAGGTTAAAATAAAGTTTTACCAGCTTTTCAATACTGAATGGCATTAAAGTTCTACAATTACACTGTTAATTTTTGAGCCATGTTAGTCATGTGGCTCTAAGGATGGCAATGCCAGCCTGCTGAATGGTTGGTCCACCCCTTTGGTCCTGACTGAAATGTATCAACAACACATCAACAAGTTGTGGCTGTAGACTCCCAGACATAGATAACAAAATTATATTATTTTATCAAAGGACTCAAATTCATCTTAATAAACTCCAACCTAACTTTTTAAGACTGACTTTAAAAGGCACCTTTCAAGTTTCTGCCAATACACCTCGTGACAGGAATTTCAAAAGCAAACATGCTCAGGGCACCTGATATCTGCAGAGAGGAGAACTCAGCTGTCAGTTAGGTGAGGGGTGTGTGAGATGTGCCCTTGTGCAGTGCAATCACATGAAATAAATGGGTCACGGGTTGAGGGCAAAAAGGGATTGCGCATTGTGATGTAGCAATTGTCAGGTGGACACGGGGTCTATTTTAGCGAGCCATTCACATGAGACTCTGAATACGTAAATCTTTCACTAATAACCATAAAGTGCTTTTTCTTTTCCTGACTCACCACTGTTGCTGCTCTCTCTGATTTCCTCTCATTTTCAAGGTAAGTTTGATACAATTATCAACCTGCTATGTATCTCAATAAAGTAAAAGTCAGTCTGATTTATTATAGACATTAAAAGGGGCTCTTAAACCTGACATTGCAAGATTAAGAGACCTGTTTTCCTGCTGTGATAAAACCATAAGTTTGTCTGGGGACGATCTAGTCCAGCTTTATTGTAGGGAGCAGTGAAGACCACATATCAGCATGCTCCTGACACAGATACTGTGGCTGGTATTTATGTGAGGGCATTTCTGCTATGTTGCTACTTTTGACAAGGTCTTAAAGCAACTTTTTGAACGTGGCTCTCTGGCTTTGACTTCTCCAACACCTCAAACGTCTTGATCATCTCTTGATCCTCTAAGTGAGGAAATGTAACCTGAGGCTTAAACTGCCAGCCAAAGTATTGGTGGCTGGTAACAGCACGCTTGACCCATCGTTGTGGCTGAAAAGGTGGTGTAATAAGTGATGATGGCCCGCTCATATGAACTGCCAACCTCCTGGACAGAGGGCAAGGCTGCCGGCTTCCTGAAATTGTCTGCTGCTTTGCTTGTTTACCTTGATTTTCGCACCCTGACAGGCTGGCTTAAGTTAAATTGGATATATTATTGTGTTGAGTCAGAAGGACTTACATGCTTTTGTTCTGTTTATTAACGTGGAATGCCATGGTCAAATTCATTAAATGTTGTGGTAAAGCTAAAGCTAAAAAGAGAAGGTCAAAGAAAGTCAGGGCAGGAGACACAATGACAGATATAAATTAGCTATTTGGCACAAAGTTGTTTTCATTTTCGTTTTAGTCATCTAAACTGGAACATTACGTGTGGATGCCAGATAAATGTAATTAACAAACTAGTTAAATACCAAGCAAGCAATAACATGAAAGGCTCAGGATTGCACTGTCCCCACAGGTTTGGTGTTGTTCTTCTCTTGGCTGCCAAACCTTTCTGCTGCTTGGCTTTCTGGCATCATCAAGGCTATAGCAGCTGCTAGGACACAGTAAAGCATGGGGGAAATGTGTCCAAATATAGCTCTGCAACAGACACCTAGTCAGTCCTTTAAAACAATAGGAAGGATTATCTGGCCCTGGAAGAATACTGAAATGTATCTGAAAGCCCCTGAGAAAAATTTGTTTAAATAAATCTGTTTAACAGTTAACAAGTTGGATTCACCATATTCACAATATTAACTGTAGAAAATAAAACTGAAACTTTGATAAATACTGATAAATAATATAATAATCATTTGTACAAAGTGCAGTGTGCATTAAAGTGTTGTGATATATGTGTTTAAAAAATGCATGCAATACACGGATTACATACATACATACATACAACGATTACAAGGATTTTTAAAAATATTGTTTCTGTTCCAGAGGTACCATAAGATACAACCATGTCTGAGGGGTGAGTATTAGCTTCTTAAAATAGCCACATTTCTGTACAATATTTGTATGTGAATAATTAAAAAAATAAAAATGAAAGGGGGATGTTGAATCCAGAGAGGTGAGAAAATTCAACTTTGATAAATTATATATATATATATATATATATATATATATATTTTTTTTTTTTTTTTTTTTTGTCTCCCTTTCATGTCACACGATGATCAAATCCGGTGAGTCAGTTTTTTC
>JBBMJY010000021.1:18229454-18250680 GCA_037833715.1 Toxotes lorentzi
GAGAGAGAGAAAACCGAGGGGGGGAGGAAAAAAAAAAAAAGAGACAGAGAGAGAGAGGGGGGGGGGGGGGGGGGGGGGGGGGGGGGTGTGGGGGGAGGGGGAGAGAGAGAGAGAGGTTTTTTTTTTTTTTTTTTTTTGTCTACCTTTCATGTCACATGATGATCAAGTCCGGTGAGTCAGTTGTTTCTTTCATAAACATCATCAATATAGACTCAGGAGGAAGTTTTATGCATTTCATGCTTAGAACAATATTCAAAACCTACACTGATAATTGTATTTGATAAAGTTTAAAGCAGTTTAAGCATAAAGTTTAAATATCTTTGTCACAGAGAAAGCCAAAATATTCAGCAACCCGCCGACTGCATTTGAAGGTAAGTCTTGTAGACCTAGACACCATATATGAACAGTATTTTACAGTATGCTGCATGATTGAACACTGAAATGGCTTCATTAATTAAGTCCTTGCTATCCTGCAGTCCAAACTACTGAAGAAGGCAGCGTCTATGCTGGTGGCTGAAAGTGAAGCGAAGAAACAAGAGAAAGAAAGAGTTGTGAACGAGTGCTTCCCTCCTCTGAAGCTGTCAGGTCTGTCAGTCCAGGAGCTGCAGGTACTGACTCAACAAATACTGCTGATTGGACCATTATTGTTTTACATATTTGATGACGGTCCTTTTCTTCTTTGCAGGATCTTTGTAGAGAACTTCATCGCAAGATTGATGTTGTAGATGAAGCACGTTATGATATGGAGGTCAAGGTAGCCAAAAATGAGAAAGAGGTACAGTCAGACACAAATAAAATATAATACATTTACTGACCTATTTGGATGTTGTAGTTGGTTATTGGTTCATCTGTAACTGTGATGTTTGTTGTACAGATCGAGTCGCTGAATCAGAAGATCATTGAGCTGAAGGGGGTGAAGCGGCCTAACTTGAAGAGGGTGAAGAAAACAGCAGACGACATGCTGGGTGCATACACTGACACCTCCAAACTCATGAAGGCTGATTTCAAGGCCAACCTCAAGACAGTGAAGAAAGAAGAGGAAAAGGTAAATCTGTTGGCAGAAGCAATCATTCACAGTGGATGATTAACTACGTTAAAAAATAATTTACAATCTACTGTGTCATTGTTTTACAGAGGGAAGAAGTGACTGACTGGCGTAAGAATGTGGAGGCCATGTCTGGTATGGAGGGCAGGAAGAAACTGTTTGATGCAGGACAATAAGCGGGTGCTCGTGTTAGACAAGGTTGTGTTAGCAATACATCATCTTTCCTAAAGTAAATCTTAAGTTTGTAATGTCCAAGTGTATATATTCTTTTAATGAAATCCCTTTGTTAATCTTTATTTCAGAATCTCTGTCCAAATACAAGAGGGTTTCCATTACGGGATGAAACAAAACTGGTTTTGTAAAGAATGATGTCAACCATTGGCACTAAATGAATTCATTGTTTAGATTGTACTGTATCAAAGTAGCTTTAATCTTGATTTAATGTAAACTTGTATGTGAAGACCACCACTGTAAGCCATGAATGTAATAAGAGAAACTGTATAGTATACAGAACCCTTTGCATATTGAAATAGTGCTGAAGAAAAGGCTAATTAAATTTATTAGTTGGTCTTTTTAAGTGCAGTATTTATATTATACAGATGATGGCACTGTTGCACTGTAATGCACGTGATGCTGATTAAACGACCACGATCACTTGTCTGTTTTGTTTCTTTGGTTTGTTCAGATTTAATTTTCATTTTTATAGCAGTTAAACTCATGATGGTGAATTCAATTCACAGATGAATTTATTAATTACTACAGTCAAGGCTGCTCTAACACCCTGTAATCTTAGTGTTGAGCAATGGGAGCATGTTGTAGTGGTAAACCTGGTGTTGGGGGATGCCATGTAAAAGTGAAGTGATATACAGTCAGAACAGACGGGGCTATTTTAGTTGGCCACTCACAGAAGGCAATAGGAGTCATCACATTTGACTCGAGTTTTCTTCTGGTCATTCAAAGACTGAGACTGTTCACTTCAACAGGTTTTCTGCAGAGAAAAAAAAAAGGTATGTGGATGTTTCTGATGATGGAGTGGCTTAAGAATACATGCAACAGCCTTACTGGGCTGTGACATGCAGAGTCAAAGGAAAAACATAAACGCAAATTTACTGTTAATGTAAGATTTAATACAGTTTGATCTTTAATAGGACAAAGTATTGGATATGACAAAACCAAAATACGACCATTATGTCTATGCTTTTAATGTAAAGGCACTTTTAGTTTATTAATTTAATGTTTCCATTCTCTCAAGTAAGAGATGGAAATGTGCTCTTCAGCCATTTACAATACCAAATAGCAATAACCAACAATTTCAGTTATTTTAACAAAATCTCCTGGGATTTTTTTTTTATATTTGCAAACTTGAAGTTTTGTGACTGTATGTCTTATGTGGTGATAATCAGTTCTGATTTTCACTGTGATATGGCTGCCTTGAAAATGGATCGACTCCAGCTGGGATTAAAAACATCATTCAACATCATTCAAACAATCTGCAGCACTCATGCAAGAAATGTTGCTAATGTAAAGGCTTAATGTTGGTATTTTACCATATGAAGGTCTGGATGACTCTAACTTGGCTCAGTCAATAAGAGATGAATAGAAATTATGTGCAGTAGCAGAAACAAAAATACTAGTTCATGAATCATGAAAAATATGGGTTCATTTATAAAAGTATGTATGTATTGCATCTACTGCAAGTATTATTTTATCGAATCATTCATTTTCCTTAGTATAAAATCTTTCATTTTTTTAACAGACAAAAGGCATCCAACCATGTCTGAGGCGTAAGTTATATATTTCCTGATTATCTAAATCAGCATTTGTAAAATAATCCTTCAGATCTTCATAATGTCATTATTAATTTTTTCTTTTCCATGTCTCACTTTCCACTGCAGACCGGTATGTTACTCTTGTTACTGTATCATCTAAAGCATCTTTATTTAGAAACCATGTGTGTCTTTTATGTTGCTTCATTAGATTTTTGTCTTATGCCTTTTGTGTAGAAAAAATCAAAGACCCCTGCATCACGCAGGCTGGCTCTCAAGGTATTGTTTTTTTTGCCTTTACAACACAATCCATGTGACCCTCCACAAACTGCTTTACTAAACTATGTCAGAGAGAAAGTGACTCTCATGTTTTCACCTAATTTAGACCAAACTGCTGAAAATTGCATCTGTGATGTTGGAGAAGGAGAAGGAGGAAAAGAAGCTGGAGAGAGAAACTACTTTGAGTGAGAGAGTCCTTCCGCTCCACCTGTCTGGTTTGTCCATGCAGGACCTTCAGGTATGTTCAGGTCCCATTTAGCTGACACTATTTTTTAAGGCAACCTTCAAATCATTAGTAATTCATACAATAAGAACAAATATTCATTTGCACATTAAATACATAGCAAGCAAGCACTAGTAGGGAGTGTTCAACAATCAACACAGTAGCAACAAAAACACTGGACTTCCTGGTGTAATGTTTTGTAAATGTTGCATCACCACACAGAAAAATACAACCTTTGAAACTGAGACGTGCAACTGTGCAATAAACCAATAAATGATTCTCCTTCTGTCTAAAGGCTCTGTGCAGAGAACTGCACCATAAGATTGATGTGGTAGATGAAGAGCGCTATGACATTGAAACCAAGGTGGCCAAAAATAACAAAGAGGTACATGTTCATTCACATTCATATGATTTAATTCTGTCTTTAATTTATGGATAGGTTAATAGCCTTGCTGAGTGTGTTTTAATACATTTTTAAATGTATTTTCATTGTGGTCTATTGGAATTTGTTCTGTGCACAACTGCAAAAATGTGTTACTTACATTTATTATTCTTTCATGCAGATTGAAAATCTTTCTCAGAAGATCTTTGAACTGAAGGGTAAAATGAAGCGGCCTGCTCTCAAGAGGGTGAAGATCTCAGCTGATGCCATGTTGGGAGCTCTGCTGGGCTCTAAGGTCAAAGAGTCTGTGGACTTCAAGGCCAACCTCAAGACTGTGAAGAAAGAGGAGGAGAAGGTAAGAGCAGATTGATTTTCAATTGTGTTCATTTTTAAGTTTTCAAGATTATGTCAGGCTGGGTTGACGCCTTGGTTTAAGGCTGAGATTAGGTTTGAATCGATGCTGTGGTATTGTTCACGTTATGTTTGGGTTATTTTGTTAAAATACAG
This sequence comes from Toxotes lorentzi, assembly GCA_037833715.1. Classification (NCBI taxonomy): domain Eukaryota; kingdom Metazoa; phylum Chordata; class Actinopteri; family Toxotidae; genus Toxotes; species Toxotes lorentzi. The sequence continues at coordinate 18,233,657 of JBBMJY010000021.1, forward strand.
TATCACTAATAATTATTTTCTTCTTATGAACAGAAAGAGGAGGTGACTGACTGGCGTAAGAACGTGGAGGCCATGTCTGGTATGGAGGGCAGGAAGAAGCTGTTTGATGCCGGACAGTAGATTTATATTTTTGGACATTTTAAATACGAATGCTGTTTTGATGAGAATAAAGTGAAAAATAGAGTTAATGTCAGATTCGGATTCAAAGGAAGGGAACTGTGTATATTTTGCATATAGATGAGTCACAGTCTGTGGTGGTCTTATGGCACTGACACAAAATTGTCTACTCTTTCACCACAAATAAGAACATAGTGAAATGCCTGGATAAAACTGGTTTGTATCATGATATTAAACATTTCTGATTAACACAGACAACTGATGGTGCACTTCTTTCTAAATATCTTATCATCACCCCAGTTGTTCATGACGCAAGACTGGGATCGCACAATAAGCCAGATGGTAGTAATAGTTCCAGGACTTGGCAGCTGTCAGCAGCTGAGAACAAAGTTGTTAAATCATCTTTGTAAATCAAAGCAGACATCCACAGTTCTTAAAAATAAGAGAAGGTCGCAGGTTCAAGACCGCAATAAGCCCCTGAGTAAAACAGCAAGGAGCAGCCAGGACACACAGCACTACTGCTACTATTAAAAAAAATAACATAACTAACAAACATAACTAGAGACAGAAAAGAAATTCAACAACAACAGTTTTAATAATCAATTAATTGTTCAAATCTTTTCAAGCTAAATTTTCCCAAACGTGCTGGTTAATAGACAAATAAAGGTGGTTACTTATTATTTTTGGATTTGTTCCTGTGGGTCCAACAGAACAAGCAATTTGAAAAGGTCAAACTGTGCTTTGGGAACTTGTTTCTTTGTTGAATTTCAACTGTTTTCTGACCAAGTACCGAGTAATGATCGACTGAACCAGCAGCATAAAAATAATCAGCAGCATAATCAGTAAAGAGAAAAACATCATTACTTGCAGCTTTTATCACAATAGTAACCTCCATCTAGTATGTTAAAAAGGATGCCATTTACTAGAAGCTTTTATCCAAAGCAACTTTGAGTACCATGGGCCTAGTGAGGCGTCAAATTTCTAACCTTGGATGAACCATGAGACTCTACTGCTGCCCTTTCAGTCACCGCACAAATGTAATTACAAATCACTAAACTAGAGCAAGAGCTTTTATGTATGACTAACTCTTGACAGTGCATCTAATCTGGTAAATTACACACTAGGGTGACGATAGACATAGCATATTAAAGGGGAAGTCCGCTGATTTAGCACATAAAGATGGGTTGGGTTACTAGGCATCACACAGAATGATTGTAGTTGTAGTAATAAAAAACACTGTACTGATGGCATTATGGGAAATAGAGGATCTTGGTGGTTGATTTATATTAGAGACTGGTCTGGATATCTCAGCCTCTTCTGCATCAGTTCTGACCATTTTTTTCAGATCTGTCTTCTGAGAGCTCCCCAACTTTATGGAAGTGGATTTGACTCAAGGTGTGTACTTCTGTTCGTGTGTAATTGTTCGCTGCCTACCTATTCTTTGTGAGGGCTTGAGTCACAGCCCTTCGACTGGCTGAAGCCTTGACTCCCTATTACAATGATGCTGTGACGCAGATTAGCTGGCTCAGTTTACAAACCATCAAGCCCTGACCAGCACCTGTCCTTGTTCCTCTGCTTCCCTAAATAAAACCAGACTAACCTTTGGTTTTGTTCTTGCCTCCAAGGTAGTATCATTATAGTACTTCTAAGAAAGAAGCAAGAATATAGCTCCACACAAACTGATGGAGGTAAAGCAAATCATTTTAATTTAATGGAAAACATGTTCACAATCTCAAAAATTAGAACCGTTTTATTAATTTTCAGTTTTTAATCTCTAATTTGTTTCTCAGAATCTGAATATAGATGAATTTGCAAATTCCCATGAACAAATCATTAAGAATATTTTTCATTTTCAAGACTTACAGATGATGCGGCCATTGGAAACACAGATATGGAATGGGTATTAAAAACCTCTTCAACCTGAATTGGCAGCACTTTAGCTGTCTATAGATGGACATCTTGAGATGACCCAGATTTGTACTTGGACTGTGCTGTTTGTTCTATAAATAAGGGTGCAGAACAAGGGAATATACATATACCAGTTACATATCTTTCTTCTATTTGACACTTTGAAAACCCGACCTAAACTCCAATTAGTTAAATGTGAATGTGAGATCCAGCATGAGAGCGGTCACCTCTTTAAATGCTCACTGTCACTTCCAACAGGTGTTGCTCAACTCACGCAAGATAGCCAAAGGTTTAAGCCCATAAATGAAGTTTTATTACCCCCTTTCCTGCCTGAATAATGTGGTGATGCTATGTCAACAGTAAATGTCACTGTTGGTGGACAGACAGTAGCAGTAGCACAGACAGGAGTCTATTTTAGTGAGTCATTCACATTTGGCAGACACTATAAATCTGATTGATTTTTCTCCATCGTCTTTCAGAACGTCGATGCTGACCCACTCACACACTTTCCTTCCGTTTTAAAGGTACTCAAGGAGTTGTCTGGCTTCACTAAGGTACAGAGTTGCAATTCTGATACTTGTGGATTAGTTGTGGATTATAGTAGATTAACTTGGTTGGCAGTATGGTAGATGTTTTGAGCTGAATTCTGTGAATAAGAAGTGTTTTCCCTGCATGTTAAAAGCTACTAACTGTTATCTTAGAATCTGTGAAATCTGTAATTGCAAGTACTGTGATTAACATTAACAGCAGGCTGACCAATGCCATTTTACATGCCTGTGGATTATCTGGCCATTCACCTTTTTCGTCACCTATGCTGGGACTCTCACCAGTTAAGTTAACACATGCTCTGACACAGTACTTTGAATCTTTGCAAATGACACAATACGAGTGTTTTTAGTGAATTTGGCCTTTAGTATTTTTGCATTTTTAGCGTTTTGATTTTTCTTGAAGATGCATTCTTGTAATGTATGTAAAATAACACAGCAATATCAAATTTATATTAGTTATTTATTATTACTTAATACTTAATAATTTTTGTGAATACCACAAGAAGAACAGAAGAACAACAACAAAATTTCTGTTCACATAGTTTTGGTTACTTATAATCATCACCATGGGGTGAACAAAATGTGAATTATCACAGAACTTCTTGTTTGGCACATGTAACATTATCATCCAGTTTAAAGAACATAAGTAACTTCGAAGATCCTCTATATTGCACAAGGGAGACAATTAAGAGAGTGAACAATAAATAACTCTGTGCACCCAGCTTTAATGTGTCAATGAATGCTTGGAGTGGGTGAAATACTTTGAGCAGGGAAGTCAGAGAGATCATCAATCTTCAGTGTACAGCTCAGCTGGGAATTTACTTGATTTGCAATTGAGTGCATGATGGTTAATATTTCTAAGGATTCTGCTTCACATATAGATTTTCCTTTGTGGTCCAAAAATAGTTTACTATGTTAATTATGCAATTGCACTTGTTTTCAGTGTGGGAATTTAAGGCAGCCATGGCTGATGCGTGAGTATTATCTCTTTAGACTTAGTTTAATGTGTTCATTGACAGCTTAAATATATACCGTAAAACTATGTGTTGATATTCATTATATAAATATGTTTACATGTACTTTCTCCCTCTTGTTAATGCTCCAACAGACCTGTGAGTATCCTTTATCCTTTATTTTTCTATTATGGACATAAGAAAATAATACAGTATATACAAATGAGCTGTGCTCCATAATATATATAGAAGGAGCATATTAAATGTTCTCTATGTATGAATTATAGAAAAAATGCAAGATCTCCTCCTCTCGAAGGCTGGGGTTGAAGGTATGTTGTTATGAAGAATTTGAGATGTTAGAGTGCATAACTTTGTATACTAAACTTTAGCTATCAAAGTAACAACAAAGGTATCAGTCAGCATACAGTATAATGTGGTGTGCACAGGGTCTTGCAATGTAAGAAATGGTTTTGAAGTGTGTCAACTGCATAATACATACAGTTTACATATATGATATAGTATTCATATATATAACATTTTTTAAAAAGATATTATACCCATGGTCAAGTCTCAAAAACTGACTGACATTTCTGGTATTTATTTGGACTTCTAGTGTATTTTCCTGCTCTAATTGGAAAAGAGATCTTGATAAAAATGAGTAAAAAGCCATCATCTATTCATTTTAACTTTGTTCCTTAGATTAGGCTGTTGGCAGTTGCTGCTCAGATGCTGCAAGAGGAGGCAGAGCAGAAAATAAAGGAGAGAGAAGTTGCTCTGGCAGAAAGAGTTCCTCCTCTAAATCTGTCTGGTCTGTCTTTGCAAGAGCTGCAGGTATTTCACTTCATTATTAAATGTTTTTCACTCAGTTACTACAGTTCTTCCTATTTGAGTTCAGGTCATATTCTCATACTACTAAAGGTGTCTTATCCTTTTTTTCTTAACAGGATCTATGCAAAGACTTGCACCACAAGATTGATGTTGCAGATGAGGAACACTATGATATTGGTCTAAAGGTTTCCAAAAATGACAAGGAGGTAAGCTGCTCAAGAATGTATAGGAAGATAAAAAATATGCATGTGGAAATGTTTTTAACATTACTACATCCATTTTCTTGACTATGAGGGCAAGGTCACAACATAAAAGAACTAAAAATGAACAAACCCTGCCTCCAAGTGGTAGCACTGAGAATAACATGTCGTTCCAGGGTCTTATACATAAAGCCTGTTCCTCTTCAAACAATCTCTGGCTTTGTTGTAGCACCAAATATTTTAGAACTTAGCACAGTTCACAACTGTGTTTTACAGCATTAACAGTGAGCTGGGAGGAAACAGGGCATTCAATTAAGAACTGGTAATTTGTTCTGAGACAATGAATTACTACACTGATATAATGAAAAACAAAACCCAGGCAGTTATATTCTGTATTAGGGTTAGACCAACAATAAATTGGGCCAAGACTATATATCAAATATGGTGTTGAGCAATCATTGGGTTCACTGACAGTAAAACAGCTATTACTTCCTAACCACAGAATAAATATTTGTAAAAGTAGCAATTAAAATTGTTTTCCTTGAACATTTCATTTATTCATCACTGGTAATTGTTAAAAAAATATTACTTGTTTTGTAAAGAAGTAGTGCATTCCAGAGTTTCTCTTACTTTGTAGTGGTTGGGAATTTGATCAATTTAACAAATGTATGCTGCTGTATACATTTGTGTACTTTAATGCTGCGTTCAGTATATTCTATATAGTTATCCTCAATCATTCATTCATTCATCAGTGAGTGTGACATAGTCTGCTTGACTAACAATGTTAGTACAGCAACAGCACAGTCTTTTCTATCTCATGATCCCCTGTCCAGATTGAAAACATGAATCTGAAGATCATTGAGATTCAGAGTAAGTTCAAGAAGCCGACCCTGAGGCGAGTGAAGATCTCTGCAGAGGCCATGCTGAGCGTCCTGCTGGGCTCCAAACACAAAGAGTCCATTGACTTCAAGGCCAACCTCAAAACAGTCAAGAAGGAAGAGGAAAAGGTAAGCCTGGTTTTTGTTTTTGAGCCTCCAAGTAAAGGCTATTTTTGGTCAAATTATCTGATTTATTGTGGATGTTTGTCCATGATTTGTTATGTTTCCTACAGAAGGAGGAGGTGACTGACTGGCGTAAGAACGTGGAGGCCATGTCTGGTATGGAGGGCAGAAAGAAGCTGTTTGATGCCTCTGGAAACTAAAGAAACAATTATTTTTGCTTAAAGCATCTTCTTCTTATGATGAAGGATGAACCTACTGTCTGATTTGTATTATATTGATTTCTGAATTGCAAGTAGGATAAACACCCTTTAAACCACGATTGTCTTGGAAAACGTTGAATATTTTAAGAGAAATTGTAAGCTTTAAGTTGTTTATTCATAGAATAGGAAAAGATGAATCACATATAGTATTAAAGACATAGTGGCGTATTCTTGTATTACGACTTTAATATACTTCAGTATTAACTGCTGTGTCTTTGCAGTGACTGACCTTGAGATGGCAGTATAATTCTTTCAAACCATCACAGTCTACTCAGTGGACCTACAGTATAATGTGTTGACTGTGGAGAAATATTGTTTGTGCTTCATAAATTAACAACTAGTAGTAATCTGTCTGTCTACTTTGTCAGACATCCAATTTTTTTGGCAATTAAAGAAACATAAAATTAAATTGTGTTATTGCAGCCTTGGTTAATTTATTGCAATGGGAGTACGGTATCTTCGTATTTTGCTTGTGTACTAGATACAAAGTAGGAACCAGCAATGTTTTCTCAATAAAAACATAACAATCCTGCATTTCGTTTCTTCACTGTGTAATCTGATAATTATTTTGGATACATGATTGTATACATGATCGACTTTCTTTTTTTTTTTAATTTCATACACAGAATATTGTACTACAGGTCCTTCAGTCTTCACCTCCATCTCCTTAGTGAGGCACTAAGAAAACATCACAGGTGGACAGTCCCAACAAGAACTTTCACACCTCATGCATATGGGATGTGGGAGATGCATTGCAAGAAGGGTGAGGACAGAGGGTCTATTTTAGTGAGCCACTCACATGAGAGCTGGAATCTATATATCTACCGTCTTTCTGTCCTTCTTGTCTCAGAAAAAGAAGCCTGTGAGTATTTGTCACCTGCTTTATAAGGTAAGGACTCTTATTTCTAAATATTACAGAGCATCAAAGGATAAAATAACCAAAATGAAGGCTTTTTATTAAAATACTTAATAGAAAGTGTGAAAACTGATGCTCCTTCAAATACATCTGTATTAATAAAAGCTCTAAAACAGCACTTACATTATTCCTAGTACTCATTTCTTACAACTAAATGTAATTTTTTTTTCAACAAAAGATATCTTGTTTTAAGATACATTACTGATAAGTTACCGAAGGAGGGAAGTGTTTTTTCCTCAGGTCTGAGATCAGTTGCCTTCCTCTGATTACAGTTCAAGTTATAAATAACACAAGAGGGTCAATTTGATTTATGTGTTTTAATTTTTACTGCAACCTATTCTCATTGTTTATAATTTTAATAAGTAATTTCAATGCAATGATTGGCAATTAAGAAGGCTTTTTGTTATTAAATTAAAAGTGATTAAAAATGTATATATATAAAAAAGAATCCTGATCCCTTCGGTCTTTGTGTATATTTTTGATTGGTTACTTGTCAGGTAATCTGAACAATTTTGTATAGAGTATTTTTTTGTCATATGTTTGACCTTTATACAATGTCACACTTTGTTTGTCTCCTCTGCTCTGGATTTACAACCAGTGGCATATGGGTTTTCTAACTCTGAACTGGTGAAAACTGACCATCATTCAGCACCAAATGTGCAGTAAATGGATATAAGTGTATTTTTCTGTTATAAAAAACATAAGACACACACAAAAACAATAATTTTCTTATTCCTTTCTTTTTTTTCTATTGATAGATTTAACAAGGGGAGACACAGAACTGCAACCATGTCTGAAGCGTATGTACCCGTGTCTCATGAACTTTCATCACTCCATAAATCACATATATGAAATTACAAAAACATAACAAATTCTTCTTTTTCTGTTTCTCTGTGAATTATGGACTCCTCTGTCCTAAATGGATAGGCCTCCGGTGAGTTGATTGTTTGATTGACTAATTTAAAATGTTTTGACTATTCACAGAATTGACTGACTTCATTATGCAAATAACATAAATATGTATTCTGAATAAATCCAAATTTATATGAAAGTTCAGGTCAATCAGAACATAACACGCATCAGTTTCACACTTGAACACCATCTGCAGTTTATAACAACTTGAATTGCTACTAGAATGAACTAAGGTGACAGACACCCATTTGGGCAACAATGACAACAGAGATCTGTCATGGAATTTGTTTAGTTAAATATCTGTTAACTCAACGCTGTACTAGTGTTTATACTAGCCTGCTTTGGTCAGTTATTTCAATACGTATACATACAGTAAAAGTCTCAAGAGTCACTAACAATGGGAAAATTCTGATGCATGACTATATTTTGAAATTCCTTACCAAAAAAATCTTAATGAAATATTTACCAACTTCTTTTCCAGAAACCAAAGCCAAAAATCTCTGCATCTCGCAGACTGTTTTTGAAGGTATTTTGTGTGTTTCTGTGTGTTAATCTCGGACTGTAATGCTGTAAAAAACTTTACATTCTTTAAGTACTGTAATCCATACATTGTCTGGTTAACTGAGGTGTAATTTTGCATGTGCTGTGCACCAGACCAAACTGCTAAAGAAGGCCATGACTATGCTGGAGAATGATAAGCAAGTCAGAAAAGATGAACGAGAGAGAACCCTTGCTGAGAGAGTCCCAGCCCTCCAACTGTCAGGCCTGTCTTTGCAAGATTTACAGGTACATTTATCACTGAAGCATTTTAATCCTCATACGGAGCTTTTTTTGTTGTGACTCTGAAGAAAGTCAACATTAAATCACATAACTGTCTAAACACTTTATAAGGATCACTTCACCGAAAAAGTTTTTTCCCACCTACCCCTAATCTAGCTGCAAGCAATTAGTTTTGGTTTTATTTGCATAGATTTTCAGATATCCACCCCAATACAAATGAGGTGAATGTAATTTTGTTTATGGGGCTCAAAGCACTGAAAAATAAAATTTGAAAACCTCAACAGCAATATCTCTTGCCAGGAACAATTAGTTAGAATAATCCATAGACCTCAAAGTCAACAGTTTTAATTGAGACCATTAGAAAATATTTCCAATGGAAACCTTGCATAGCAGTGTCTTTGGATTATTCTGTGGATCAAGGATCTGTGGATCAAATCATACAAAAATGCTGTTTTCATTTATATAGATTCATATTATACATATCCTACTGTTGCTGTATATTGTTCCTTACTGTATCTCCATGAAGTTATCCAGACAAACAAAATGTGTCTAATGTACAAAATGTTTCTGTCTGCAGAATCTTTGCAAGGAATTACACCAGAAAATCGATGTGGTTGATGAAGAGCGGTACGATATTGCTGCTAAAGTGTCAAAAAATGACAAGGAGGTAAGTAATATTTGTAAATGACTGTTTCATCTGCTTTATCCTTTTTCACATAAAATTAAGCATATTATAAATTTAAGGAATACATGTTCCAAGTAACCAATTATCAATCAGAACTGAAAACTTTAAGGTAGTGTTGAGCATGGGTTTGCCTTTTGTGTGGGGAAAAGATACAGGACCTGTCTCAGAAGATCTTTGAGCTGAAGGGCAAGATGAAGAGACCAAACCTGAGGAGGGTGAGGGTGTCTGCTGATGCCATGTTGGGAGCTCTGCTGGGCTCTAAGGTCAAAGAGTCTGTGGACTTCAAGGCCAACCTCAAGACTGTAAAGAAGGAGGAGGAGAAGGTGAGGGTTGTTGGTTTTAACTTCAGTTTACTGCAAAATATAATGAGGTGTCACTTCATTCATTTCCACTCAGTATCAAAACTGCTTTTCTGGGACCCCTGTGTGCATTTATTAACTAGAATTACCACCCCACGGTTGTATGCCTCTGCCAATCAGTCAAGCTAAAGTTTACATCAATGTGTGTCATATAATATATGTAGTGAAGACTTTGAAGGAATTTAAATGAAGGTATTGAGCATATTTTATTATAAATAGCATATCAGTTATTGAGTCATGGCCAAAAACAGGTTTTGTGAGGTCACAGTGGCCTTAACCTTTGCCCACCAAATTTCTTTTATACAGCTACATACAGCTTTAATAGACTACATCTACATCATCATTACACATCAGTTGCCACCACTGACAACCGAGTAGCAGCTTGAAACTGGTATGTTATCATTAACATTGAAACTAAAGATTTAAATTTCTTCAGCATATACATGCAGAAAGTTGGTGGAATAGTGAAAGCAGATTCAGCTGACGCCTAAGATAAAACCCTGATGCCAAAACTGAACTACTGAAATGCTGTTAAAGGAACTAGAGACTAAACTTAAACCTGATAAGGTTTAAGTTTAGTCCTGATAAACCTGATAAGGTTTAAGTCTGATTTCACAAAGGAAGTAGGATTACAGTTATACAGCATTTAATATTACCTTGCAAGTATACTTATCTTCCCTAACATTGTATGTCTAATCAGATTTAAGTGACGCAAATCTTTTTTTATACTTTCACCCTGCAGAAAGAGGAAGTGACTGACTGGCGTAAGAATGTGGATGCCATGTCTGGTATGGAGGGCAGAAAGAAGCTGTTTGATGCTGGGCAGTAGATTTGAACTGAATATCTTTGTGAACATGTTTACTGCTCTAAAACAGGTGGAACCAGTGAATCATGTAACTATTGTTCACTTTATAATAACAGTGAAAATGAAACCCAGATCAAAGGGTAAGTTCTGGCAAGTTCATGTTTCAACAATAGTGAACATATTAACTTAATTATACTTCTCAAGGAATACATAATGTTTTTTGCATAATGACATGATGCAAACTGTATTATGAAAAACACATGTATTTAATGTATTCAAGCAGTGTATTGCTTTTGTAGTGTTTAGCATCCATCTGAATTCATGAACACAGCATCACTATTGGCTGTCCATCTGTCATATACAATAATAAACAGGCAACAATCAGAGGATATGCAGGTGGGTGTATGTGCTCACAAGTTTGAGTCTTTATACTTTTATCCTGTTGCCTAAAAAAGCATCGTCTGAATCATGGCAACATAAAACATGCAGAAGAACATTTGTGTGTGTTTTTGTGTTTTACACAAAGACATTTAGCCTGTTGGATTGAGAAAGAGAATGAATGCACATTCCAGGGACAGCTAATTTTGTGTGTCAACTGTTCATGGAGTCACATTAAACTGACATTATGATGAGAAGCAGCAGTGTTATGAGCTGTGCATCATATAATAAAATGTAAATGACATTGCTCAGAGAATAATTGTCATTTGTGCCTTAAGATGGAAAGCTGTTTCTCTCTTCAGTAGTGTTAACATGTTCAGTTTCCTTTCACAGGAGAGTGAAAAAAACTAAAATATCCTCACATTAGAGAAGCTGAGACCAAAGAATTTTGATGTTTTCTTTTTAAAAAATGACACAAATCAGTTAATGAATTACCAAAATAGTTGGCAATTATTTTTCTGTTGATTGACTTATCGATTAATCAACTAATCGTTGCAGCTTTAATCTCAAGGGAACAAATGTGAATCTATATGTCTTTTAAGAGACAAATGCAGCAATTAACTGTGTTAGTTTCAGCAACGGGTTCAAGATACAAAGGATAACCCCACCACTAATATTAAATTACAGAACTAACATTTAAAAACTGTTTACTTTTGCCTGATGTAGCTTTACTGTACATTACGTTGGAGTTAAAGCGGCAGTAGTTTCCAAAACTTGAGGTTAAAGGATTATGTTCCTCCTTTAAAACTCAAAAGATTAACAGTTTTGATTTTCGTTTTATTTACACACGATGCAGGTGTGTTTTCGACACAACTGTATCGTTTTAGGCGAGTATACAAGCTTACATAAACCATTCCTTTCCTCTGCCTGTAAGCAAAGTTACCTTAAACTGTTGTAATTCTCTTACAAACACCATTAATCCTCTTTAAACTGAAAACTACAAAGCTATACTCCAAAGCATCAACAGTTACCCAGCTAACTGCACCTCTCTGTATCCAAGGCTGTCAGTGGTTACAACCCGTCTCCTCCCTCCTCCCTCCACGGTGAACGTGCCCGGCCGTTACTAATGCCACTCCTAATATAGGCACAAGGTTTACCGAAGTTACCGCCTAGATGTAAGATCCGCTATTCTGATTGGACGGCCGGAATGTCAATCATCAATGTTCAACGGGAAGGCTGCTGTGCATGGCCTGCGAAGTACTGTCAACACTAACGACGGTACCAGCTACATTTAGGTCGGATTTAAAACCCTCCGAGGGTAAGGTGACATTTTCAAAATATTCAGGTAATTTTGGGATGAGGTTGCCTCATGCTGGTTGTTTTGTTTTTACACGTTGGTATTCTATTTACGTCGGTATAAGACATATTACACGCAGTACTAACGGATATTCACATAGCAACACGTCCATCCATCCTCTCAGGCTAGCTAAAAGCTTTGCGGCCGCATCCAATAGGTTATTTGTGTATAGTAGTTAGGTGTCGTTATCTGTTTGCGTTGTATGGCCAGCCTATGAATAAGGCAGGTTAATAAGGGTAACTGCTGTAGCTGTCTGTCTTTACCCTGTCACCTTTACAAGGCAACCTCTAACCTTTTGCTGGCTCCAAGTCCCAGCTCCTGAACTCATATCAGATACACAGACCTGTGACTAAGTGAGGCCATACGTTGTAAGCTGTGTTCTGTTTGAATTAATGTAATACTTTAACTTATGCTGTCAATGACTGCATAACTTCAGTGTTCATTTCTGCTGAATGTGTGCAGGTTTCTGCTGCTGGTGCTTCGGATGTCCAAGTACAAACTCTTTCTGCTGAGGCATGGAGAGGGGGCCTGGAACAAAGAGAACCGCTTCTGCAGCTGGGTTGACCAGAAGCTAAGTGAAGATGGGGTGAAGGAGGCCCAGGATTGTGGCAGGCTCTTGAAGGAGCAGGGCTACAAGTTCGACTTAGTATTCACCTCCATACTTAGCCGCTCCATCCAGACAGCCTGGCTGGTGCTGGAGGCTATGGGCCAGGAGTGGGTCCCTGTCTTCAAGTCCTGGAGACTTAATGAGCGCCACTATGGTTCCCTGATTGGCTTGAACCGGGCAGAAATGGCTGCACAACATGGAGAGGAAAAAGTGAAGTTGTGGAGAAGGAGCTACGACATCACTCCACCTCAAATTGATGAATCACATCCTTACTTCCTGGAAATCTACAATGACCGCAGGTACACTACTTGTGATGTGCCAAAGGAGAGCCTTCCACGAGCAGAGAGCCTGAAGGAGGTGTTGGACAGGTTGCTGCCATACTGGAACAACACTGTGGTGCCAGAGATAAGGAAAGGCAGGACTGTGCTCATTTCTGCTCACGGAAACAGCTGCAGGGCTCTGCTGAAACACCTTGAAGGTATGCCTCTGAACTGACCTAAGCTATTATAAACAGTGTTCTCTCAGGTTTTGTTTTTGTGGGGTGAATGCATTTGGTTTAATTTAACCACAACTGCTCCTGAACTCCTGTTTGAAGCTTTACATGCTGCTGTTTCTAGTCATCACAGTCAGTTAATTGGGGAACTACATATTTCAGTTCCAGAAATGGAAGGTTGAACTTGCACAAAAAGGCCAGTGAGTTTATGTTACATTTGGCTGTGGCCATGAAATCCATGCTGACCTTTCATCTCACTCATAAGCTGCAGGGGCTCCATGTGCCACAGGCCACTCAGTAACAGATACACTATTGAGTGTTACATTAAAATGTGCAGCAGAGGATCTATACAGGCTTGAACTGTGCTATTGCCATACATTTGGCAAAAACTAACTGACTCCTTTGCTCTATATTCTTTCTGGCATATAAAGTCATCATACAGCACTAATGCAAAATGAAGACTGCAAACTGTCAGGAAGCTTGGTTATAGTTAGACTGTTTAACATGATTTTGATATTACTTTATCCTTATTTCAACAGGTATATCAGATGAGGACATAGCCAACGTGACTTTACCTACAGGGATACCTGTGCTGCTTGAGCTGGATGAAAACCTCAGGCCTGTGAAACCGCGACAGCTCTTGGGAGACCAGGCAAAGATTCAGGCGGCCATTAAAAAGGTGGAGGACCAGGGAAAAGCCAAACCATCAACTTGAATGCACTAAACTAGCTGTAAGACTTAACAAAGCTCTTTTCTTGTCTCTTCGGAGTCTCTTTAAAAGACCCAAATAACTCATTACATATAACATTAGACAATAACAACAACAGATTGCTGTTAGTAAGACTGAAAGAATAGTTGTAAGTTTTACAGTGAAGTGTTGCTGACCTGAATACAGGATATGGGTGTTGCAGGTCATACTGGTTCTACTGGGGTAGGAAAAAGTTCAGAGATGTACTGTAAATGTTTCTACACTGTGTATTATGTGTAAGCACTGAGGAAGCGTTTATATGTTATTTTTAAGGTAATTGTCCCTACTTATGCCTGTATAGTGACCCTAAAGTGTTTATTTATTTATTTACTTATTGACTCTACCTTGCAGATTAATAGTGATATGGTGAAGATGAAAAATCTTGAAATATGTCATATTCAGACAGAGGACAATATCGCTTCTTTGCTAAATTATTCTATTACACTGCTAAGCTTTAGGGAATATCCCCTTGCATTTTAATCATGTGCCTTCAGTATTAAACCTGTGTGCCAGTTCATATTTTTTAACAGCTCAAACAGATGTTATGGTGATTTTATTTAAGAACAAACCTTACCTCATAGATAATAATAGCCAGACTGTTCATTTCAAGAATGGGGTAATATGAGCCACAGAAATGCTGTAAATAGGCAAAACACTGCAGTACTCTACTGTCTTATGTGAGCTACTCAACTTTTAAATGTCCTACTTAAAAAGGTTGAATTTAATATTTGCTATGATAACTGGTTTATGTTTTGCACTGTGTGGGGATATTAGGAGGATTTTTTAATGTATCCCCTTGTTACATAAATGTAAAAAACCATCAGTGGTGAACACGATTATTTTGGATTCATGGAATTTGAGTTTAATTGTAGCAAACAAGCACTGTTTTGATTTTAGTTTTAAATTCTAAATTATTATCATACATATGTAGTTATTTGATGTTCCTTGTGTTCTGTTACTAAAATGACTGATATTGTTACAAACCACTCATCAAGCACAATACTCTTACAGCAGAACTTTCTTGACCTATTATGTTACTACTGTGTGTGGCACAGGCTACTTTATTGTATGTTGTATTGTGTCTCTTGTTTATAATTGTATGGCACTGTGTCTGTTGTTTGTATTTTTATGGTACTGTGCATCATTTGTGTGTTCTGTTTTCCCAGTTTGTTTGTCATGTTTCTCTGCCACTGTAATTTTGTGCACTGGTCTGTTAGGTCAGCAGGGGAAAAGTTAAGAACATGTATTTGTTGAAAGGGTAGAAAACACTGACATATTTGTAATTCCACGTAGGATGATTTAATGCCTTCCCTGCTGTCAACACCTTACCATGGGAAAGTTAGCATGATGAAATAAAATGAATAAAATTTTCCTAAAATATTATTTTTGATTTCTGTTATGGTCGATTTTGAGCTTCGTTTTGTCAGATAATTCATCATTTCGCAACAGTAGAGCGTCTCAGATGTCACATTGATATACAGTTAGCTGTAAATTTTGTGATGGAGCAATAGAAACAAATTAGAAAACAAAAACCAGTGCTGTTTTGGAAGTACAGATATGCCTGCAATTTGGATTCTGGTTGCCTTGAGCCCACTGGAAACAATAAACAACTGAGTCTGTTTGGCTACCACAGATGGATCCAGAGGAGTGGCTCTTCATTTCTCAACCATTTCTGTAATTTGGCCAAACCAATGGGGCTCAGCCAGGGAGAAACCCTCTAATTGGATGAAAATGCTCTTAAATGGACACGATGATGCTCATGATTCTTGTTCCCATCTTTGCAGCATTATACTGTATGAACCATAGTGTTCACATGTAGCCTATAAGCCACATTTGTTATTACAAAGGTGTAATCATCCAGGCATCTGAAGTACACCTGTCTCACCATATATGCATTCAGTCTTTTCTTGTCTCTTCAAAAGACCAAATCCTAACAGAACTCACATCAGATTGATATTACTAAGAGTTTAGTGATCTTGATCTCAGAAATACTTAACTATTGTAACTAGATGAATCACTGCCATTAGAATTTAAATACATCCCTGAAGTTTAAATATGTACATGCCCACACACACACACATCAGCCCCGTGTGGACAACACTGAGCTGCAGCTTGAAGCAGGCGGGGCTGTTCATGCTGTGCTTATAAACCTCAGTTCACTCTCCCTCTGCTGATTTCCAGCAGGAACAGTCACTTTGGTCAGCAGGCCTGGTAAGTTTTTATGATGCTATCTTATAACTTAACACAGCTAAAGAGGGATGTTATTGTATGTTTGTGCAGTTGTTGACGTGTGGAGGAATTTGAGATTTGTAATCAGAGCTGAGCAGAATATCACTGGCACTGTGACTGGTGAAGCTGTAGCTTGTTTCAGTATATCATTTGATGTCATGACAGGGTAGGTGTATGGCTCATTAACAAGACTTAACCAGCTGGTTTAGATTAGGAGCAGCTACTCTACACTCAAAAGACTATAATTTACTTGTAGAAAGAAATTAGGTTATATGTTGTGTAGACCTCACTCCTGGAAAAAATATTTTATATCTAGTGTAGTCTGGATACACTTGTCTCAAAGTAGACCTATGCTTTTGAAAAGTTGCAAGTGGCTCATTCATACAGAATATCTACTATGAATACATCTTTTAGATAGTCATTGGGGAAACAAAATCAAGAATGGATGAAGCAGTGCTAGGTCTGCTTAAATATATATTTTTTTTAAATTGAAGAGTGTATTGAAATGTCTCATCTTCATACAAGTTTGAGCACTGGCTTGAGAAGGGTCTTGGAAGGACTGACATCCTCAGGCTGGCTAACAAAGGGACAAGATGGCATGAAATTTGAAGGAAAAATGTGTTTATTCTCAGAACAAAATATATATATGAATAATGACAACTTACAAACAATACTGTCTTTATTGTAGATGTATTTTTTACCCAAAAGTCTGCCGCATGAGGAAACTGGTTGGTAAATCTGACTGTAGTTTGGTTATACTTTTAAATCCAAATATTTTACTCTGCATAAAATGCTACTGAAAAATTTACTGCAATGAATGTCAGTAACTGTGGGTCATCCGGTTAAATCTTGAAGAGATTCTTCTAAAGTTGAAAGTACAAAGCTCATATATATATTGATCAGCCACAATTTCACAACCAGTTTTTAATGTGGCTGAATG
>JBBMJY010000021.1:18250688-18266116 GCA_037833715.1 Toxotes lorentzi
GTGTGTCTGTACAGCCACAACATTAAAAGTGGTATCTGGTTTATTTCTGCAGCAGACTCTAAATTGGAAGGCACTTTCTCTATTGGAGGTTGGACCTAGATTAAAACCTCCAATTGTGAAGTAATTGCAAGCCGAAACATATGCATTTTGGTTGTTCTGCAAATCGGGGGTTTCAAACTCCCATACTCTTCGTCTTTCTCTTTCCATGACGCTCAGTACTTGCATTTACTGTGTCCAACAATGGAGTGAATACTATATATTTGACTTTAGTTTCTGTTACTAACACACTGAGCAGACTGGCTGTGGAAAAGCTGTTTGCTGTGGTGGACATGCCAAGTGAGTCTGCTATTCCTTAGATGGTATTGAAGATAAAGGCTACAATCACATGGGGTTGGAGTGTGTGAGTTTATGACCACAGGCTCATCTCCTTGGGGACTGGAAATGTGTGTGGGTTTCCAGAGCATCTTCTCCCTTCTCCCATCTCTGAACATCGGATAATTTTGTGTGAGAGAGAAAACAGCCATGTATCTACAGTAAAATGTTTTTGCACACTCTGCATAAAGTTATTTGTGATAGATTTGACTTGAAGCCCTCTGTAAATCTTCAGCGGGCACACATATATGTGAACACACAGGACAAAGAACACAAAGAAGAGGCCACAGATGTATATTTACTGACATATTTAACTGTGGATGATTCATGCTTCCCATAAAAAAAAAAAAACTCCATCAAATTAGCTTGATCCAAACACCAATGTCTACATGGTACCTGTGACAAGAGGGGGAGTGAGAGAGAGAGAGAGACAGAAATGAGCTGTCTTGTGAACATGAGCACAGAGTAGTTTTTAAACAGTTTGAGTTTAAAAGTAGTCATTAAAAAGAAGTTGGGAATCATGTTTGCCAAATGAGAAACTAATACAGGTATTCAGCTGCTGATGTTTTAGCCTGAGCACAAATGAGTCTTTGTAGCTAAAAAGCGGTGTGATTCAACAAAGAGGAAGGCTGTCCGCTCTGGAGTTGCACAGATGGGACGCTTTAAATGGGAGAGGAAATGGTTTTCCACATGAGCAAATTACAGGAGGGGTAGAGGTGAATGTTAGTGGCTCTGACATTAATGAAGTCATTCACCAGTAATCAGTCTGCCATCTAATCTATGCAGATGTAATACCATCCTATACCAGTGTTTTGACAATGATGATGATCAGCCATCCTGTCATATTTTCTGACTCCAGCAGCATTATGGAAAGTTGATTCATAGCAATCACAATGGAAAGTAGTTATTCTTGGATTGCAGCTTTGTATAGCAGTAGGTATTTCCTAGAGTAAACCATGCTCTCTGTCCATGGCCTTGCACCTTGCCAAGCTGGGACACTACAACTAACATTGCCTGTGTACTTCCTTAAAAGGAGGCCAAGTACACCATCTCAGCTGATGGGATGCGGAACAGGGAGTGCACAGAGCTGCATCTGTTTCCACTGAATCCCCAGTCGAGGAGGAAACTGTAACTCAGATTTGAAATTTGAGTATTTTAGCTACTTGTGTCAGAGGAGATATTTTATCTGTTTATGATGGACAAAATGCAGTAATCAAACAACCATTTCTATTTTTTAAGGTTCATCTGTCAGTTGGTGGTGGACTCCTTGTGTCCCTTTAAATATTAAAACAAAAGCTGAGCTGCAGAGCACGGAGTAGGGAGATGAAGCCCCTGACCGAGTGTCCTACCAAGCCTGTTTCCCTGTATAGAGAGGATGAAATGCTCCCAAATCTTCACCTTACTTGATAGTTATTGCCCATAGAACAACGCACCCTTCTTTTTACCAAAACTATACACAAACATTTTAATGAGCTACAGAAAAGGTCAACATTACAGTGTGTTGTGGTTTGTAAACTGAGAGGAATTTGTATCCTGGTCAGGGACTTTTTCCTATGTGACCATGTTTGGTCATGTGGAGTAAGCAGCTGTGGCTTCTTGATTGATTGCAAACGCCTGTCTGACAACTGTTTATCTATAAGCATATTGAGGCACTTTTTAACAAGAACCTTGTCTGATTTTGGGATGTAGAGCTACCTGAGGACCTACATACAGTACAGCCTATATTTTATATATGTACTCGTGCAGATTACAATGAGAGCAACCAGGAGATCTCTTCTGATTCCTTATTTACCAACTAACTAGTATAATAACAACAAAAATATTTACAGCATTAGATGAAATAAATATTCATGTACCTCTGCCCTCATTTTGCAGCGAGCTAAGCACACTTTCAATAAAGGTTGAAGACAGTAGTTGTCCTTTGGACTTTTACTGGAAGCAACTATGACACCATCAAAACAGTACTGGACAGAAAATTCAATGGTAGTGATTACAAATCAGAAAAAGATGGGATACCATACACAATAGTTTACCAAAGGCAGTGCAAAAATGAATTAGTACAGTAACAAAGAATTCACCACTGAAATAGCAATAAAAGAAAAGTTCCACATTTTAGGAAATACATACTGAATTGCCTTGTCCAAACTTTGCATCAGCACCTCTAAATTAAACTAAACATTCTCACGCATTTCACCAGGGTAAAAATAAAAAGAGTAACTGTTAACTAGCTGAACAGTAACTTATAGCGTTGTCTCAGAAATGTTAGCCAAAGACAGCTAAAAGCTACTTTTATGAAAATAAACAATTAGACAACCAGAAGTTGTACTGGATTTATTATGCGAGAGAGAGAGCTGCACAGATACTGAGCTGCCTGCTGGTCTTTCCTGATCATTTCCCAAATGAAGATGTGAGGTCTACTGCTGTAACTTGCCAAACCAAATGTAAATTAGCCATTAGAAGCAGTCTTTAAGAAAACATAATGCTTTCCTCTGCCTTCTTTTGATGTCTGATTAATACAATGGCAGACTCTCTTCAAAGACGCCATCATCAAGCCAGTAATTACAAAGTCAGACAATATACAAATAGCACATTGCATGCACACAATGCTGGGATGAATAGAAACACAAAGGAGGACTCAGCAGTTGATGTAATTATGGGGCTTTTAGTGGGAGTCTTTTAACTTTTGGATTGCATACCAAGCACTAATGTCTTATAAGACTTATTATAACCTTCAGTGGACCACTTGAGGAATTCTCAGGCTGAATCCTAGTTGGCTTCAGAAACAAAGGGCTCAAATGTGGGCTTACTGTGATTTAACTACTTTTGATGGGCAACACTGGCAATGGATACTTCCAAAAGCAAACTTTTTTTTCCATTACTATGTCCATTAATTACACGTAATAGGTCACCCTGTTAAATTCAGTCAGTATATTAAAAGCACCACTCTATTAACACATCACAGTCAAGCTGAAGCTGATTTTGGCTGACTTCATGTTTGAATGTAAAATTGTGTTTATCCTCACTTTTTCTAAAGTCTCTCTCTCAATGTCAGGTTAGTATGGTACCATTCAACAAATTTTGGGAGACATAAGGACACTCTGATGTCTGTGTGTTAAGTAGAGAGTGGGAGTCAGGAGATGATTAGCTTAGCTTAGCACTAAGACTCCAAGAGGAGGGAAACAGCTAGCCTGGCTCTGTCTGTACAGACATGACAATGGCATTGATCTTCTCATCTAACTCACAAGAACAAAGTGAGCAAGCATATTTCCCAAAATGTCTCATTATTCCTTTAAAAGCCATAGCCTATTCTGTCACAGCACACTTGCTCTAGATAGCTAGTTGTGAAATGCTAAAATGCAAATGTCATATTTAGACCTCTGACAGAGTCCACAAACAACTATTTTTGCCAGTCTACATTTCAGATTCGTGCTAGGCAATTACATGCTGGCAGCAGAAAGCCAAGATTGTTTCCTTGTCAATGCTGTTCCCTCATGTGACAGTTGATTTGTTGCAAACATCTAAATGAATATTCATGAGAAGTGCCTGGTGAGTGTTAGGGGTGGCAGTCGGCCAGTGACGAGTTGCCAGTTGCATGAGAGCCGACTGACCATGGTGAGGTGGAGAGAAGGAGGTCCTGCACCAGCGTCTGATCCCATCAGAGTGGGGGCAGAAGAGATGAATCAGTTACAGATGTATGAATTGTAAACTGTTGTGGGCACCCGTCATGCAGGAATTATTTGTGGACTTGCAGGTTATAACAGAAAGATTGTTAAAAGGGGGCGAGCTTACAACACGTTGTACATGTCTAAAAGAGGAGATTACAATAATCTTTTGCAGTTTATACGTAAGGAGCTTTGAGGAACTGCTTCCATGTTAAGGGTAGGTGTAGGCAGATATTTCTGTCTAAATTAAGATGCCAATATGATCAGTGCTAAGAGGGGATGTGCTTTTGCATTTGGATTATTTCAGTGTTAAAGCAGGAATAATTCATGCAAGCAACACACTTGTAATCTATACAAATCACCTGCCTGGTGACTGATGGGACAGCTGTTATAGGAACTCTTAAGTGAGCATCTGTGTTCAGTGTGAACGTATGTGTGTGTGCATCCACATTCGTGAACAAAGTAGGGGGTAGAAAGGCAGTTACCTCTAGCTGTCTGAGAGGTGATTTATTTAGACTTTAGAAATGCAGAACTTTGTTGGCCTTGCTGGACCTGGGCCAATCCAAACAGGGCTGGATCACGACTCTGACATGTCTGTGAGCTGTTAGCCTGCAGGTCAGTCAGTCTTTGTTTCTCCACAGAGTCCAAAATGTTCCAGCTACTGCCTCAGAAACACAGACGTTCTTTGTCAGCCCCAGACTTTAACTGGTCCCATGTAAGAACAGCTGTGAGGCAATGATGGATATCAGTTTGTCTCATGGGTGATTGTGAGAGGAATTAAGTCAGTGAAAAAGTGAGTGTTTCACCTCCACAGACTGGAGGTGAAAAGCTGAATTTCAGTAGTCATTATGATTGGCAGAAGAATGGGAGAACACCAGGTGGCCTTGACATGATAGTTGGCTGTTGCTGGCTCAGTCTTGCAGACACCTGCATCTGCTAGTAATCCTGTAGATGTTCCCATACATTATGATAGTCAGTTTGAGGGGTTAATTCTGCTTATGCATGTAGTTAGTTGAAGAATTCTGGTCATTGACAGAAGCTGTTCGTGGGTATCTCTGTATAGCACTATATACAGTTTATTAATGTACAGTATTTGTCAACTAGTTTGACCTCTACAATGAAGAAAGACAATATTATTCCATCTAAGATATATCATAATGTCATTCACCATTTTGTTTTTACAGCACCCTCAACTTAAGGGAGGAGTTATAGTTGTTGACAAATACATTAATAAAGTAATAATAAATAACAGTGCTACAGACAGCGCAGAGAAGTCAGAAGTACTGAGAGATGAACCAGCCCATTGATTTTGTTCTTTTCATGTGATTTATTGACAATATAGAAAAATATATAACTTCATCCGTTATTGTGTTGAAGGCTGTTTTTGTATTTTGACAAAAACCCATGATGCCTATAGTGTTTAGGGATTCTTAAATCATCTTTTTTTCCCCCAAAGTTTGTCTGTTCTTCCGTATCTAAAAACAAATCCAAAACCACTCTACAGATCATTAAGGTTTATACGTTAAAAACAACCATTGTGTTTTCCAGAGAGGTAGTGTGTCTCATCCTTTTCCAGGAAAGCTCTGAACTGTCTTGTTAGAGATGTACTGGATGTTTGAGAAAAAGGCTTCTTTAGGCCCATTTTGTTTATCAGCCTTTGTGACTGTACTGGCCCTTGAGAACACTAAACTGTTATTCGCGTGTGTCCCATTATGATCGGCTGCTCACTGTTAGTGGGCTCCTCTTCAGATCTGAAGATACAGATTACCAAAAAAAAAAGGGATGATACTGAAGTGGCCCTCTTTGTATCTCTGCACAGAGTTACATAAAACAGACATAACCTCATATGGCAGAGAATGATTGTATTGTTGTGCTAGACTGGTCATCAACTGGTTGGAACATAAATTTACTGCAAGTGTGTCGCATCAGTGTAAGGGAAGAAAATACACACAGTGATGCATGAAATAAACAGAATACAGTGTGTCAACTTGACTCTGTGAACTCACATCATCATCATCAACCCCAGCACTTTGTTATTATAGGAGACAATGGATGGTTTGCTCATGAAGCAGACCAGAAATATTCTCCTTATCGGTTTCTTTCAGCGTGTTCTCAAATGTCAAATGAGTGATTTTGTGTGTGTGAGGAGATTTTAACAAACTTTTTTGTCCTGGACTAAATTGGATGGAGGGCTTTCTCCTTGACCACTGTCTTTACTAATTTTCAGTATATTAGCAGTCTCTCAAAAAGTTGCGCTAATGTTTCCTTGATCAGCTGCTTTTAATACTGGGCTATTTAATTGCAATAGTTTGGTTTTGAGGATTTCTGCTGTTTCTCCTGTTCACCCAGAGAAGGGACAGTCTTGCTTACACTACATGTGTTGGAGCTACTGCCAGACTTTCTCACAGAATTAAGGTGTTAAAAAGGTGTTTGATGGTAGCTGCTTATTGTGCAGCTGGAAAATGTTCCATGTCAGAAAAAAGTTCATTTGAGAAAGAGTTTTTATTGGCAGTAGTTTGGAAATGGTGCTCAAGTCTAAACATGCCAATATATACGTTGCCAACATATAGGTTGTAGCCCCCTGACACTCACCAGACACTTCTCATGAATATTCATTTAGATGTTTACAACAAAATGTGTTGATGGCTATAAATGAATGGAGTATTTTTTTTTTTTTTTAGATAAATAAAACATATATTGCATCCAAATCTATACAATCAACTTCTTCAAAGAGTATATCTATGAATACTTATGATTATGCATCTGATTTCTTGCCCTATATCAGCCAGAAAGAGTTTTGCAGTTTGGCACATGATGTTATGGCCTGTATTACATAATAAGTGGCTCAACTCTGGGAAATTACTTTCTACCAGAGCAAGCCAAAATACGGATTTATTATTGCCATATAAGACGCTTTGGGTAGTAGACTGATTGCTGTGGATACAGACTGGATTGTAGATTATATATTTAGGCAGCCTTATACTAGAATTATCATTTTATCTAAAACTCAGAAATGAATTTTAAACACACAGCCATCTGAGACCACAGAGTTTCAGTGGACCTGCACTAAATAAGAGTAGAAGGATTTAAAGGTTTAGTGGCTATTATGATGAATGAGGGTGTGCTTTTTAGGGCTATCATGCCTGCCCATCCTCTAAAATTCAAACAAAGGTGTCTTAGTTTGAAGAACAGTAGAATGATATTTAAAATCACTGTGGTATCTTTAGAAAAAGTCATTAACAACTTGGAAATGAATTTGAAACCTTTCTCCATGCATGATAACTACTATAAACTAATACATGCACGGTAATATTGCCAGCAGCATTGAGCACAGACTGTGATAACGGGTTGCTTAAATGGTTTATCATTTTATTCGAGGTTGATGAGACTGGATTTGACATTTGGTTGGCTAGGGCCGTTGCAATGTTGTCTAGCTTTGCACAGCTAGACGACTGTGCATCAGCTCTGTAGACAATGTGCCCTTAAAGAGAACAGGAGGAGATAAGAGTAGTAGGTAGAGCTTTAGAGGTGTGGATTATTTCTGAAGAGGGAAAACCTGAAGAAAAACAGACACATTTGACAAGAACTACAGCACATCATACAGAGCAAAGAAAGAAGGATAACAGAAACCAAGAGAAATAGTTTGAGAGAGTCTGAAGTCAGAGATCAGGGAGGGTAAAGTGAGACAGAGGGAGAGAGCAGGAGTCAGGTTGGGGAGGAGGAGGGAAGCTGGGAGAGACCGAGAGGGGAGCAGAGAGGCAGGCTTTGCCTTTTCTGGTAGTTAAAGCCACTGAAAGAACAAGCAGGAATTCTTTGTGCTGCAGCAGGGCTGAGATATAAACCAGACTGTGGAAGTTGATATATGAAGAGAGGGGAGACTCTGCTGTCCATGGACTAAACTTCACCTACTCTTAAGGTAGTGTAAACCAACAGGCATTGTAGTTTTTTGTTACTTTTCACCCATGCCATGAAGTTGTCTTGGATGGTCCCCTGTACTTTGATGTGTTTCCACTGTTAGGACTTATTTCCTGAACCACTTTTTATTGAATTTAACATGTGAATGTAACATGTTTCCCAGTCACAGTGAGGGTTTCTTACTTAAAAGGTGTGGAATTCCCATGATGATGAAATGAGCTTCATCCTATATGGTTGTATGATCCTGCTGTATTCAAACTGTCAATAAAGAAAGAGAAAAAGAAGATTCTCCAAGTGTACAATGCAGGATGGATGGATTGATGACTGATAAGTGATTTTTGGAAACATGGTGTGATATCACACTTGTGTCTTTCAGTGTGAAAGTGAGGAGAATCTTTTGGGCATCATGGACGATGACTTTGACCGTCGCATGGAGCTGAGGAGGCAGAGGAGAGAGCAGATGCGCCTCGAGGCTGAAAAGTAAGTGAACACTCTAAGAACACATAAACATATGTGCAAAAGAACACGTGCAAAGAGATAAGTACACCATTATGCACACTTAATAAGTTAAATTAAGTCCAAAAAAAGGTGAACGAATGGTGAAAATCATACAAACACCATAAAAGGACTGGCAACATCCTACACCACATCATCTTAAATCAAAGCCTCATAGTCTTATCAGTGTTTGACTGTCTGACTCATCATTCACAAAACAACGATGAAGACCAACGATGACCAACGTTGCCATGGTGAAATGAACCATTTAGAGATGTTCTAAATCCTTTTTCTTGGTCTTCTGATTAACCATGCAAATCGTATAGACAGATGCTCAGTGGTCAAAGCCGACCGTGTGTATGCATGTATGCATTTTCACATGAGGGAGTTGTGAATGCCTGTGTGACTCCCCACGGAGCAGCGGAGCAAAACAGACAGGACTTGGATGGAGCTCGGGTGATGACGGCCTGATGATCTCAACTGCCTTTTTCGCTCATTAGGGAGTCAGTCAGCTGTGCTGCTGTTTGGATCTGTCTCTCACTCTCTGTCGCCTCCCTCTCTCTTTTCTCTCAGATAAATATGACAGTGCTGTTATAAAATCACTGCTGTCATCCACTCTCATAGTGGAAACAAACTCTGTGTTAATTAGCACAGCTGCTGACACCTGTAGCTACTACTTAATTTGTGAGCCACTTAAAGTCAGAATCAAACACTGTGATGAATTTTGATTAGCAGAGCCAATAGGCATGTATGAATACTAATGCAGAGGGAAACAGTCTGGGTTTCAGGTCCCAAATCTGTCTGTAATCAATGTTTTTAGACTTTCAGAAAAGAGAAACAATTGCAACCTGAGAACATGCACAGTTAAAACTTATTGATACCGTCTGAGTGAGTAATCATTCATTAAATTTTATCTTGTGTATTATTTGTGCAGATAAAATAAATTATGATTCCTACAAAACGTATTTGTTGTTGCAGTTTAGTTGTATATAATCATCATTTCTAGGAGACAGGGTTGGGGCTTGAGGGTCACAGACAGGTTGGAGAAGTCACAAAGTTCTGAGAGATAAGCGAGAGATTGTTTGTTTTGGTCTCTTGGTGGGATTAGATAGAAATATTGAATGTCATCACTTTTATCCACTGAGGCATGATTTGGCCATGACCACATCTCACACATAAAATTTCTTGCAGTTCAGGAGTCAGTTGCTGTCATATCAGATGTCCTGTCAAAGCCCCAGTGCAAAAAAAAGTCTCTCACAGTCTCACAAGTTTCTCACAGTCTTGCAGCCAGCTCTGCCAGTCATGGCAACCCAGCCTGCCTTGCCTTTTCTGCCTCTCGCCAACCTCCAGCCACTCAGCTCCTCTCTGCAGCCCGAGGAAATGCTGCAGATGGTGGAATGTTTTGACAGCCATTTTTATTTCAGCACAACACAGCCTCAGACTCTGACAGTTTGAGAGTTTTCAGTCTCTTTTCTGTCGTTCCACTCTGTTCTCCTGTTGGCCAAGGAGCCCCTCATCGTGTTTCCCTCCATTTACTTTGTTTCACATCCCTCAGGTTGCTCATCTGGAAATGTAACAGTAAAACTCTGACAGCACTCTCACAGTGGGCCTCCAGCTTCGGGTGGAGTAATATCTGATTGAATTACTTCCTCTGAGATGTCTTGAGGCAGCCCATGCCATTTGGAGGAACCATTGCCTGGGGATTTGCTGGTTTTCCACCTCATTTGGGTCTTTGTCTCTGTTCTAAAGACAGAAAGGATTCTTTTGGTTCCCAAAGCTTCCTCTCACAACATCTGTAAATCATTGTGCTGCGGATTCAAGATGAGCAGAGGGAAATAATACCCGTGCACTGTCAATGGGCCATTTCAAGCTCTCTCTTTGCCTCATGAAGCCTGGTAATGCTTGGAAAGATACAGCCTTCCATGCTCAAAAGCCTCACCATGAATGTGCTCACAGTGGGATGAAGGTCAGTGGCAGGATGTGATAGAGATGTGGATCATGGAAGGAAAAGACAGAAGGGCAACACTTATTTGCACTCTAGACAGAGTTCTTATCTCTTCTTCTTTCTCTTTTTTTGCCACCACGGTCTTTGTCTCTGATTCTATATGTTTTTTTCAATACTAAGTTCCAAAGGGGTCATTCCTGTGGAGAACTCACTCTCTGTATGCATGATGTTTCAGGGTGGGTTACACCAACGATGATGACGAGGAAGAAGCACGGGAGCAAAGGAGACGTGCAAGGGAGGAAAGAAAGAAGATGAGGGAATTGGACGAGTCTGGTACCACTGATGTGATCAACACTAACAGGTACAATGTGAACGAAGGGACGTGAGCATACACTGTAAGACCGTAGAGCAGCAAAACAGGGGAACTTGGAGGCAGGAGTCGCAAGATAGAGAAACAGAAACCCCCCCACTTGAGATTTTGTTGTTCTTTCTGTTGTCAGATTGGAGCTGCCCCACAAACAGCCTGTGAATAAAAGCAGAAAGAGATTCATTGTGTTTATTCCAAATCATACAATGAATTAGAAGACATGATAATAGTGTGGGCATAGTTGAGATCACCTCCTTTAAATTGAACTTTCGCCTACACACCGTAACAATGCTTGTTAATTAGTGAACATTACACTGTAATGACAATGTATGTGGACTGTAATATCAAGTGTGGATGGTTGTATTACAGAACAACCACAAAGTAGTTAGCACCATTTTCCCCAAATGTCAGTTTTCTTAATGCGAAATTTAAAAGTTTTCAGTATTGATAATCACTTCCTGACTTAACATTTGGAACTGATTCCAGCTGATTATATGGTTCTTTGACTGATAGTTCCCCTTTTTAGAAACAGCAGGACAATCCAGTCCAAGACTTAGATGTGGGTTCATCACACTTAATCATACAAGGATGACTGTAATGGAGATTTAAATTCGGCTTTGATTCAGCTTGGATTTCAGGCTCCACTGCTTCACAAACAAGTTGATTTAATGTTTTTCCAGTGTTGCAGACACTGAGTCCTCCTCTACCACCACCAGCGCTGGAGGTGCAGAAGATGATCAGGCCTTGCTGGAGCGCCTGGCCAGGAGGGAGGAGCGAAGGCAGAAGAGAATGAAGGAGGCCATGGAGAGACAGAAGGAGCTTGACCCCACCATTGGCACCACCAATGGCACAGACAGCACACTGGAAGAGGAGTCCTCCAACAGCAGCAGCAGACAGCGGCATGCAGTGGAGGAGGAGGAGGAGAAGAAGGAGGAGAAACCTGCCCAGGTGGAGGTCGCAGAGACTGATACAAACTCCTGGAGCAAAGAGGAAG
Source organism: Toxotes lorentzi (assembly GCA_037833715.1). Classification (NCBI taxonomy): domain Eukaryota; kingdom Metazoa; phylum Chordata; class Actinopteri; family Toxotidae; genus Toxotes; species Toxotes lorentzi. The sequence continues at coordinate 18,262,439 of JBBMJY010000021.1, forward strand.
AAGATAAGAAGGAAGAAGAGAAGGTAGAAATTAGTTTCAGGCTTTTTCTGAACCAGAAAATGTAATTAAATGAGACAAAAGATTTTATATTGTGATATTTTTTGTTGTTGTTTTTTTTTTTTTTTACCAGGAATTTGTTGAGGAGTCAAGAAATGTCACAAGAAATGAGGTTTGGTCTTATCTTTTGGCTTCCTCCTAATTTTATTTTGTTGACACACATAAAGGAAATGATAGAAAATAAATAAATGTAACTTATTTTATAGGAGGAGACTGAGGCTGCAGTAACAGAAGTGGAGGTTGATTTAGGAAAGAAAGATGCTGATGAGGAAGCTGTTCCTGATGTTGACAAGGAGGAAGAAGAAAAGAAGAGGAAAGAAGAAGAGGAGAGACAGCAAAAAGAAATGGAGGAAAAGCTGCGGATAGAAGAGGAGAGGCAAAAAAGGGAAATGGAGGAAAAGCTAAAGAGAGAGGAAGAAGAAAGGCAGCTGAAGGAGGAGGAGGAAAGGAAGAAGAGGGAAGAGGAGGAGGAACAAAAAAAGCAAATGGAAGAAACCCTGAGAAAGGAGGAAGAGGAAAAACAGAAAAAAGAGATGGAGGAAAAAAATCAAAAAGAAGAAGAGGAAAAACAGAAAAGGGAGTTAGAAGAGAGACAGAAAAAAGAGAAGGAGGAAAGACAAAAGAAGGAGATGGAGGAAAAGAAGAAGAAAGAGGAGGAGGAAAAACTAATAAAGGAGATGGAGGAAAAGAAGAAGAAAGAAAAGGAGGAAATACGAAAGAAAGAAGTGGAAGAGAAGAAGAAAAAGGAGGAGGAAGAGAAGAAGAAGAAGAAAGAGCTGGAGGAAAAGAAGAAAAAAGAAGAGGAGGAAAAGCTGAAAAAGGAGGCTGAAGAGAAGAAGAAAAAAGAGGAAGAGGATAAACGCAAAAAGAAAGAGATGGAAGAAAAGAAGAAGAAAGAGGAGGTATGGATGTGATTCATGGTTCTATTCAGTAGGAGCCACGGCCAAAACCTGGAAAACTTGAATGTGGTCTCTGTGAAAATGTCCCAGTTTGTAAAGTAACACAACACTGACATTTTAATGTAACACAAGTCCTTCGTTTTCAGGATTAAGTGACACTGAGGGACCACATTTGATTCATCCAAGCTTTGCGGATATTTGCTGTATGATAGCTTTGTGCTGTGGTCACAGATCACAGTGTCATAAAAAGATAAAAGAAGTGGTGGAGTAGAGGATGTCACAGTGTGATGTGTCTACATCTGTGCTTCATTCGGCCTTTGACTCCACTGTTGTCTGCTGGCTTTCTTGTGGGTTTTATATGTATATATATGTGTATATATTTATATGTTTCAACTGGGCCCGCTGGTTTCGCTATTTTATTAATCCTGTTCCTCTTTTGTCTTCTGTGTAAAGGAGGAGAAGCCAAAGAAATTAGGTTTCAAGGAAAAGGTAGAACAAAACTGATTGTCAATCAATACACTTGCTGAACTCTAATACTGAAGATGTACAGTAAGTAGGAACAGTGTTTTGATGTTGAACCTTTTTCTCTCTTTTTGCAAGAATGAACCAGTCAAACAGAATGAAGCTTTCATTGAGAATAAGCTGAAGAAAACAGAGAAGACATCAAGGTAAATCTCATCAGGCTCCTCATACCAGGAAGACGGACTGATTTCAGCTTACACCTTTTATGTATGACTTTCTTTGTCATCTTAATAAATGCTCAAACATGCCATTTTCTGATAAAATGCCCTCTCATGTCTAGAAAATCCCTCAGGGTGCTTTCAGTTCAATTCAATACCACTTTATTTACTCCTGTAAGAGCAAGTTAAAGCAGGAGATCCCCCAGGGGATCCCCCAACTCAGACCCTACACAGACAATATATAAGAGAAGAAAAAAGAAAACACTGGACTTCATAAAGCTAAAAACAATAAAAGACTGCTGGCTAAAAACAACAACTGTCCGTGTTTGTGAGCAGGGATGGGGCTCCCCCCACCAAGGCGGATGACGTGCAGCGTCAGGAGGCCGAACGAAAGCTGCAGGAGCTGAAGCGCAGACGAAACGATGCAGAAAGCGAGGAGTTCGAGAAGATGAAGCAGAAGCAGCAGGACGCAGAGGCCGAGCTGGAAGAGCTGAAGAGGAAGAGAGAGGAGAGGCGGAAGATCCTGGAGGAGGAGGAGAAGCAGAGGAAACAGCAGCTGGAGGACAAGAAAGCCAAAGAACAGGTGAGGATGGACTTTACATTCAAGAGTTTATAATAGCATGAATTGTACTTTCTCTGAAGAAACAGAAGTATAAAGCAACATTTTTACTTTGGACTGATTTGGTTGTGTACTGTTCATCATGGATCAGAGAGTAACTCTCACTGTAAGAGGAAATGTGTTTGTAACCAGTGACACAGGTGTGACAGTAAATTGTGGTATTTGTAATCAGGAGGAGAGGAAGAGGATGAGGGAGGACATAGAGAAGAGGAGGGCAGAGGCTGCAGAGAAGAAGAAACAGAAGGAGGAAGAGCCTGCAAAACCTGCCTTTACTATCAGTCCCAAAGGCTCCTCCAAGGTGAGTGAGAGCAGAGCTTCAGACATCTTGCAGATGTTCTACAGGGTTTCCAGCAAAGTGAAGAACTTAATTCAACTCACAAATTCAACATTTCTATCCAGAAACAGGATTCTTGTTTCTACAGATAATTCACAGACGTCACTGTCAACAGCTGGAACTATGTTTGCCAAAAATACTCTCCATGAAAACTGTTGGCATTATGGTCTGCTGGTTTTCCAGAATAGCAGAGACATTGATTTTTAAAGAAATATTGCCGTTAACTTAAAAAAAAAAACAAACACAAACAATAAAAAAAACTTTTCTCAATGTTTTGAGCACCGTACAGAAATATTCATCTGCATGGCTAGACACTACTGTAAGTAAGTGACCATTAAAAATTATCCCCATCCAAAACTAAACTAAAAAAACAGCAGTGCAGCCTGAATGTTACCGGGAAACAAATTTAAACTAGAAGTGTTCTCCCCAACACTGTGCAAACAATCTACAGTTTACACTGTAGATAAATCCAGAACAAGGCAAAGCAAAACGTTAGATATTCTGAACCAGAAAATACCTTTATATTTAAACATATGGTAAAGTGTTTCTCCCAAAATGCCAAACTACTCCTTTAAGCATGGGTACCATTCTGTCTTTACACCTGAGAGCATTACAGAGGTTGTTCTTTTCTTCCATGTGGCAGCAGGTCTGTTTGTATTTGTTTTCTCCAGCTGTGAGACACTGCAAGAGAAGCACAGCTACTCCCCCTTTCCCTCTATGGTCAAACAGGTTTTGATGCCAAATGTCATTATTAGTTTAGCTATTTTCATCTTTTTCTCTTTCTAATTCCTTTATTAGCCATATATTGAGAGTTGACAAGAATTGTCCTCTGGCATCTGAGCTGTATTCAAATATGGCTGTAGCTGAACAAGACCATGACTGGGTCGTTTTCTTGCTGAAGTATTTTTGGAGGAATGTTGAAAATTGTGTGTGTATGTGTGTCTTTTCAGCTCCGTTGCGTACATGGAAAGTGTAATTCATTCTGAACAGCATTTCTCAGTCCTGAGCTCAGACCAGGCTGTGTGTGTGTGTGTGTGTGTGTGTGTGTGTGTGTGTGTGTGTGTGTGTGTGTGTGTGTGTGTGTGTGTG
>JBBMJY010000021.1:18266216-18374358 GCA_037833715.1 Toxotes lorentzi
GTGTGTGTGTGTGTGTGTGTGTGTGTGTGTGTGTGTGTGTGTGTGTGTGTGTGTGTGTGTGTGTGTGTGTGTTTGAGCTGTGTGTGTATCCTGGCTCCTTTACAGCCAAACTATCCAGCTCAATCACTCAGGCACCAACCAACACAACATTCAAGTACAGAGAGACCTTCCCAGGGACAGGCTGGTCTGCCTTTCAGTGAGGTCGTCTTGCACATGAGAAAGAAGCCAGGGCAGCTCAACCAAGTCGAGCACAAATTTATGTATATGTGTAATTTACAGACTGGTTTATAACTTTAAACATGCTGTTGTACTGTGCAGATTGGGGAGAAGGCAGAATTCTTGAGCAAATCAGCCCAGAAAAGGTGAGAAAGAAAACATAATTTTTCAGTGTATTGCAGTATAAAAATAAAGAAACATAACTGAATGAACCAGGAGTTGGTGAGCCAAATTAACATCCAGTGTGTTGTTTGTTCTTGCAGCACTGCAGCCAGAGTGTCACACACTCCAATTGTCTCCAAGATAGGTAACAGACTGGAACAGTACGCTTCTGCCATTCAGGTGAGACTCAACAGCATTATTCACTCTGAAGTAAATGTGCCAATAGTACAATGTAATAATGCTCCTCTACAAGTAAAATCCTGCATGTAACATCATAAAGTAAAGTACAGAAGTATTATGAGCATAATGTACTTAAAGTATGAAAAATAAAGCACTCATTTTGCAAAGAAAATGGCCCCTGTAACTGATCTATTTACATTATTAGAAACAGAGTTAGTTTGCAGTTGAGCCCTTTCCAAGATAAATCTGAGGGGCAGTGAGATGATGAATGGGGTGGGAAAGAAGAATAAACACAGTTATGTTACAAAAATTTGTATTTATCTTTTGGACATTGGACTGAATATTTGCTTTTATGTGAAATATTGGATAATTTCACCTCTGTTTACCTAAAACAGTTATTTAAAGAAAACTATCTGAGAAGTTTAGTGGGAAAATGTCTCTGTGTTGCAACGTCTCACATCTCATACACATCTGAAATGTGGCAAGTGACCTCAACTACACACTTTTTGTAAGAGATTGCAAGGAACCACTGAATAATTACCAATGCATAGTACTTTTTAAGATTGTTATATGTTTTAATGTAAAGTCTTAATCTGTAAAATGACTGCCAACAGTAGCTGAACAAATGTAGCAGAAGTATAAAGTAAGGTAAGGACAAGCACGTCGAGAAACGTACTGTATGAATGTACTTATACACTTTCCACCATTGATCCTCAGTCAGTGTAGAGCTGTTTTTGCCCTTTGAAAAGCAGTGAATTCCATCCTCTGTCTCCACAGGGAAACAAAGAAGTCAAATCCCCCAAATCTCCAATGGCAGATATTCCTACAGGAGGCATGCGCAGCATCAAGAACATGTGGGAGAAGGGCAACATCTCCAGCTCCGCTGAAAGTCCAGCCCCTGCCAACAAGGTGAAGCACTGAGAGTGCGAGAAGGATAGACAGGTTTACTCATATGTGACTGAGTATTTGAGATGTCTCTTTTCCCAGGATGTGGTTGGCATCAAAGGCGGTGTGGCTGGAAGGGTCAACAGTTGGATGGCAAAGCCTGCAGAGGCAGACAAGACACCGGCACCAGCAGAAGCAGCAGCAGCATCACCAGCAGCAGCAAAGCCAGCAGTAAGGCCTGATAAATCCTTGTCTTGATCACACACGCTATTGTACATTAGACACCAGTGTTACTTCAATAGAGTAATCCCTTGACATTCTGTACACGCTAATGTGCTCATTTGCACATCGACATGCCAGCCTTTTGTTGGCTGCAGCCTTTATATGTGAGTGGATGATGTTGGTGTCTGGAGTCTAGTGACACCACATGGTCAGTTTACTAAACAGCATCTGCTATCAAAGCTCAAACTCTCTCTGTGTTAATCTTTACATGACCTGAAAGTTATTAATGCAGAATTTAAACATAAACCTGTGGGAAAACATTAAAGATTGACTGATTTAAGTAGAATATTACCCCCCATTGTTGGTGACATCATGTCCAACCACAAAGCACTGAGTCAGACAGCCGAATACCAACGTGCCTCCTTGCACAGCCGTCTCTGCGCCCCTCTATGCATCAATCACACTGGCCTCTGTAGGTATTTTAAGATTACAGTCTATATAGCCCATACAGTACTGGCTCTGACTCTGTGCCAAAAAAGCAAAATGTTTTTGTCTCACTGTGACTCCATAATCTCCTTCAGACGATGGGAAAAAGGTCATGTCCCTCCACACTTGTCACACACTCAGATTGATTTATTATCCAATTTCAAAACACTGGCAAAACAAATAATAAGAACAATGAATTATTAATTTAGTTAATTTACAATGAAATTGTGCCATTAAATAAATGAGATCACTTGTAGCCTGGTGCTTGGTGGACACTGTGTCCGCTCCTTAAAGTAGGACGCCAACTGCAAATCCTACCAGGTCTTCTAGAGACATTACACTATGTCCACATGCAGTAGCATTGCTGGGCGAAGTGTGACATTGTTCTTACATGAAATTTATGAGCGAGATATCTTTAGCGTCAAATGTTTTGGCCAGAGGTGAGGTAGTAACCTTGCCTTTACTTTTGCGGCAACACTTCCCCCTGATGGGGTGAAGCTGTACGGCAGTCTACTGCACGTCTGTAAATGTCTGTATATTCTCCTGCATGTTAACTGTGTTAACTTGTTTCATTTTCTTCTGTCCTTCTTTCCCCTTTGCTAAAGTACTTTCACTTTCTTCAGCTTTCCACATGCAAACTTTTCCCGCTGTTCTTTTTCCACTCTCCAAACTGGTAAAGGAACCACTTTGCACACATTTCACCATAATCATAACTAATTATCAGAAACATGATAAATATTTATAAAAATAATATTTGCATAAGACCAGTGATAGAACGTAACTAAGTACATTTAACCCAGAAACCACTGAGTGTTTTTACTTCCGATACTCTACGTACATTTTGCTGCTGATACTTCTGTTCGTTTTGAATCCAGGACTCTTTCTTGTAATGGAGTATTTTTAGGTTGTTGTACTGGTACTTAAACTTAAGAAAACCACTGTGGAAGATTAAAAGCTTTATGAGTGTTCTTTTTTTGTGACAGGATGTGAAACCAGGTGACATTGGTAACAAGCGAGGCATGTGGGAAACCAAGAAGGGCTCTACACCTGCCAAGGTAACATACATATACCTCTCCTACTGTATGAAGGAAGGGCAATGTCAGTGTTTTAAAGGATTTACAGTGACATGATCCTGTTTGTTTGTTTCATTCAGTCTACTTAACAGACGGGTGAGAGAGGTAATACTCAGTGCACGTTCCACCAGGCACAGTGTGACTGATTTTGTGATGTTTACACTGTTTTTACATGTTCTCTCAATATGCATATGATTGGAGTTGATTTTTTTTCTCAGTTCAGTCAATTCAAAAGGTACATACTATTCAATCAAAATCTGTACACATGATTTTTATGTAAGGGACTGAATGGAAATTATGACATGACCTTTATCATCATAGCACTTAGGGTAATTTTATGGAACGGTCACAGTTTGGTTAGGCACAAAAACTACTTTGTTTGGTTTAGGAAAAGATTGTGGTTTGGGTTCATAAATACTTCCTCAAGGTTCAACAGCCTTTGTCATTACAGTAAAAGACTCATGGTTAATGTTGTGGAACAGCCAAGGCTAAAAGAAGCAACACTGACTATCGATTTCAGACAGGAAACAAACAGCTGTCTCCTGTTGTTCACCCATGTATCCACCCTGACCTCCTCCTACCACGGTCTTTGCCGCGTTATTTACCACGTGACCTAACTTCCTCCTTTGCTCCCATCTTAATTTCTATGGCCGCTGCTATGGGTTGTAATAAGCTGTTCGTACAGATGACGTATGGGCTCGTTTTTCACTGGAGAATAGTCTCCATTTTGTTTGTATCTTGTGGATGCAGTGCACGTTCCTGCACATGCTTTCCACTGATCAATAGGCGGCGTGCCACATGCCAACAAAGGAAGACAATAAAAAAGACTGCCACCGAGTAAATATGAACGTAAACAGGACATGGACGGGCCAAAAAATTCAGACCCTCTCCCCGACCCTAATAATTTTCATACAGTCCCTAACTCGTAAATCTGTGTGCAATAATTATCTCCTGTTAAAAGGTAGGTTGTAATTTTAACTTCAAATCTCTGGTTGAGCTGCCTGAACTGAAATGGAAATACTGAATGTGATGTGATGAAAAAGTGTGGGTATTTGTGTCCCTCTCACACAGACATGCTGTAATACGCTCTATGTTATCTACGTGCCATCATTGGTTCCCAGACTTTTTTTTGAGGACATAAATAGTATTCTTTGGCTCTGATGTGGTTGTTCATTTTGGAACATGGATTACTTTCAAACATGAATGTGATCTATATGATATTACGGGACATTTGGCTGCACTTTGCACAGCTTTTTCATGCCAGGATAGTAGCTGGAGGCTATTGTGGTTGAGCGCATGTGGCTATGATTGAATGCTGATGTTTTTGGGTTTATTTTTTAGCCAGGAGTGCTTCAAAAACACTCTTTGATGTAGGATTTCATTCATTTTTTTTCAGTTTATAAATAACATATCTGATATCTGTGGGAGTATATTATCAATCCAACAAATGATTCCACCACTCTCACTTCCAGCTGGTTTCATTAGCCAATTCTAAATACGTGGTTTAAAAGTTTTGTTGATTTTCTTTTCCTCCTTCTTTTCGTGGCTTCTTCCCTCTTTCCTTCTTCCCTTGTGTTTACAGGTGGCAGTTGGAGGAAAGAGCAAGTTTGTCACAAATGGTAAGTTTAAGTGATTGTAAACCATGGTTGAATGTAACTAAGCACATTTTGTCATGTACTGAAGTACAATTCTGAGGTAATTGTACTTTACTTGAACAGTTCCAGTTTATGCAACTTCATACTTCTCTACAGTTCAGGGACAAAAATCTATGGAGTTTTTAAATTGCACCACCTTGATCAGCTACAACACTGAAAAGCTGTGTACTTGTACGGTGACAATGATCCAATAATATGTAAGAATATAGCACTGACAATGATCATGTTTAACTTTAATATTTTGAGTAAGTTTTTAATGTCAGCCTCGCACTTTTTGAAGTTGGCACTTTTACTTAATTACAGGGCCTAAATACTTCCTCCACCACTGACTGTAAATCTTTACATACTACATGTTAAACCGGGGTTTATCCTGATCAGTCCTGGGGGAAGTGGAGTTTAGTATAGTTGTCTCCGTCCTTCAAACCATTTTCTGGGTGAGGGGGACATGCCATGACTGACTTCATAGCCCCCTGTGGACTCATAACCACTACAGCCCACCAACCTTCCTTTGTGCCAGAGTAGCTGCTCACTGTAAATCATATCTGCTGCTGGAGATTTTTGGGCACGGGTTCAGCTCTGTGGCACTGCGGTCTATATTTAAAAAACCCCTAACCCTGACCTTGTTTCCCAGTATAAAGAACCTTCCAGACCCCTGGGATGGCTGTCGTGTCTTTGCGTTGCACTGTTCACCCAGTGCCACCTGGGCTGCCCAGTGTCGGCGAGCTGTTAGGCATACCACAGTGCAGCTGCTTGATTTTCACATTACAACTGACTGCTTTGGAGGATTACTGACCGTTTAAGCAGCAAATCGGGCTCGATCACCAGGCTTACTCACTCAGTGCTAATGATAAAGACCTACCATGTGCCCCCACAGCCTGGAGGAATAGTTTAAAAGAGACATCAGTCTTGAAAAAAGACATTTAACATTCATGGATCATGGATTGATCAAAAGTCACATTTCTTCTGACATCAAGCCCCTAGTGCTTAAGCCAGAGCGTGAACAATAGTAGAGTGGAAAAGCGTTTGTCAAGTGTCAGCTTGGACCCTAAATAGCGATCCTCCCCGCTTCTTCATCATAAATAGACCACTGAGGACTGAAGTAAAGGGCAAATGACAAAGTTACAGCTTTCAATCACACAGAGAAGTGTCCTGGCTTTGACTGCAGGGTGTGTGTCAGTAACAGGTGGACTGTATCTGATGTACAGACACACAAACACACATGCACATACTTTATATACATGGAGAAGTATGAATGTAAAAGCTTTGATTAACAGCCCTTAGACTTATCTCTTCAATAGCCAATAAAACTATCCAGTTTTAAATGTGGCACCGACAGATGCGTAGACTAATAGATCTTTTATGTCACTCTCTCTTTCTGTTAGCAGGCGTAAGACCCTAACCATTGACGTCACCATTAAAATCAAACCTGACCAAACACAAAGCTCTGCTGCTGTATGTGCATCCATTTCCCTTCAACACGCCTGTATTTTGCAAGAAGTTCACACCACAACGAGGAAAAGACGAGGGACCAGGATGAGTGACATTACAGGATTCCAGCATCAAAGTTTTCCAGCTTTATTCTTACAAGTAACTTTTGCACTGTGTGCTCATGTAAAAGTAAAAAGATACTGATGTGTGTCCATCAGACGTGACTTGATTTTTTATTTTACTAGGAAATTCAAAGATGTTGCACCCTTCAGATGTCTTCAGGGCAAATTATCACATGATAAATGATTAATAGTTAATGGAGCAGATCACGGAGTATCCGTCTGGTTAGTCCTCGCTGTTTTCCATTCACGAAGTTGAAATAACAGCTTTAACAAATTTTAGATGGCTGCTTAAATGTTATACTGCTTTCGAGCCACACTGACTTGTCCACTCTTCTCGTGATGCATTTAGGCTTTGATGTTATTGTTATGTAGCTTATACCCAATAATAAGCATTTGTGTTTTATTGTCACACACACTCATTGCTTTTTGGGATGATAGTCACAGTTTTGACTCCATAGAAAGCCTGTACATATTTAATTTGTTTCATCGGTTGGTAGCACTTTCTCATGAGGGACTCTTTAAAGAAGATTATAAATAGTGAGTGATGCCTTTCCTTTTGAGGGATTTATAATTTGTAACTAATGACTTTAGTGATTGATAAATCATTTACTAATTCATTCTAGATCAGTTTTAAGGTAGCCAGGAGGATGGTCCACCACTTCCACAGTAGAAAATATCAGCATCTACTGGATGGATGGTCATAAAATTTATACAGACATTCATGGTTCCCAGACGATGAAGCCTGCCGACCTTGGTGATCCCCTGAGTTTTCCTCTGGCGCCACCACAAGGTTGATATTTGGGGGTTCTGAGTGAAACGTATGGACAATTATTAGATGGATTGCCATAAAATTGGGAACAGACAGTCATGTCCTTCTTAGGATGATTTGTATTAACCCTGGTGATTCTCTAACATTTTAACTACTATCATTATCTGGTCCAAATTTTCTTTTGTCCAACTCTTTGGTTTAGGAGCAAATACCTGCAAAACAAATCACATTCCCATCATCCTCAGTTGTACCTTGTGTTTATTGCTTATTAGCAAATGTTAGCATGCTAACGAGTTAAAGGAGATGAAGGATGAGTGGAGTATTGTAAAACCCTCTAATGATGACTTATCAGCATTTATACCTGCAGTGTAGATCACCAACATTTATAACTGTATAGTTACTAAATAGAGGTAAAAACACCAAAACCTAAAACTTGTTCTCATCAATAAGCCACAACTGATCTGTAAAGCTTTAGTAAATGACTTATTAACTATTAACAAAGCTCTTGGTTTCCTTACACAAGAAGATGATATCAGTGGCACATTCTGCCCAGGACTGCAGCCAGAGTAACACAGTGTGCAAGCAGTTCAACATTTCTGTCAACTACACCTGGGTTTGTTACCTTTTTGACTATTGGCAGTTTAAAAATCACATTATTATGTAATATAACCACAAGAGAAAGCAAAGTAACTGTGTGTGCAAGCGAGTATTCCACTGTAACAACTATTCAGTGACCAAATATTATGTTCTGTTCAACAAGCAGGTAACAGTCTGACTTCTTGCTTATCTCTCATCAGTTTACATGCCACAACCTTTGCAGTTTTAGTTGCATTTCAGCAGGCATGTCTTGCTAAAGGTTTGCAAGACAATCGAAAGATGCACTCTTTTAATATTGCCTGTAATTAACTTTAAATTGTAGCCTGGTGCTTCTATCAGGCAGCAGTGCACATGAGTTGAATCCTGCCAAAATGTATTGTGTTTCTCTCAGTATTGTTGTGGTGGACTGCTTTGTTTGAATGTTTGAAATTATTATTTGTGCTTGCTTCAGCAATAAAAAAAAGGGGGAAAAAAAGTTTGTGTTACGGTTCTGTTGTTTTTATTTTTACCTATTGGGAGGAAACGTTGCTTCATGTCCTTCCTAACCACTTGTGAAATTATGGGGTGTTGAAACCTGAGTGGCTGCTGAAAGCTTCGATGGATATATGACATTTTACTAAGGCATGAATGTACCTGCAGAATGCATGCGTGTGTGTGTGTGTGTGTGTGTGTGTGTGTGTGTGTGTGTGCGTGTGCGTGTGCGTGTGTGTCTTCTGGCCAGCTGTCTAACAATAGACCGACCGACCATAGGGTGCTATAGTCACATGAGTAAGAAGGGCTGGACTATGTATCCTTGATGCCCAACCTTTTTGTGAAGCTCAAGGTGCTGAAGTCTGTCGCTCCTTCTGTCTGGGTCACAGGTAAGGACGCTCTCATGTCAGTACTTTAAATTAAAGCCTCGTTTATAGCGAAGAATCACTGCCTGTGGTCAGGATTTTTTAAAGCCACATTCAGCATGTAACAGAAATTTCTTCATGTTCATGTTTGAGTTTTTTTCTCACTACAACAAAGTTTTCTGCTGTTTGAAACAAATGTGACTGAAGTATAACCATAACACAAAGAGTGAGATTACTTGTTATTTGCTGGTGGCACTGGTATTAATGGATAGATTTGTACTTATCTAGATTTGTTACCTACAGTAAACTCACCTTGTTCTGACACTACATAAATCAAATGTTTATAGACATATACTGTACTTAAATACAATTTTGAGGTTCCTGGAGTGTATCTATTTTGTGCCACATTATAATACTAAAACTAATAAAAATTTACTTTGTGCTTCACCAAAATGATCTGGCAGTAGGAACATTATACGTTTTATTTCTTTTAAATTATGTTACAGCTGCAGTAACTGCCAGTGGTAACCTTCCAGATCACAAGTTTACAAAGAGATGACATGTTTAAAAGCACATGAGATTATAATTTACTTTTTTGTTCTTAAACATAATTAGCTGCTACATTTTTGGATACGTTACGTTTACTTGTAAATACTACGTATTCTTTTTTTTCAATCATGAAACTGCACCTGTTGTTACAGTACAAGATAATAAATAAAGGAAAACTCCTGCCACAGTGAGCTGAGATATTTGGGCCAATACCAACACTCAGTATAAACTGTGTGATCTGTTGCCATCTCATACTCTGCTGTGTTGTTTAATGATCAGAAATGTTTGCTGGTCTAAAAATAGGCTGATAGGGATCCATTTTACAGAGCTCATCTATAACAAAATGTCTGACACGGAAGAAGTCATGGAGGAGGAAGTTCAGTATGTAATCATTTTTATACTTTTTTCTGTATTTGTCATTGAAGTGTAATATTTTTTGTAGAACTGATTTAGTAAATGTATCATAGTAAATAAAATGGTTTTGCTTTTTGTTAAATGATTTATTTTTTTCTTTTGTCAATGCTGCTGTTCTGCTCCTGTTGAAGGGAGGGAGAAGGTAAGAAACTTGCATCTGTTCTTGTTTTTATATATCACATTTAATTTCCACACATTTCACTGATCATTCATGGCCCGGCTCATTAGCACAAGAGGAGGCAACGGGTGAGAAATCTTTGATTGCCTTTCCTCTTTTCTTATACCTTTTTAAGTAGAAATTACTTTTTAAATATGTATACTTTCCACTCACTTGTCAATTTATTCATAATGGCTTCTGTATTCTTTCCCTTGTTTCAGATGAGTCAAAGCCCAAGCCTAAGTAAGCATCTTACCTCTCCTTTAGTTAAGCAAGTAAAACACCACCATGCAGATCATACAATAATAATAATAATAACTGTTCACGTCTGCAGGTTCATGACAAATATAACGGCCCCAAAGATCCCCGATGGTGAAAAAGTGGATTTTGATGTGAGTTGATCTCACTGAGTGCCCACTTCTTGACAGAAACATCAGTTTAGCAAACAACAGACACAGTTCTAACAGTGTCTGATCCTGATTTGATGGCAGGACATCCACAGGAAGCGTCAGGAGAAAGATCTGTCTGAGCTGCAGTCTCTGATCGAGGCTCACTTCATCCAGAGGAAGAAAGAGGAGGAGGAGCTCATCGCTCTCGTCAACAGGATCGTGAGTGTGTCAGTTGTACAAGAATCCTTCTGGTGTTTCTTGGCGATTCTTCTGGTGATCCAAATCACCATGACTGTGGACGCTGTGTTTCTTTGGCAGGAGAAGCGTCGAGCAGAAAGAGCAGAGCAGCAGAGGATCAGGGCAGAGAGAGAGAAGGAGAGGCAGGCCAGACTTGCGGTATGCTCTCAGTGTACATCAACTCACAACCTCATACTACGGTTTATAACATCAAACAACATGAAGACATCAGTTCCTCCTCTAACTGTTTCACCCGTGCTGGCGTGCAGGAGGAGAAGGAGCGTAAGGAGCTGGAGGAGCAGCGCAAGAAGCAGGATGAGGACGCCAAGAAGAAGAAGGCTCTCTCAAACATGACCCAGCAGTACAGTGCTGGACAAAAGGTCATTTAACTTCCACCAGTCACACCATTTTGCAGTGATTCAATTCATTTAAATTTGAGTCCAACTTGCAATCCAGCACCTCTCCAATTCAGTGATCCCCCTTTGAAATGGTGACTTTTGAAAAAGGGTGAAAAGAATGTTTAACTTTGGCAATCTTACCTTTGAGTTCAAACTTACCTGAATGGAAACAGAATTAATGATGAAAGAATATAGCTGAAAAAAGGCAAACTTGGATGGTTTGTACAGTCACACAAGTATTTAAGCACAATTCTATATACTTCACCACATAAACTTAACAACTTTAGTTACTATTTTATCCTGCAGATTAAATTACCCAACAAAATATGATGTTCCGTCACCTTGACCAACTAAAACATTAAAATGCTGCGTACACACTATAAATACATCAGTAAATGTATTGCAGTAATGTACAGTAAGTATTATATACTGTTATAACAATCACAGGGGAGTTAAGCTGAACTTGCAATGGAGCATGACTCCCACTTAAGTAAGGGATTTGATTTCTTCTACATTTGTAATATAATAGAGTTTTCATAATTAAAAAAATATTTATTAAAAATTAATATTTCTTTCACTGAGGAAACAGATTTTAGATTGACCTATTTGTCTTTTACTATTTAATCAAAACAGAGTGACAACAGAAGAGGAGGCAAGAAACAAACCGAGAGGGAGAAGAAGAAGAAGATCCTGGCTGAACGCAGGAAGCCTCTCAATATTGATCATCTGGGCGAGGATAAACTCAAGTAAGACGGAGCTGTGCAGCGTTTCATGTATATTTGAACACTGGCTCACAGTCTGCACTCAGACTCACACTCAGAAAAAACCATGAATTCCATTTTTTGGCACACGGCCACCCATAACGTAACCTTTGATGGGTTCTTGTGTTGTGTTCAGGGAGAAGGCCAACGAGCTGTGGCAGTGGCTGATGGGACTGGAGGCTGAGAAGTTTGATCTCAGTGAGAAACTCAAAAGACAGAAGTATGATGTAAGTTATTCAACCCACAGCAGGAACGTACCTAATTTAGTGATGTTCCTACCGACAAAAGTAGTTTCTCAGGGAAAAGATACAAGTTACAATATATGTTGTTTTTCTTTTCCAGTTTCCAAATGTTGTAATGTTAGTAACCTCTACTGGACATGTCAGGTATCCTGTCTGTGTCTCTTTTTAAATGCTTAACATGGTTTATGCATCCTTTCAGATTAACCAGCTTCTTACCCGAGTCCAGGATCACCAGAAGTAAGTACAGAAACCCCTGGGTGGATTTATTTTTGATTCCCATTAAGACAAGATGCTGGTCTCATTTCCATTTTATTCAATGCATCACTGCATGCAAATGCTCTTGTAAATTTATCTTGTAAAACCTATTTATAGTGCATCTCGTCAGTTCTGCTCAGTTACTCTGTAGAGCGAACTGGAATGTAAGTGATTAACATACGTGACACACGAAAGCAAACAAAAACAACAGCCCCAGAGAAACTGCTGAATTATTGATGACTTATCTCTGAGTCATTTGTAGTCTCATTAGCAAGACAAATTCTGTACCATATTCTTCTAATTTCTATTTGCCCAAAACTGTGGCAAGACATAATGTGCCCAGATCTTTAGACAATCTTGTTGTGTACCATCATCATGTTAAAGGAAGCACGCGTCTTTAGCAGTTTCAGATTATATCCACTTGAAACTTCACAGATTTTATTTCCACATCATGTTAAGTGATAACATGATTAATGAAGTTTGGTTGGGATTTCTGTGCTGTAAGCCAAAACACACTGTCTGTTGTGCTTTTCATTTCAGTGCCAAAGGTCGTGGCAAGGGCAAGATGGGCGGCCGGCTGAGGTAAAGCAGCTACCGGACGAGAACGAGGCAAACCGAGACACCAGTGACTTGCCCACGTGTCTGATGTGTGTGTGTATTCAATGTTCTGTTATGTTGGCTTACATGTCTGTTATCATGATACCAAAACAATAAATAAGTCATTACATCCACTCTGCTGCCTCGCTTCAAACTATGCAGATTTTCTGTTTCTGTGTAATTTTGTCAAACATGGAAAAGGAGCAGAACACATTGAAAACTCGGTCAGTTGGAATCAGTCAGTAACGCATCCCTGAAGGTCCTGAAACCTCTGAAAAGAGAATTTACTGAGTAAGGACACGTAAACACAGGGACAAATATGGATCTAATTATGCATTGTTCCGTGTCTACATAAAAATAATACTGTTATTAACATGAAACAGAAGAATGTGTAAAAATGGTTGGGTAGTTCAACAATAAAATATCTAAACCAAGTGCATCTCTTTGGAAAGATTAGCAGTGGAGTGGCCACATTACTTTTGCCAGCACCTAATGAAGAACTGACATGATAAAGAGAGCATCTTACATGTTGTAGCATGTGTTTTTCATTCTTAGCTTTAATTCAAAACTACATTAAGAGCAGACATTCCTCAGCAAGGCTCCACATAGTGGTGATGCATAACATTATCTATATATTTATTGTTTTAATTACATAAGAAAAAATATAACAATTGCAGGACAGGATCATGTGTGATGCCGATGGTGATATGTACTGCCCTTCATTAAATCCAAGTCCTTACTGTACATTAAAACTATGTTTAGATATACACATATCCACACCAGTGCATTTTCAGGTTGTTTGTCTCTGTAGTCTGAAGCGCCGGGAGACTCAGCGTGGGGATTTCTGGGATGTGTGTGTGTGTGTGTGTGTTTGGGGTTGGATGGTCCATAAGGGGCTGAGGGTCCATGTTGGATGAAGAGAGCCTGCTGAAGAGAGGCCGTCCTCACCACAGGTGGGTTTCTCTGATCTCTGCTATCACTTGGCTGGCTTTCTGCAACGCCTGCAGGCAGGAATGAAAAAGATATGAGGAAAACTGTGTAATTTTTATATCTATTCTACAGTGTGTGATATTGGAGCTTGTTGTTGTGATCCATAGTGACACTTGACAAATCTGTCACCTTGAGCATGTCAGCAGCCTCGTTGCGTCTCTGAGCCATGTCCTCGGACTCTGTCAGCAGGTCGTCCAGCAGGACCGTCTTGTATAACTGACCCACCAGCTCACTCTGCAGGCAGTCCTTCACATGGTTCACCAGGAAGTGCATCACTGCCTTTGGTACGCTGAGGCCAAACAACAATAGCAGCAGAGGAAGAGACAGTAAAGCACATAAGAAGGGACCAATCATGGCAATATTTCAATAATATTATCAGGGTGGGTGAAAAAATAAAAAACAAGTAAGGACATTTAAATGTGTACCTGTCTTGAATATTTTTTCGTACGATAAGAAAGTATGACTTGATGAGTCTCTCGATAACCTCACAGTCCCTCTGCTCCCGAGCCGACAACTTCCTGGACACTGGAACAGGCTGAGAATGAAAAGGCACCAAATTCACTTGTTAGTGGTGCACTAACTGGGATGTGAGAAGAAACAACAGAATAAGAGCAAAGGAAACTCAATTTTGTGTCAAGGAGTTGAACACACTGCTGCTGAACAATTAATGACTGTCCTACATAGAATTTTTGATGAATTACCACAATTTCAGCAATACAAATGCATTTTACTAATTATTATATATGTCTACAAAGCTCAAAAATAAATATAACAAATGACCTCCCTGTCTCTCATCACCTGGCTTGTTAGTTTCAGGGAATCAGGGATAGAATTCTGTTAAGTTCTGTTTTGGGAAAAAGTTGTTTTCACACACGCTGTTGTTCTTGATATCTAACAATAACCTCTCACATAAGATTTCCCAAAGCCTTTGACGACCTCCCAATATGTGATAAGACAATACTGCAACAGAGCAACAAAGGTTCACTTCGTTTTTTATAAATAAAAACAGCATACACCAAACAAGTTTGATTACATTTTAAAAAGTGCATATGCTTCCATTTGTTAGTGAAATGATTTTATTGTGCAGTGTTTTGAAGCTATCTGCCATCATGACACTGTTACCCACCACATCTAGGAGGTTGACAGCGTGGCCCTTCTGAGGGCTTGCAGGAAGTGGATTTAGGGACCTGTCGCCAGCTGCGCCCTCCTCTCCCTTCTTCAACATGCCCCTCCAGTTCCCTGTCCCGCTGTCTGTCTGCTCATTGACAAAGACGCTCTGAGAGCCACCCGCTGCTGCCTATAGGTATTAGAGAGAAGGACACGGGGTGAGGACGTGCAAGGTATCCTGGTCAGGAACATAAGTAAATGTATGTTCATTTACACTTTTAAAATAAGTAGCATGCCGTAGGCCTTCTTTGACTTCATCCAAACTTGTTTATTCTTGATTTAAAACTGAACAAGCAACGAGATTAACTGACAGGCAGTGTGCAAAAGTTGCACAACCCAGGCTCGGATTGGGTGATATGAGGATATATATCATGATGTATCATGATTCTGCAATACAGATCTAGACTGACTGGTAACAGACATTCTCACCTGTTTTTTTCCACCATTATATATATTGTTTTGTTATAAAATTGCATGTAGCAGGATAGGAAATTTTGTCCATATCACCCTCCCCTACCAAACTAAGTAAGGTTTTTCTTCATTTTTAAATGAAATACATGCCAATTGAGTCGTGCGGTTGGGGTTGTCCTGTTTCTTCTATCAGAGCATCTACCGGCATGCAGGAAAGAAAGGGGTTAAATACACAACACAGAGTGAAGATCAAAGGTCAGATCAGTTAAGGGAGAAACTGCCCCTCAAACTCCACTGCATTTTCAGGACACTCAAGACCCAATAGCCCTGCAACAGGGGTTTGGGTTAATTCAGAGGAATGCAGGACTTGCAATAAGAAATGTCTGAATCAAGGATGCCAGAAAGGACTTGGAGGTGGGCAGAGGTTAAACGTGGGCAGGCAGTGAGTGAACGGGACACACCTTGGTGACCTCGCCCTCGGGGGCAGGAGGCTCAGTGGGGGAGAGAGATTGCCCACCTGGGCCTTTAAGGGACTAAAGACAGGAAGAAAAGTGTGGACAGAAAACTGACAGGAGCTACAAGTATAGGTGCACAGGAATGTTACATAATGCGACGATAATAACTGTGTTAAAGAGGAATTCAGAAGGTGGTTAATTCTTCAGAGAGTAGACCGAATGCATATGTGCAACAGTGGTAGAATATCTGTTAAAGCATAGAGGAGGACTGTACCTTGTCTCTGGGGACAGCAGAGGGTAGGTCTCTCATTCTGTTGCGCCTCTGCTCCTATGAAAACAAAAGTTTGACAAATGTACAACTGCCAAAGCTAAGAACAGATAATGTTTTCAGTTTCATGATCAACCTGAGATTCTGGTTGAGAAATACAAAACAATACATTTAATGAATGTATTATATGAAGTCAGCTAGCAGGAGTTTAACTGTGTCTGTGAGTAGAAGCTAATTTCTTACTTCTATGTTATTGTTCATGAGGCCGCAGGCATCAGCAAAGTCAGGATGCTTTGTGTTGATGTAGGCCAGCTCAATGGCAACAAGGTTATGAACCTGAAAAGAAATTCAGCACATTAATTAATGAGATGAGGCTGCGAATAAACCTTTAAAAATGCTCAGTGGTGTTTTTGGTGAGCAGGCCCTGACCATTTCATTGGTGACGGGGAGTCTCTTCCTAAGTAATGAGGTGACCACTTCTACTATGGCATCATGGAGCTTTGGAAACCTCAGCAACTCCTGCAGAGATAAACAATCACCATCATTTCGTAATAAAGACCGCAGTTTTGTGTATTTACAGCATATAAATGTGCTGTAGCTTTAATGCTATGTATATATGTATGTATATATGAGCTCATTTCTCACCTGTGTGCTGTAGTTGCTGCAGTGTTGGATGATTCTCTGCATCTCCTCATGAACCAGCTCTACACAGCGAAGACTGGGCTCCTCCAGACGCTTAACTTGCCGCTTCACAAGCAACTCAAACGAAACCTCAGGCACGAATAAAGCAGGCCTCGGGCCCTGTCAAGAACGACAAAACTATAAGTCTTTAAAAAAGTGCCGTTTAAAAAACAGGGATTACAAGTTAGAGAGGCAGCAGAAACCCACTGTTGCATTTCTGATTGCTGTGAGCACATCGATGGTTGTCAGACCACCCAGAGGGTCGACGGACTCCAAAGTGCGACCAAACGTCTCATGAAATATATAACAGATTCTGGCTCCACCACATCTGGAAAAAAGAGGGGAAACTTCATTAAACATACAAGCAGACTTTGATCCGTCAGGAGAAGATTGATTCTAGCACCGCTTAGTGGTGTATGATGGTAAATGCACTTCAGAAGCTCTTGTCACTTGTGTAACTCACAGTTCAGCTGTCTCAATGTACTTGGCCGTGCCCTCTATGGTGTTGCAGTACTCTGCAGCAAACTTGGTGATGAGCTGCAGCAGCGTGGCGCTCTTGTCATCGACAGGTTCACCGTAACTGCTGAGTAAGGACTGGTACTGGGCTGCCAGCACATTGATCCTCGTCTTTAGCTCGGGAAGGCAGTCTCTGATGTGGTGCATCAGTAACCTACGACATTGAAAAAGAAGACATTTAAAAAGGTTCTTCCCTAGAGACTACAACAGTGCGTTAACGTGCATAACTCAGATGTGACTCTCATATATTCCATAATGTCAGGTTTTGAGATATTTAGATCAGTAACCAACTCAGAAAATATATACATTAACTGATTAGACTAAAAAGATTAATTAACAAACTAACTAATACATAAATCCATACCTGTTCAATGTTCTGGCCAAATATTTGGTTCCATTTCTGTTTGCGAGGGAGGGGTACTTCTTTTGTAGGAAGGCATATTCATCACGGATAGCATCTGCCACCACTTTCTTCTGATTGATATCAAGCTGACTCCTAAAAAAATGAACAAAAACAAAACAAAACAAAACAAAAAAATCATGAAAGTATGTCGGGTGCCTTTTCCTGAATATCAATCCCAGATATTAGAGGTGGCCGTGACATATGAGTGCAGTGTTACCTGTTGACTACTCCAATAATGCCCAGTTTGACAGGAATGACTCTGCCCATCAATATGTCCATGGCATCTGTGCCGGCATCCATCAGATCCAGCTTGGTCACCACCGCTAGCGTCCTCCTACCTAAACGCACAGACAGATACACAGATGGCTACAAAAACACTGCTGTGGCAAGGAAGGCAAAGAGTACAGGACTAGAGGGGAGAAAGTAGAGAAGAGAAAAGCCAGAAGCAAAGAAAGAAGAATGAGGCCATTTACCATCGGGGTCAACCTCACGGGCCACTTTAAGGGCCTCTGAGGTTGCCATGTCTGTGTTGGCAGCAGTCACAGCCAGGATGATGGAGTTGGGGTTGGAGATGTACTTGAGGATCAGTTCTCTGATCTGGACCTCGATGTCTTTGGGCTGGTCTCCCACAGGCACCTGTTTTAACAAATACACACTGATTTCAAACCATGACAGGATTTCTGGAGAGTTCATCAAATTAAATGTAAGATGTGTCAGTGCTTCCAGAGCTGTATCGAACAATAATTCTTAGTAATATAGTAATAATAATGTAGTAATAAATATAATATAGTAATAAAGATCTACTTAAATGAAAGCTGATGGGAGGACTAACCAATACATTTTTTATTAGTTTAAATTGCCACTCGCCCATTATGACTCAGTGAGCTTCCCAGATACCGTGGGTTTTAAAAATGAGCCAGGGACTGAATCCATGCTTTTTAAAACATTCTGAGACCTGCAGGCACCCTGCACAAAATCAACGTGCAGTATCACTTTGTTTGAACATTGAGAAGCAAAAAGGGGAAACCTAACCTCACCTTTGTAATACCAGGAAGATCAACCAGTGTGAGGTTCACAACGTGTGGTGAGAAGATTTTCAGGTGAATGGGCTCATCACTAATACCCTGAAGAAAAACAATACAGAATTCACTTTTACAGACGGATATTGGTCGAGTCAAAATCTCAGGTTAATGATGATATTCAAGATTATCCAGCTCCTCCTTGGATATCATTTCATGCCTGGCAACTTTTGATGTTCCCTCTTAATAGGTATAATTAGCATACCTTGTTATTGCCCGAAATTCTTTCCGTTTCTGCTTCAATTTCTTGCCTGATCTCCTCAAAGTCTGTGTAGATCTGAAAGAAACATCCATATAAACAGTAGTTCTTGATATTCTTACAACAACACAGAGTGACAAAAAAATAGGACATGACAGGGATAATTTACAAAGAAACATTTCCCAAGGTGTCCTGTTTTTGTGTCATAGGGCGATCAGCGCATCATAAGGGTGTCTTTGTTTAAACATTTAGAACTAAGTGGAGCTCAAGAGACACAATTCAGCTTTGGAGGACATTTACCCTACAGCCATTTAAATGTTTTTAGCTGCTGAGAGGGTGTGTGCCTGCTCTCATTACAAATTACTGCGGTTGGAAACATACTGAAAAAAATCACTGTAGCTAATCCATAAATGCCAGTGAATCAAGGGTATTTTGTGATCAGACCCAGGTTATCAAATATTCAGATGTTTATACAGAGCAGCAGTGGTGGAAGACTCCATTGAGAGTATTGTTTACTGGTCTTACCTTGTTTTTGGTGTGTAGGAATTTGCCCCATTCCTCTCCATCGATGCCTGCGGAAGTACAAAGTTGAGGACAGATGTTTCGGTTACCGATGTGGCCTTCAGATCAGTGTTACTATTTTTACTGCTTATCTGTTAAATCTCAGTCTCTGTTGGCAAGGACGGAGTGGAAAAACTCTTCAGCAAAAGACCCACAGCTGAAGAGTTTTTCACAAACAAAACAAAACAGTGGAACAACTGTTGTTTTCACACAACAGAAATGGAAGTAAATTATAGCTTAAAGCAAAAAAGCATGTGCATTTTGGGAAGCGGAGACCTAGAGACTAGGTCTAGAGACTACTAGAAACAGTATTTCCAAAAACAAAGTAATTACTTCAGCTGCAATAATTAACATTGCGACAAAAAACAAGGGAACAACTTCACAAGGGTGGAGTCTGTTAGTCATCTTAGAGGAAGCTGGCATTTGAGGACATTGCAGGTGCTCTTTGAGGAAGTTGGAAATAATGTGTAACAAAGCACAAAATGATTATTTTCAACAGAAATTTGCTACGTTTCTTTGTCTAACTTTCATTGACAGAGACCAGCCTAAATGGAGGGGAGGGCATGAACTGAATAAAGTGAAGCCACATGGTTTGGCAGCTTTGGAGGAGCAGGATGGAGCAGAATGGGCAAAAGAGGGGGAAGGGGCTGTTATGTAATATACAAACACAATAAGAAATAGAACAAGGAAAAGGAGACCTCTGTAAAGGCGTCCATTTTTCTTGGATTCTGTGGTTAAAGAGAGACGACAGGAGACAAAAGGGTTAGCCTGGCTATCTGCAGCTCCTGCATGACACTCTGCAGCACTGCAGAGTCACTGAGGCCATTCCCCGGAAAAAACTTTAAATACACACAGGATCTCGACACATTTTACTCCCCTGTTCTTTTCACTCAGAAATGAAAGATATCATTGCGTACTCTGAGTTAAAGTACTATTACTTCATAAAATAATAACATTCCATAGTTTATTAATATGGCACTGTAAAAGAAGAGAAATCGCAAAACTACGGAAAACAGTGGTGGAAAGTAACTGATTACATTTACTCAGGTCCAGTACTCCAAGTCTGAGATATCTGTACTTCACTTCATTTTTTTTTTGCTACTTTAGCTTTAGCTACCGTGCATTTTTACTCCACTGCATTTATAGGACTGCTTTAGTGACCAGCTACTTTGCATATTTAGATCATTCATATAATATGCAATCAACAAATAAATCCTTATCATAGATTAAGCTAACAGGTAATATGTAAAGTAGTTAAAATTAGCTCCACCTTTACCAACTGCAATATTTAAATGATGCTTACACATTAATGCATGAATAACTGCAATAAAAATAATCTAAATAAATGCATTATGTGATGCCATAACATAACATAACAGTGATATATATTCTAAGATGAGCCATTCTGCATGAAGAGAAGTTTTATTTTTGGTACTTTAAGTGTATTTTGATGCTAATACTTCATTTTGGTGGTTCAATCTGCTAAAGGCTAAATGCTACATTTCCTGATGAGAGAGGAAATGAAAACACCTGACTATGCAAAGTGCATATACAATATACTGCATAAATATAAAAACACTGACACCCAAATAGTTTCATTTGTTGAATAAGTTAATACTTAAAGAACTCCGTGAAAACCAAACAACACCAAAGATGTAGAGGAAGCAGAGGTCAAGTGTGGAAGTGATGTTACCATTCTCTTCACTGGTTTTCCTGCGGTCCTCTGCATCGATGTGCACTAGCTGTAGGATAAGGGGCCGGCGTGTGACGATGCCAGTGCCACGTGGCAGGATGTCCCTACCCACCAGGCTCTCTAAAACAGAACTCTTCCCACTGCTCTGTGGACAATAACAACAACAACAACATCAAAAACAAAACCAAGAGTACAAGACTATAGACTGAAGTCTGTGTGACTCACTGCGTAGAGAAATCACGTCCTCAGACTGACTATATTGGACCCTATTGGGCTGTTATCAGTGCATCAACTTATCCAGGAGCTCAGGAGCATAAACTGTATTTGACTGGAGGAACAAAGTCCAAATTTAGCTCCCTGCTAAGGCGGTACTACTTTTGGATGGCACAAGGACTATCAGGGGCAGCTGTTGGCAGCTGCCGAGCGTCACTTATTGGTCGAACACAATTGTGCCACTAAGCCCAACTATAGCGTTTCTTGTTCACTGACGTGTGGTAGAGTAACCCCTAATGAGATCTGGTGAGCTGAAATACCTCCCTTGGCTCACTTGGCTACCAGATTATTCTTTAATGAACTGGTCCTAACTTCCTCCTGTAGCTATAAATCTAAAGTTGTTTTGACTGCTATAGGTTGGCCTAATTACTAATTAGATATGAGAGAAATAACCAATTATTAATACTTGGCACCTAGTATCCGTTACAGCTGTCCTTAACTAAAGGCCTTTGCAGATCTGAGCCTTTGTTGAGCCCTGGCAAGGGCAAACTTAACATATTAGGCATTTAAAACATCCTTTGGCTTTCGTTTCATCTCACTGTAATGCCCTTGGACGCCTGCCAAAAGGTCTGAGACGGTCACATCCTCTTAGCCAGCCAGTAAAAGTAAACGTGTTAGAAAAACCTGACACTTTAAACCAATCAGGCTCCAATGTGTACACAAGGTAGTTAGGTGGTCAGGGTGAAACTGTATTAGAGAAGGAAGGCACTGATTCATGTTTACAGTGCTGCTGAACTGTGATGCATTATACTGAAAGGTGTTTGAAGTAATTTGCTCATCACATTTATATTAACAAAGGTAGATTAAATAAATAAACTAAATGTAATAAAACATCTCTAAATCTACAAAGCATCGACAAAAACTGACTTTTTCAAGCTTTGTTAAGTTGTGATTTATTGCACTGGTTTCAGTTAGATGGAGTGGGCTGCATCTAACAATATGTTTTATTAATTAATTAATAAGCTGATTAACTTGAACTAGATTTTCATTTTTATGACCAACAGCCCAAAACAAGCCCAAGATAATGGCTTTACTAACAAGTATGACAAAGTATAGCAGCGAATCTGACAAGCTGGAGCAAGCAAATGTTCGTCACGCTTGCATCACAAATATCTACAGTTCAACTATCAAAATAGTTCAGTCAGACTAATTGCTGCAGCTCCAGTTAGACATACATAAACAACTTAGTGTAGGTTGTTCTACCGTGTGCATGAATGGATGATATCTTTAAAGTCACAAAACAAGTTTTCTATTCAGACAGATGCTCAGTAGTGCAAATGGCATGAGAAGAGGAATGTGTTTATGCTTAAAGCTGAAACGATTAATCGATCAGTTGATTGACAGAAGAATAATCATCAACTATTTTAATAAAATTATTTTTCAAGCAAAAATTATGAAAAATTCCAAACATTTGCAGATTAGAAATGTTTTGACAAATTTTCTTTATGTTTCATAGACTAAACAATAAACTCATTCATCGTAAAAACAACATCACCAGATAAATTAGTAATGAAATCCTTAGTAGCAGCCCTATTGCTGTGTAACAATCTAAATCTAATGAGGTTAAAGAAAACCAGACTTTGATTTTAAGACAGTGATCTGGAGGTTACACACGCTTGTCTCCAAACTGTCAGCCCAAACAATGAGTTTATATGTCAGATCACATGTAGCTAATGCTAACTAGTTGACTAGTCCACTTAGATGACCGTAAAAAAAGGCGAAATTTATGTAAAGCCAGTCGAAACATTTATGTCTGGTATACTCGCACGAAACTGAAATAAAGACCGCGGTGCAGATATGAGAAGTAGCCAAAACAATTAGTTGGCGCAGGCTAACTAAGTTGCTAGCCTTTAAGCAGAGTGACGTTTCTCACCTGAGTTCCCACAACAACTATCTGCGGCAGTTGAATTATATCTGCGCCGACCGTGTTAAATACGTCCTGCAGTTTGTTTATGACAGGTATAAGGGCCTCCATTAGCGTCGATACTTATCCCGACCTGTCAAAAAGACAACTTTCTTCAACCTGCCACACACGGGTACAAAGTCATTCAATGTCCCTCAGCTAAAGCTACTGGCGTCTCTTTGGATCTACGAACAACTGCGCAAACAGTTGCTCGTGTTGTTGCATCATGGGAGTTTGAGTTCACTGGAGTCCAGCTCAACAGTCCAGAGTTGCAGAGTTTACGTTTTTTAGAACTACATTTCCTACGTGTGACATCATACCCGTGTTGAACCAATGAAAAGAAAGATGAGTATTTTTCCTCTACGCAACAGTAACTAAGGTGAGGACCAAAATATTTACATGGGATGTCAATGAATGAAATGCATACATTTACAGTAAAAGCGGTATGATCTCACTCATTTTTTTTAGCTTAGCTTTAAACTGGCTTCATTGTAAGTTTACTGACAAGTAACCTAAGCATCACCAGAGCTGTGTTTCAAGCAAAACACATTATTATGCTACAAAATGTTCATTAAACATTGTGGAGTCACAGGCTGTCTCTACATTTTAATTTTTTCCAAAATGTGAAACGAACACAACAGTCTCGTTCTTACATGACATAAAAAGAAGGAATCTCTATTTGTTCTCTACATTTTATTTTTTCCAGACACATTCTTTAAAACAAACACACCTATCTGGAAATGTATACAAAATTAAAAGTGCAGTTGGGTATTTTGCAACAACAACATCAATATAAGAAATAAATATTGCACACCACAATGTCAAAGGAGAATGTGACTGTACTTAGTTTACAGGAATGAGGTATCACATGATATGTTAGGAAAATTGTCATCTTCTACAGTATGTATTGAGTATTTCATCAACTAGTCAAGTGCAGAATCTCAATGCCTCCTGGTACATCCATACAATTGTTTCTTTAGTTTTGTACTGCAGTATTCTTACACTTGTGTGCAATATATTTTACACAGCAGTATACCATTTGCAATAAAAACTGAAAGCTGTATTCGACATGGTGCACAGAATGGTTGTCTTTCCATTTAAAAAAAAAAAATACAAAATATGATGACTAGTGGAATTAGTAGTCATAAAAACCCCTACTACATACTGCTTATGGTTCAAGTGGTCAACTGCCAATTATTTTATACATCAGTCAAGAGTTTTTCAATACTCTTCACATCTGGTTGAATTTACTGCAGGTCTGTCTGAGCCACTTTCAATAACACGTGAGTCAGAAACATTTTATATTCATGGATACACCTTCCTTAATTATACTTTATAATTAAGGGGTATTTACAAGTCTCTCATAATTACTACTTGAGATTTGGCAAGACTGGCACTGTAGAGTACACATATTCCAACAAGATGTAGTACAAACTCAAAAATACACACTGAACATCCCAACATGTGTGTGGTCCTGGGTTTTTGTTGACATTGCTCCCCCATTTCACAACCATAAGCAAAACCCCACTGGATGCTATTGTCTCTGCCTTTAGCTTTAGTTGAGACTTACAATAGCAGAACCTATACAAAAGAAACTAAAAACTGCACAAAAACAGAGTGGTAGGTGAACTAGCTGTGAACCGACACATGCATTTGTGAGCCAGGATTGTTTGAAAACATTAAAATTTTTTAATGTTTTCAAATTTGATTATCAAAAGGTGCTTGAAAACATACTGACAAAATACTCTCTATAAGGTTACTTCAACAAGAAGTGAAAAACTACTACAATCATTTACAAGTCCTTGAGCACACTCACAGGAAATAGCTTGAACAAAACATAGCTTATTTATATTTAGACCTAAGCTAAGTAAACTGTGTAGTCAGTGTGCCTGAATGTCAGTTCTCAATGTCACAGTTCAAATTTCACAGCATTTGAACCAAGTGGCTTTCTGTTATCTGATACAACAGTATAGTTGTATCAATCGCTGTATGATAATTCTGGAGGAAGCTGTATCCCCTTAAGGCAGTTTTACACATTAAGTCACTTTACATTGCATCTTAAGGTGCAGTGCAGTCTGTGTACGTGGTTACCATATTTCCTCTGCGCTGTGTTACTGTTCTACAGTGTTGTTTTGATGCACCATGAAACCTGTTTTCAGTCTGTTTGGTGTGCCTGTCGAAGGTAAACATTCTCTCTATGTCTTCAAACATGTCATCAAAGATACCTGCTCCAAAACCTCCTTGAAAGTGTCTCTTGTGTCTGTTGTGGGACTCTCTGTGGGACC
Source organism: Toxotes lorentzi (assembly GCA_037833715.1). Classification (NCBI taxonomy): domain Eukaryota; kingdom Metazoa; phylum Chordata; class Actinopteri; family Toxotidae; genus Toxotes; species Toxotes lorentzi. The sequence goes on from JBBMJY010000021.1 coordinate 18,291,731, forward strand.
TGGAGTGTTCATCAAAGTGTCTTCGGTGACGGGCATGCCTGTTCTGGCTGTAGATGTCAAAGTCCTTGAATATGTCATCAAAGTTGAAGCTGAACGGTTGGTGGGCACCCTGTCTATGTCTGCCTTGAGTCTCCCCGGTGAAGTATGCAGAGGTGTCACCAAACTGGTTGTATTCTCTTCTTCTGGTTTCATCTGATAAAGTTTCATAAGCTGCATGTGACAAAGAGAGACAAGTGTCAGTCAAGGCTGGAGATGTTTAGCACCGTATCTCATCAGCATTTCCAAAATATATGGCTACAATTACAAAAGAGTAAATAAACATGAACATCCAACTTCATGATTTGAAATTGAAAGAGGCTAAACAAGATTCTAATCTGCATGCTGGACAAAATGTTGTATTAGTAATAAAATTACTATTCCAGTGTGTAAGGAAACAATGAATTTTTACACATCCAAACAACCCCAAAAAGAAATAATCAACTGTACCTTCAGCAATTTCCCTGAATCTCACTTCAGCATCTGGGCTCTTGTTCTTATCAGGGTGATATTTCATTGCAAGCTTGTGGAAAGCCTTTTTTATCTGTCGCTCAGTGGCATCTTTGGGCACTCCTAGTATATCATAGTAGTCCTTCTTGGCAAGTATCAGCTCTGTTATCATGAGGATGCACACTGCAAACGTTACAGCGGACTGTGCTGTAGCCATGGCTCTGACGTCACCTGAATTAAAGAAAGAAAATTATTGAAATGTTTGATGGATGCAATGAAGCAAGGGAGTGTTAACTGGTACTAAGACATCTGAAGAAAAGTTAGTTAGCAGCTGCCTTGTAGGTAAAATGTTACACAATGCTGAAGGTAAAGGGACAGTTAAGCAGCCAGATTGAGCCACCAGTTCTCCATTTTCTTGCACCACGTATTGTTGTGAAAGGGTGTTAGACATCCTACTTAAAGTCTCAATGCTGTTTAAAACTGAGTTCCAGATCTGTGAATATTTATGAAAGTAAATATGGCAATTTCACTGCTTTTTCTCCATCCAGACAACAATAGACCTAGTCTAACTTTAGCTAACGTTACATTCACACTTAATAAACCTTTTCTGGATTAACAAATCGTTTCTTTGTGGAAACTATTTTTTTAAAGAGACATTTTTGTGCATTCATTAACATAATAAAGGTCTTTAGTTTCTCCTGGTTGAACTAGTACAGATTTAACAAGTCTACATATCGTTTTTGAGCTAGATCTGGTCTGATGTGGTCTACACTGATAGATCTAGTTGGGGGGAAAAGCAGTAAGATCGACATTTTCTTTTGCCGTCATAAAGAGAAGGGGGTTTCATAAACCTGAGACTGTGATTTAAACTGGCTCAAGATTCTCTGGCCTAGTCTAGTCCAGATCTGACACGTCTGAGAACAGTGGTTTTACATTTATCTAGTATATAGATTGATCTGCTCATCAGATCTCATCTAAGTCGATACTAACGTTACACGTTCCGCTCTGTCATCACAGCCATCACTCCTAACGTTAGCTAACGGTGCTAACACAACCTGCTGCCCATATATTCCTCTTCTTTCCTAGGTTCATCTCACCTACCTTTTTTAGGTTTGACAGGAGAGCTGGTTATGTTTCACTTACACTGCCTACGAACTGTTTAACCAATGTTAAACATGACAGTGTTGAGTTGTGAGTGCTATCGAAGGACAGTTGTTAGGAGCGGTATCGGTTCCATTTCTTCTTCGATCCTTTCGCTGTACCAGCGTGAACTCACATTGAAAGTTGGTGCGCTTCGGCCCTCTATCGGTCAATGCTGTTAACACCCCCCCTCAACTGACCGATAGTGACCCTGGTGTTCATGATAGTGTTGTATGTTGTATGAATTTTAAAAAGGTAAAAATAACTTTTAGTATATAAGTATAATGTATAATGTGTGTAGTTGTGCTTTTCAAAAATAAATAAATATGTATTAATATTATACGATACACACCGTGAGGCATCGTATTGTATTTGTATTAAGTAATAATGTGAATCTAACATTTGAGTAAGGAGTATGTCATCACATTTCTGAGAGACCGCGTAGCGCTCCATCTGTCATTTTCTGAGTCCCGCGTGACACATAGGAGGGTGGGAACCCATGTCTAACGTTGGCTACTGACTCCGCCTGTCCGGACGAAGTCCGGCGTACGCCAGTTATTAATTAAAGTTGATCCTCTGCTACAGTTTCCCGGTGGGGAGAATTATTCCAACCAATCAACAGACTCCATTTAAAGGACCAAAGGACAGACAGCCAATTGTAGAGCACATAGAGCATCACGTGACCATTGTTTTTCTTTTGGCTAACATCACGTCATTCTGGAAATCGAACGTAAGGTCGAATGACTCTGTGTGTCTGTGCACTTTTAACGAAGGATGGCCTCTTAATGAGAGGGTTAAAGGATTCCTGGCTTTCATGAAACGAAGACATTAAAATACTGGTATGTTTTATTATGTTTTGTGTGGCCTATATAAATGCTAGCGAGTCAGCTAGCTGCGCAACTCTTGTGTTATCGGAGCTAACAGCTTGTCCCAGATGTTTAAATGTGTTACTGTGAGTAGAAGTTTGCTGTTCAGTTTTCTTCTCAGTTTGAGTCAGGTACCAAAGAGATTTTACTTGTGAAGAAAAGCGCAGTGCTTAGAAGCTAGGTTTAGGGTTAATAGAAGGCAACTGGACTTCTTGTTGAAGCTTGAAGACGTTTCACTTCTCATCCGAGAAGTTCTGGAGACTGGTTAGAGAGTCCAAACTTTTAAACCCATCTCTATCTCACCTAGTAGGTGGTACCTCTTTGGTTTGAAAGAGTTAAGGAGGCCATTTATGTCAAAATAGAACATCCACTGAATAGAGTAGGTGGTCTAAGACACCAGCTGTCACCTACTTACAACGCAGTTTTGAGATCCCTCCCTAAACGACTAACACATTCACAGCTGGGCTCATGTGACCCTAACAACTCACATGATGCTTAGTTTCTACGATCACCTAAGTACCCCCAGGTGTTAACGACCCCACTTGAGGCAGACCAGCAGGAGCCACCCAGGTGTGAATGTTCCACTGAGTGGCTTCTATTGCTGACAGAGGTACCACCATATCTCACCTAGTAGGTCTACTCGGATGAGAAGTGAAATGTCTTCAAGCTTCAACAAGAAGGCCAGTTGCCTTCTATTAACCCTTAAGACACAATGACCTGGATGAATGAGAACCTACACAGACACAAGCTAGGTTTAGGAACAGTGTCAGTGATTTTCATCTCATTTTCATTATTGTCTTTCTATTTTCTGTTATGTTTTCTTTCTCTCATGTAAATATCACTTTTTTGTTGTTCATCACCAGATTGATGAAAAGGGAAAGCATAGACCTAAGACCATAGACCCGTTGGATGGCATTAATTCTTATGACCTGAAATAATGAGTCATAGATGGACTCCAAATACCTGGGTGAACATAAGCAGAGCATTTGTTATGTGCCAAACACATGCTCTGAAGTCAGCAGCATCACTTCCCTTGTCTGGCACCTCTCACTGTAGGGTCCATGTACAACACCCTGTTTATTATAAGGCTGGCTGCCTCAGATGGAAGCATACTCACCAGAGGATCAGAGGACGTAAAGGATGGCTCTTTAAGGCTAACCAGGTTAGACAAAGGCTTGGGTTCCACACCAGCACCCTGTATTTGAACACTTCAGCCTCTCGTTGGTCCACTGGTCTGAGCCAACACATGTCACGTGTCAGGAACACATTGGACACAGTTTCTAAAGCTGTGAGTGGGACACATACGGAACTTCTGTCCAAAATTGCCAGACTCAAACCTAATGCTTTTAAGACTTTGAATAAAGCTGAGGTCAGAGTTGAGTCAGTGGCAAAAGCTGAGGAGACGGCAGTCACAACTACTCAGGCTCCCACAAATACTGCCCCTCGTTCTGCATCTACTACACCCAAAACTATAATTAACTCGTCTCCTACTAGTCCTTCTGTTCCTTCTTCTTCTGCTGCATTTGATGCATGTGCCACTACCTCGACTCATTCTCTGAATTCTACACAAGCATCTGTCGCTGCCACAGTTCTGACTGTGCGAGAACTTAAGGAGAACAGACTTAGGCGTGTTGTTCCTGCTGTAAAAGCCAGTTGTTCCAGAAAGGAAGAGGAGCTTAAACCTTCATCAAATGACACTGAGAACAAGAGCACAACTTCCATACAAACCACAGCACTTTTCCATCCCAGCACCTTTTCAGTCAGCTTGGATGAGACCTACAACTACCTGGCCAATCATATCAACTCGTATTTCGGCAGCAGTTCAAAAACTCAGGACAAGAAAGTGGACAATGTTGACTATTGCTCTACTTCCTCTCAGGGTCAACAAACTAATGACCTCATGTCAGTGTCTGATAAAAAGGACTCTGCTGCTCCAGTTACCCATCCTTCCTCTAAAAAGGGTTTAGGACACTACCTGTCCTACTCAGCTCCTACTGTGCAAGCCTTTGTTGGGAGCTACATTGCTCCCCTGGTCCCTAAGTTCAGGACAGGAGAATCCAAGACTGCTAGAGTGGAGGAGAAGAAGCTTGAGGATGCAGCAGCGAAACAGATTGAGGCCACAGTTAGTACGGAGCAGAAGGCTGCAGAGGAGAAAGCAAACAAACTTCTACTCCAAAGGGAAAAGGTAGGTCTACAACAAAGTGATGTTTCATTTGGAAATCTTTCATTTTGTAGGAATGTGGATGTGATAATAACATATTTTTAGCAACCAGGTCCTTCAATACCATTACCATATCAGTACCTCAGGATTTTTCAGTTGCATAGTTCTTTGTGTAAACACCTTGTCATTGTGGTGTAGACATAGATTCTAACTATGTGAGATGTGATCTCTGTCAATGTTTGAGGGAAACATGATGCCCTCATTAGACAGATCTGTGTATGTGGTATGTTAAAGTAGGGCGCATGCTGTCTACATATAGACCATAGCTCTTGCTACTCTATATGTATATATCTGATGTGCTCCTTGAGTTCTAGGAATCTGTTTTCAAAAATAACCCACTTGTGGTTATAGAGGGCTACAGAGGGTGTGTACTTTGTAGGCCAAGCCAGGCTTTTATGTTACAGAAATATAAACACACCTGACATTCAGTTTATGGTGAGGCTGGATTGAGTATTTATTTCAAAACAGCAACTAATTATAAGTAAGTTAGCAGATAGCAAAAACACTGCGTCTCCTTTCGCTGCTGATATACAGTAGAATAATGTGATGCACATATGGGTTATGGTCCAGTTCTGTTGATGTGTTTAGTCCAAGGGCCAGACAAGAAATCTGTACTATCAAGGTAACAAAAACTAGTTAGTAGTACTGGAAATGCATGTCTGTTGACAGTATTTTGGAATGATAACAATTGCTGAGGCAGTTTTGTCATTAATCTGTTCGTTTAACTAATCTCAGCATAACAGTGAAATCTAACTGCTTGCATATTTTTCCGTCTTCTAGATCATTGCCAGGGTGAGTGTGGACAATCGAACTCGGGCTCTTGTCCAGGCTCTACACAGGGCGTCAGATGTAAGGGTCTACATCAACAGAGTGGAGGACCTCAGCTACCATCTCCTGGAGTTTCCAGAGACCCGTGGTGTTGCTGTCAAGGTCAGAAATCTGAACGGGCTTGCATTTTGTTTTTTGCTTTTTCCCAGAATGCTAGCATCCTGAAGCTTTGTCAGCAAAGTGTCTGATGCTGTTTAGCATGTCAGAAACATCAACTCTTGTTTGGCACTAGCTCATTGTGTAAAGACAGTGTTTACATTTTTTACCCATACATTACTGTTTTATATCTATATCGATATCTAGAATGTAAATAATGTACATAATGACCTTCTGCTTGTGTTTGGGAAGTTTCCCATAGCAGACAAAGTGTTTGTCGACAGTTTGTCGGCTGTGTCATCTGGTTAAGGACTGCTGTCTGTTTATTGTCAGAGCTACGCAATTACATGCTGACTGCATTCTATTGCATATATTAATGTCTTTGTCTTATCTGTGATGGTGTCAGGAACTCATTCAGTATCAGCAAGGACACTTTTTGCTAGTGTCAGGAAGGTTAATCTTTCCATGAAAAAGCAAGAACAGCGTTATGCTAAACATATCATTGAAAGGATACTTTTGATAGCTTTGCAAATGGCAACAGAAATAATAATAATGGCAATCAGTCTTAATGCAGTCATGACGTCTCATACGTTTATTTCAGTCATGTTACTCAGTGTGTTCGAATCACCTGTAGGTATCATGTTTCATGTACAACCAGGGTTTAAAGTGTGTTTTCAAACTGGAAACACCTACATGCTTCAGTCACAACAATATTCATTACCTCCATTCCTTTTAATGATGAAGGTATGATGTGCATTCATCTCCCCTGGCTTGCCAATGCCCAGCCTATTTGCGAGAGGCAGTGGGATCGACCTCTCATTCAGAGAGCACTGACTGTTTGTGTCTTTGTTTGACTAACTGAAAAGCAAATTGGCAGAATAAGAGGGATGCTGTATGACTGACTATGAGGGCAAACACAGGGGAGGAGAGTTAAGACAACAGCATGTAAAATATGTCATGTTCAATTTGGGAAACGCCAACATTAGATAACAAATTAAAACTCATCTTACACTTGAGACAATACTGTTACGCTGTCATGTCCTATCCCACCTCCACATTCCCACATTGTGCTAGTAAATTTGTGTGGCCAACTCTGGTCTGATCCCAGTGTTTTTCATTCCCATTTCTTACTGCCACTGTATGTCAATGTCCTCCTCAGGAGAAGGTTATCCCTTGTCTTCTGCGTCTGAAGCAGGCCAATGACCCAGGCCTGAGGGCGGCAGTTAGAGAAGCCCTCGCTCTGGTGGGCTACCATAAACCTGTTAAAGGCCGTGGCATACGGATCCTTTGCATAGATGGAGGCGGTTTAAGGTAGAAGTTCAGCTCTTCTTTTTCTTTTCTTCACTGTAAGATATGATTCACTGACATCATGTCTTTTCAGAGTGGAACTAAATAGCATTTACTGCAGGCAAGGCTGTGTCAGAATATTCTGAAAAGCAACTGACTGCCTCTGTTATCAGTTCCAATCTGTAGAGTAAAGGTACTCTTTAGAAACAATAACTGTAAATGGATAAGGATTTATGTCCTATTTGTCTTTGTTATTCTTGTTGGAAATCAGTGAGCACTCTTTGTAGCTAGTTTGTGCTGTGGTTGTTATCTTATCAGTTAGTGTCTCTCTGTGAGTGTGTGTGTCTGACTTTGTACTTCCAGGGGACTTCTCGCACTTCAGACTTTACACAAGCTGGAAGACCTCACCGGCAAACCCATTTACAAACTGTTTGACTATATTTGTGGTGTCAGCACAGGTACGTTGTCCTCCTGCCCTACTTCTGTATGTGTATGCATGTGTGTTGATTATCAGACTGGCAGCGCTGATCACACACTGACCCATTTGTTGCTCTGCGCTTCTTTTGACCTCAATTTCACAAGCCTACTATACAGTCAATGTAGGCGATGATAAATCTCTTTCAAATTGTTAAGATGCTTAGTTAATTAATAATTGCAATATTAATATTATATTATCTACAGGAATTTTTCAGGAGTTCAGGAATTAAGCTGTTTCAATAGTTTGATACATACCTTTTCTTTTATGAAAATTCACCACAAGGGGGTGCTGTTCACAACTGTCCTATTCACCTGCCACTTTAATTGTTTTCATTTCACAGCAGATTGAAAACCTGCATTTTATTTACAGAGCACATTGGACTTTAATCACTACCAGAAGTTTCTGTTTGTCCTCAATTCTTATCAGTTCTCTCAGTCTTAATCTCCACCATTTGGAGGTACTTCATTTTCAGATTTAGCGAACACTGTCAAAGCGTAATGGACTCACCCTGCTAGATCAAATCATGTTCAGACATTTAAAACCCACCTGGGCCACATCTGGCCACTTTGATCTCCCACATTATTCAGGTACACCTCAGTTCTTCTGCCCTCATAGCACTGTTATGCCTTGTTAATCCTGGCAGGGAGAGAAAGTAGTGGAGAAGTATTTGCCTACAGTGTTAGTCATGTTAATCCCAGGTGCTGGTTATAAATGGCTCACTCAAGGGTAGTTTTACTCTTAATTAAAAATCCTGTACGCGATTAGCCTTGCATCAACTCCACACCTTTGAATGTTTGTGTGTGTGTTGTTTCTTTCCTCAGGTGCTATCCTAGGGTTCATGTTAGGTGTGTTCCAGATCCCACTGAACGAGTGTGATGATATGTACCGGAAGTTGGGCTCGGATGTTTTCAAACAGAACGTCATTGTTGGCACTGTGAAGATGGGCTGGAGCCATGCTTTCTATGATAGTGAAGCCTGGGAGAACATCCTCAAGTCAGTTCCACTGTTATTGCTGATGGGGGGGGGGTTGTGCCTAAATCAGTTAGAGTTAATGTCATGATAGCGACATGCAAAAGCAGTTCAAAAGCCATAATGCCTATGAGTTTGACTGCCCCTCTTCTTCCTTCCAGGCACCCAATAATTTTGTTATTTTTACTAGAGTATGAAAGTAAAGATATAGTAATGTGAAACATAACCAAAAATAGGCAAGCCTTCATACCTGCTCTGTATTTTTTGTCAAAGTTACATGAACATTGTGTGAAAATGCATTTAAAGTGAGGATTTATTTGCTAAGTCTGTACTGTAATGCAGCAATAATGTTACATGGATAACTATAAAATTAGATATGATGTTCACTGTGATGGAGGATGTAACTCAAAGAGTTTTTAAATTTCACATGATATGGAAAGTTAATTATTGTAATATATGGAAATGACTGTAAACCAGAGGCTGGTTGGAAGATTTGGACATATTAAAGAATTAAAAAAGAAAACACCACTGGGTGTTTAGATATGGTTAACAGCCAAAGTATAGAGACATTGTTGTAAATGGCCTAAAAACCTTTGGTTCTGTAGAATGGTCCCTTAAAATAATTATGCTGATCACAAAATGAGTTCATGTTCCATTAACTCATATGCAGGAGGGTTTTGTGAAGCTTGCAGAAAGTCATAGTACTATCCAAAAGTCACTAAGCCAGAAAATAACATCATCCTATCTTCCCTTCCACAGGGAGAAAATGGGTTCTCACCTCCTGGTGGAGACTTCAAGAAACCCCGAATGCCCCAAGGTGAGCTTTAGAAGATGGTCTGACTCGTCCTTCCATCTTGTTCTGTTCTGGCGCTGCCTAGTGAGCCATCACCTCACCTTGTTTACTGGGATATTGCACTGAAAGCTTCTTTCTCAATCTCAGTCTTTCAGTTTCTGCAAGACAAGTAAAAAGGAAAATACTAAAGCCACATAAGACAGTGTGGCTAAAGAAGTGTATAGGAGTTTCTATGTCAGCAGACTCCTCTGAGGCTCAGAGAAGAGAGATGATATTAAATTGATCTGTCAGCCTGCCGGTTTAGATAATGTGCTGGCATTATAGATCTGTTTAAATCTATAATGCTGCCTCATACTGAAAACGACAATCACGCTGTATGCCATCTCCCTCCTTTACCTGTAGGTGGCAGCGGTGAGCACCATTGTGAACCGGGGCACTCCTCTGAAGGCTTATGTGTTCAGAAACTACAACCTGCTGCCGGGGCTGCGTTCACACTACCTGGGGGGGTGCCAGCACCAACTCTGGCAGGCCATCCGAGCCACGTCAGCAGCCCCTGGATATTTCCAAGAGTTCACCCTGGGGAATGATCTCCACCAGGTCAGTTCCAGTCACAACAGTAACAGGGTAGTGGCAGGGGTATCTTTGATAGGCTTGATAGGCATGATAGGCTTGATGATTAAATCAAACAGTTTAAATCAAAAATATCTCCTGTCAGTATTTGTTACAGAGAAGGTGAAGTAATATGACCCATAGCAGTGGATTTACATTCTATATTTAGATTTTACGTTTTTAGCTGATGCTTTTATCAAGGATGATTCTCATGAGCACAACTGTTATATAAGCTTAAATTCCTAGATCACCACCATTACAAACAAAGAGGATGTGTCAGACTCACAGAACATAACAAGCACTGAATGTAGTTTTAAAGGCACTTTTCTTTGGCAGCCCTCAGAACTGACGCTTCGGATTTCCAGTGGTAAATGTCCTCAAAATGCTTACAAACAATGCAAGCACACGTTTTAAGGTCAAAACAAAAACCCCTTCAATGCCACAACAAGTCTGAAATTTTACTCTGTTTTTGTCTTGAAACGTTTTAACTTTTTGATGTTTCTGGAAGCTTAATTTTTCCAAACTTAATTTTTAAATTCCTTGGGTGAAGAAGAATAGTTGGAATTGTAGTTTGGTGAATTTCTGTCAAGAACTTCAGCAGCCATTTGACATTATTATTATGTAAAATGCACTTATTTAGCCTCTTCTTACAAAGTTGATTGAACATATTTCATGTGCAAAAGATTGCTCCAGGGGATGTCCCTCTGATGGATATTCAACAGACACCACACCATGAGACAGAAATTGATTTGATGTCTAGGATGCACAATCAGGATGTTTGCTGCGTCTCTATTATTTTCCATTGTCATAATCAACATTTCTAAGTAAATGTCCAAGTCCCTAAAGTACCTGTGTGTATATTTACTGATCTTCTTGGGAGACCCTCTAGCTAAAGTTGAGGTCACCTTTTGACCTGTAATGCCTGAACCAGTCAACAAACAGTTTTCCCCTGGGTTCATTGGTCGCACATGAGTCCAGTTTATTTATATTTTGGTCAGTTTCAGACACTTAATTCAGGGACTTCAGTTCTGTGAAAAACACACATTTTCTCATGCAGAGCTGTTCTCGTCCTCACCCTATAATTATTTCCATTCAGTAACATTTTAATACTTCAAACCATTTTCCAACAGTACATGAATACATGCACAAACAATTCAGTGTGTGCAGTTTGCCCTGTTGGAAAGCCTTTGTTTGACCCCTGCTTGGAACCGCTCCCTGATATTTAACGTTTATTGTTCCTGTGAGGGCTTTTTTTTTTTTTTAACTCATTCTCTCTTTCACACCCCGCTTCACATTCACACAGTTCTGCAGTCCTCTGCTAGAGTAATACAGGGCTTATTGTTGGTCCACTGGATTTAAATACTGTACAGAGTGTGCTGATGGTGGAGAGTTTGAAGGATTTCGAGAGGCCTAATGAGAAAAATCCTTTGCACAGTAAGCAGGAGGGAGGATCTCCATTTCCTTGCTGACAGTGTTTATTTCCAGTCAGTTACATTTTGACAGAAGAGTGACGGGTAGAGTCTCAGTGAGACGCACTTCAGTCCATCTCCACTAAACAGTCATGCATTAGCCATCAGCAACATCACAAGCCGCCAGTCCTCTCTGCCATTTTATAGATCAATAAGTATGGCTACTCTTAACCTTCAAAGCAAGGACTTAGTCAGAGAGCAGAAGAAGAAATAAGAAACCACATGAGTGAGAGACTAAGTTGTAAGTAGTTGCAAAGTGCTTTGAAAAATATATTTAACTGACACAGGATAACTTAGTGTAGATGCATGCACAGCAAGTCTTTATGTTCCACTTCTGTTTGAAGATTCTGTTTGACCTGTCACATCCAGATGTCGGTATCTCCTTGAAGTGACATTGAAAACACAGAAGCTGTGTACAGGCTGACAAACTCAACACAGACCTAGTGTGGCACACACACATATGAATGAGCATGTGTTTGCATCAAAGGCAATATCCTGTGTCGACAAGCTCCCAGACTCTTAATTGGAAGCTGTGTTAGTTGTGTAGGTGAATGGGGAAGTGCAGGAAGAGAGAATGAAAGAGACTGGTTGATGAAAACCCACCTGTGATGGGAGATATCCCCAGCCTGCTGTCTACTATGTCTCACCCTACTATGAGATGCATAAATTATCCCAGTGCAGCACTTCCCTCATCACACACACATCTGCCTCATTAGAAGGAACAGACAGACAATCTAATTATGGAACTGCAAGTCCAACCACTGTTAGTCGGCCACCAGCGGGGAACCTCACACTGTGAGGAGATGAGCCACCATCAGTAGTTAATATATTTAGCATATTTGATGTTAAATCAGTCACAAGTGTTTTATTGAAATTTCTTTTATTTCAAAAGAAACTCTCAAATGAAAAACTGAATGAAATTTGAAAAAGAGATCTCCAGTCCTGACTCAGTATGACACACTTTTTTTGCTGTGCTCATGCTCTTCTCAGCGTAATAAATCTTCAGAGTATATTTTAAGGTTGTGTTTTAGCCTTGACTCACATTTCCTGTGTGATTTGAGCACTAGCTCGTTTTTTTCTACTTTCTGCCCTTTTAGACTTTAGAATTAGACTTCTGTTGGCTCAAAAATTTGAAACATCTTGAGCTCATCTAAAAGGTTAAGGCAATGGTCACATTTAATTTAATCAAAGATTACAGAAGCATCCATTATGTTTTTTTTAGAAATCTAGTTTGTGAGAAATTTAGTTTATGAAGTTGGACTAGTTTCAGTTTTCAATGATTAAACAAACAAAAAGATAAAAAAAAAAATTAAACCATGATCAAAATACTCAAGGAATAATTTTAATGAGTTTTTAAACATGATTGGACAATGGAATAAAGGATAAAGTCAAAGAACAGCATTTATAATGACTTCCTTTTATTCTAGAGCTTCATGCAGCTTTTAACCACCTTACTTTCCTTGTGAACCTCTGGCCAGATTCAGAGTGCCACCCAGTCTGATGACTTTATTCACTGGCTATTTGAAACCGCTCGCGAGCATAACATGCTGTCTGTGTGATGTCAGGATTCCCTTAAGAGAGAGTCATCTCGCTCTGTTCCACGAACGCCCACAGGGTTTTCCACTTAATTCAAACCGCAAACAATCACCCTTTTGTACAGTGAGCTCAAGAGAGTTGCCTCGCCATGTGCTGAACGAAAGCCCGAATTCTGAAGCAGTGTTTCGAGAAAGTTGTGATTGTTCGTTGATGTTTCTGTGATTCTGCAGGCTGGAACAGAAATCTGTCTGTCAGAGCCAGAACTTCAGATTCAGACTGAGTACATTGGGGAAATTGTAATTTGGAAGAAGACCTTTGAAGCAGTGCAGCCATGGTATTATCAAAGCCTCACACTTGCTACCATAGCCATGGAGGGGATGCCTTAGCAAAGGGGAACAAGGGGAAAAGACAAAAAATGGAGGAGATGAAGGGAGGGAGGGGGGCGCATGTTCCACATTAAGACTCTCTCAGTTATCTCTGCTCTAAAGAACACAGAAGTAGAAGACTTCAGACGTTTCACAATGGATGCCAGGGCATGTGTGGAATGGTGAGGAGGGCCCAATTTTTTCCGCCTTGTTGCCATAGCATCTCCTGAGGCGATGGGGAGGAATGGGAGCATGTTTTGTGCCCACCTCTGCCACTATTTGGTGGTAGGCATGGGATCAGTGGGCCACCACCCCCAATGTGAGCTCTTGAGAGCCCCAACAAGGCATCAGCAAGGCGTCAGGCTCAGCAGAAAGACTTCACACAGCCAGTAATGGAGTAGGTCACATCAGCAGCACCAAACATTTTTGTCACTAATGAGTAGCAGAGGGAATGAGTCATAAATGAGTCTAAGAAGTCATTAGATGTGGCAGATTTGGCTAAAAAGAGGAGAAAAGGGGAGAACGAAGCCTAGGGTTTCACAGAATTAAATGCCATTCCAAAAGTGCAGTTCAAGAAATCATAACCTTTTGGATCATCTTTTCCTCCTCTCCTTTTTTCCTTGTAGAGGCCACTGCAGGTGAAGTTATTGGTCATAAATTACATGCTCAGCACCACAGCAGAGAGGTGAGAGGTGGTGGATTCAGAGAGACGACAGGGAAGATAAATCTGAGCTTTTAGCCACTTCCTCATCCCAGCTCTCTCCTCCTGCGTTAAGCCCTGAGAGCTCGGCCCGGAGGCTATTGGAGGATGGAGCTCAGACTTATGAGCCCTGCTGCAGACAGCTTCCTCTTCCTAGACAGACTCAGGATCTTTTCCCCTTGAGCATAAACTCACACACATGGATTGTCTCATTGTCACATTTTCTCAATTGACTACTCTTTTGGTTCTTTTCTACTGATATGTTTTCACACATTCACAAACACTTGATTGCACTGGCACACTTGTTTGGGGATTAGGACGGTCCCACCGATTATGTTGACTGGCTGCTGTATGAAAGCTTTCCTGAGTCTTCCTGTGCCTCTAACCCCCTTCCCTTCTCACAGTGTAGCACACAGCAGGCCTCTCACTGCAGTGGTTCCAGATGAGATTTCTTGTATTACAAAGTATTGGTATGCAAGTGTGTGTGTTCAATCACCTCTCACGACAAGCACAGCAGGGAGATTAGCCTTGAATTGTGCAGTAGGTGACTAATTATGATGGACATTTAAAATTATACTTTCTAATATGAAGTTGCCAAATGTGTACATAAAGCCTCAAAGAAATCTAGACAGAGTAAATATGAGCGAGAGGGTTCTGCATCCATTTCTATCGCTGCAAGAACTTTCACAGTTTAACCTGAATGGTTACAGCCAGCAGAGATGATTCATTGTTTCAATACTGGGTGTACATGTGTGGTCATGTATTCGCCAAATGTGTGGGAAAAGGTAACTGTGCGCAGTAGATCTCAATTGGTTTGCCTGCCTGGGGCAAAGTTGCCACTTGCACAGATGGGTCCCTCCTCTATTGACAGCCTGGGAAGATGGTTTGAACCTCAATGTGACCTTTGGGGCCTATAAAGAAAAAAAGACAAAGAGGGAAACTGGTCGACGTAATCACATAATATGGCATGAAGACCTCTGACTTGACCTGGCCGCCACTTAAGAGTGACACTCACCACACTAACACCGTTGTCAGTCTTATCCCCGCTGATGACAGTTGTGGCTTTTATGTGGATTGGATGCTGTTTAGGCAGTTAAGTTTACTCAATGAGCAGATTTATGTTTCTGATTACATAGTGACTGAGAAAACTTTCTTTTATGTGCAAAAAGTATGAATTGATTTTGAAGATTTATTCTTATTATTCAAGTATTGAAAGTACACACGAGTTTCATATAGCAGCCTAATTATCTACTCTATCGATTGAATGACCACCTCTTGAAAACAGAGTGGCTAATGTGACAGGCAGAATCAGATGTCCATGATTTATGTAATGCTTCCCTAATTAATCATCTGAGAGAAGGGACTCTCAGTGGCAGAGCCTCATTATAAATCATGACAGATCTCAGTGCCCCTCAGTTCAGCCCTGTCAAAGAAGCCAAAGAAGAAATTGTAATAACTACTGCTGCTCAATAGGGCTGTGATGTGAGAGCTACACCAGATGTATCTCTAAGGATCACCTCATTTAGATTTAAGCAAGCGCTCTGTTCTCTGTGTTGTGGCTGCTCATAATGACCCTTGCACAAGGCAGCACTGAGGCTTGCCCACGGGTTAGAGATGTAGAGAGATACAGATGCACACAGCCTGAATGAAGAGGATAAAGTTTGTTGTCCCAGCTAATGGGAGCTGACATACACTGGGGCGTGAAATGACTTTTACTGATCCTGACGATAGCACCTCTTTCCTATTCAAATCAGCGCACTGCCTCTAAGACAGCTCAAACCGGCACAATGAAGATAATGTCCCAGAACTTAATGACAGTGGAGACATTTCAAACTGCAGTGCAAGGGACCTATAAATGTGCATGTCTTAATTTTGTTTATTTATCATGGTTCATATCATCTGAGTAGTTTATTTCAGAATACAATACAATGTGAAATGTTCCCATAGGTGTAGGAGCCCTAATTAGCTGAAAACCCGCTTTGTACACATGTAGGGAGAAAGGGGAGCTGATTTTTGAATCAGCCGTTAGACCCCGAAGGGCAAATGCAAGGTCTGATTCTCTGGAGTGTCAACCAGCAGAATCAGGAAACGCCGTGAGATAAAATCATTAAACCTTTCAGGAAGCCAAAATTCAAACGTGGCATTTCAAGATTCTGTTTCCTGTCAGACTCTGGGGTTAAACTTCCATCTGACAGGGGTGTATGACACATGGCCATTTTTTTTTTTTTTTTTTTTGACAGTGAGATTGAGTCATTGTAAATACAGGCAGCATTACAGCTCTAAATCCTTATAAATGGAAGTGACCTTTGCTTTGCCTCATACTGAGTGTTTGACAGGCAGCTTGAGTTTAGCCATTTTGTATGCAAAGCTCCTTTGCAGCTTGTCCTAAGTAGATCATTGTTTCTAATTTAGCTTCTCATACAAATATGCCTCGGCCTCAAGAAACCCTTGTGTGACAATGTGGCAGTAGACCAAGTGTAGATATGTCACTAAAAAGTAGCTTTAAACAGACCAGACTCTGCTGCTGCTGCTTCAGCATCTGCCAAACTGTTCCCACTGTATTTTGAGCGTGGTACCTTTTCTGTCAAGGAGACTTGTTTGGTCTTGACAACCGTGGAAGAAGATGTCGGATGCCAATTATCTTCTAAATAACTGATTCTTCGAAAAGTTCTGAGCGCCACAAACAAAGAGTTCTACCAGTCTTGTAGTGGCACCACAAACTTTCCTCACTGCCAAAAACCAGACTTTCCTCCAAGGCCACAACTATGTCCACCAATTCTGAATTGCTCAAGCAGGTGCACTGAAATGAAGACAAGTTATAGCATTCAACACCCAGCTCACAGGAGCAATGTGCAGCTGGCTTCTAATGTTACATGCCTTGGCTCTGTGTGGAAGGCTGGCCCTGTGTAACTTGCCCCCAGCTATCGGCACAAAGAGCTGGACCCAGACTGTTGCTATATCTGCCACTCAGTTCAGAAAATGGAGCCACTCACAGTGGTGTGAGTGATAAGAAAACTGCTTCGTTGTTTTGTTTCCAGCTGAGTTCGTCTGGTGCTCTCTGCAGTCAGAGTCCCTCTCAGTCTCCATTAGGAGCAACTCCAGTCCAGGCATTCTCTCCCTTTTCTGTGATTCATTTCTTGGTCTGCCAGACACCCTACTGGTGCATAATGACGTGCTTTGGACAAACGACTACCTCAGCAGTTCTTCCATGCTTTGTGGCAGAGTGAAACCCTTTTTGTCCACCTCAGCTAGTGAGATGGGTACTCTCTGAGGCTTTGGCTCTCACCCGAGATTCACTTTAGTAAGGAAATATAAGATTTAAAATGATTCATACATTACATTATCATAATGGATTACTTCTTATGAATCAAAGAAAGTTCCTTTATCAGACAGTTTGATTCAGAGGGACTGGAGACATTTGCATTTGCAGTTTTTCACATTTCTAAATTTCACTTTTAGCCATTCTATCAGCACGGATTGGCATTGACTGTCAGCTGATTCATCCCTTTGGTCTAGACTGAGAGATCGCAAAAACTATTGGATGGATTGCTGTGAAAATTGTCCCTGGGACATTCATTGTCCCCAGACAATGTATTGTAGTGAGTTTTGTGACCTTCTTACTTTTTCTCTGGCACCAACAGGAGGTCAGAGTTTTCACTCATTCAGTGTACTATCCCATCATCTACTAAATGGATTGGTACAGAAAGCCATTTCCCCCTCAGGAAGATTTGTAATGACTTTTGTGATCCCCTAACTTTTCATCTCGTGGTGCCATTATCAGGTCAAAATTTTCATGTGTCCAATACAGGGCTGCTACAAACAGTTATTTGTGTTATTGATTAATCTGTCAATCATTTTCTCGGGGTCATTTGTCTATAAAATGTCAGAAAATGGGGAAATATCTGCATCACAAATTCCCAAAGGACAGTGTGTCTTCAGACGTCTGAAGTCTCATATTCACTTTATTATCACAGAAGAATAAGGAAAACAGAAAATGTTGAGAATGTTATTTTTTCTTGATAAAGGAGACAAAATGATTAATCAGTTGTTAAAGTAGTTGCTCACTAATTTTCTGCTGATTGATTAATCAACTACTCATTGCAGTTTCAAGTGTAATACTTTGGTTTTTGACCAAATTCCTGGAGCTCCTGTTATTTCCATAAGGTCCAATTATACTTGTGTCGATGTAAAATGGTGAACTTGGTAAACATTATATTTACTAACTATAAGCATGCTAGCATTGTTACTATGACCATACTTTGGGCGTGTGAGCATGTTTACTATGGCATTTAGCTCAAAGCACTGCTGTGCTTAAGTCAATCTTAAAAGCACTTGAAGTGTGGAGACTAAATTCTTGCTCTTCATTAGCTGTTATGTAACGCTCAGTTATTTCTGTTTATTGGCCTGTTTTTCTGGCTTTCCTGTAATTTCACAATGTTACTTATACTTTTCACAGAGAACTACTATATTACAAGCGACAAGTCATTCTCAAAGTGCCAGCTATGATTGGAGCTATTACTTGATGCAGTGCCCCCAGTCTAACTACAATACCCAATTTCCTTGGCAATTTTATTTTCCTGGTCTTTGGATTGATTATACAATTTTTCAGTCCATCTCCCCAGATGATTAGCAGACCCTTGCCTTTGTTGGCAGCTCTCACAGTCTCCATTCTCTGCTCAGAGATTTGTACAGAATGTTCCCTCCCCTCTCCTCCCCAAGCCTCAGTGTTTATGAATCCTGTATGAATTTATGTGACATATGCTGCCAGGGACATATACCCATATTATTATATGCATTGACTCTAAGCATGTATGAGCTCGATCAGAGATGCACACACAATCAGTCACATAAACAAGCACTCTTCCCCCTAGAGTGTCCCTAGACCCTTGGGGCCCTCCAGCTCCCACCCCCCAGCCTGGCCTCTTTAATGAGGACTGGCCCCTGTGTGTTTGATCCTGCTGCCAGCCCGCAGCCCTGCGGCCCCTCAGCCTCATGCCTATTCAACAATCCCCACAGCCTCTCCAGTTACTCCCCCATTGCCTTGAGTAGACTATGGATCCAAAGAAAAAGCACTCCTGGGCGGCTGTTCGATATCAAAGCCAGTCTGACTGAAACTGTGAGGGTAGGGAAAAAAACCCCAACAATTTAGCTCTGTGCCTTGTAGAATTACAAGCAGCTATGGAACTGCACATGAATCTGTTCTTTTTGTTTCGTCAGATGTTCTTCAAAAATTTCATCCATTGACTGTTAAAATCCATGAAAGGCTTTTAGGCTTCAAATGCCAATTAATTGGTTTCACCATGACTGTGGTCTTGGCACAAAACACTATTCAAAGCCTGTAAATTGAGTCTCTAACATGGCACTTCTTCTGTTTTGTGCGCAGGATGGAGGTCTGCTTATTAACAACCCCACAGCACTGGCCATCCATGAGTGTCAGTGTTTGTGGCCTAACACGCCCTTGGAGTGTGTGGTCTCACTCGGTACAGGCCGCTTCGAAAACCCTGGCAAGAACAGCACCTCCTACACGAGTCTGAAAACCAAACTCACCAATGTCATCAGCAGCGCCACAGACACTGAGGGTAAGTGACAGCCACTGCCAAATCTTCATCATCTGAATTTGGTTTATTTGGATCTTGGTTGACTTGTCTGCCTCCTGAAAACACGTGATGTTTGTTTTTTAAAAATTATAAAAACCTAGTGTAGCTGTACAGTGGCTAGACAAAATAATGTGAACACTTCTTGAAAAAATAAACATAACTTAAAGGGTCTTTCCACTGATTTTACATATAAAGGTCAGAGTACATGTCACACACAGTAGTGTAATGGCTTCCCTTGGCTCTTAAAGGAGGTTTCTAACATTTGAGGAAAATAACCCTGAATATGTCAGCAGGGTTGCCTTGGGTTAACCCTGGATTTGAAGACTACAGATATGTTGTAGAAAGCATGTGTTACAAACTGGAGTTGTAGAGTTTGAGAGGTGTGGGTACTTACCAAACAGGGAGGGTCTAACAACAACAACTTCAGTTTGGACCTTTGATCTTTTATAATCTGGGTCTTGTGAGTCCTGCAACTTTGTGGCAGAAGTGCAATACTAAATATCCAGTATGCCCCTTTAATCCCAAAATTAAACAGATGTGCAAAAATGGGTCATATCAGGTCCATTTTATTTGATTAACTATACGAAAGGCCTGGCACCGGAACAGGGTCAAAAACAACTTATTTTTGTTGACACTGGTCAAAAACACGGAAACACTACTTATTATGTCAAGGGAAACAGTCCCAAAAATCAGGACATCACATGCCAAACACAGACAAGCTGCATCAACAAAGAGGAAAACCAGCCAAAAGATGAAACTCGCCAACAGGGCTGAACCACACGGTACAGTATATTGATGGATGGATGGCTGTAAATAGGCGGTATGCAACCTAATGTGACACAGTGGTACTGTTGGCAATGTTGATTTTGCACACTATAATTACAACATGCAAAGACTTGGGCACATTATGCTCCCTGTTTCTGCATAATTTCTTAGGGAATGAATTGGGTTTTGATGTCATCAGCCAGAAAATACTGCACTGCAGGTCGACTTTGTTCTGGATACATCCCATCGTGGCCCTCTGTAGTGGCTAGCTCTTCTGTCTCCTTATCACCTCTGGACACGGGCACCTCTGCTGTGCCTAAATTTGGCTCGGTCCCCTCCCTGTTGCTGTGGTGCAGTGAGTGACCTAGATGCTTCTCTGCACTTGTTCTTCCTGTATTTGGGATTAAGGTCTCTGCAGCTTTCCAGCGGGCTTTGTTATTTAGAAACAGCAGATTAGCAAGAGTGTTTATCACAGATTTTCTCTATTTCAAAAGCCCCTACCCCCCACGCCCTCTCCCGTCCCAGCCTCCTACTCTGTCTTAGGTGTATTAGTACAGCTTGTTTGTTTTTGTGGACAGATAAGGCCGATCTAATGGGGTTTTAAATGTAAACAAATCTTCTTATGGAACTAGCTTGTACTTCGATCACAGACTCACTCAGTCATGTTTGGCGGACCACAAATTAGATTCACCATAAGGTGGAGCTGTTTGGATATGTCAGACCAGTGTCTCCAACTACAGGCAAGGAGGTGTGGAGGCGCTGCAGATATTGATCTTGATATTAATGTACAATAGTTTTCCCTGAAATACAGTCATTCTGGAGTGTTATTATTTGGTTTTCAGTGCAGAGCAGTGCTGGGAAGATGTTTTACCTGGTCACTATGTAAATTGATCCCAATCACAAATCTGTGATGTCATGATTTTGTGCAGCTACAGACAATGAATGAGAGGCTGTTTGATTATTTTTTTAAATAACACCCCAGTGCCCATCTGGTAGTACTTCCTGTTGACAGAGAAAATAAAGAGTTTGAACAGTTACCACCCAAGTTGTTCAGCTGAAGCAGCACACTGGTACGTAATAAGATCAGAAAAAAACTGTCTGTGATCGACTGTAGTAAATGTTGGAAACAGAGCAAATTGTAATAGGACAGAAAATGTTTTTAATCTCTAGAATTCAGCAAGTGTTATCTATTAAATGAGTAACCTTGTCTTGTCTCAGTATTTTTATAGGTGTATATAGTGTATAACCTTTCAGAATGCAATATTATAACACAGTACATCGACTGCTTATGAAAACACAAAAAATAAAAGTTGATATAACACTCCAAATAACCCTCAGATAAATAACTCCTAGTAGAGTTTTGCTCCACAGCCTCAAAGGCAGCCGGTGTTAACAGAATCCATGTTTGGGCTCCCGCACTGCTGAACTACTGTGGGAACACATACAGAAAGAAACATCACAGTCACCTTTTTGGATCCTCTGGGCATATTTACCCCCTTATTATTACCAGCTGCCTCTTTGTTTGCATTTGTATGTTGTTGATTTTAAACCTCTCAGATGAAGCAGATGAAAACAGCCGTGACAGACATGTCTGACATTTTCACTTGGTTTTATTTCACACTTTCAGCCCTAAGCGTTTATTCTGGAACACATGTAATGCTGTCACAGCGTTGACAGACAAGCCCTGTTCACTCTTAACACAACATTGGAATTTTTGTACACAAAAAAGTTAATTATGTGTTTATAATTTGCGACCTCACTCTCACCTCTCTTGCTCCCTCCAGAGGTTCACGCTATGCTCGACGCCTTCCTCCCTCCCGACACTTATTTCCGCTTCAACCCCCACATGAGCGAAGACATTTCCATGGATGAAAACCGACAAGAGAAGCTCAACCATCTGCAGGCTGAGGGCGTCCGCTACCTGGAGAGGAACGAGGAAAAGCTGAAGAAGGTCAGTCGCATCCTCACCCGAGAGAAAAGCTCCGTCCAGAGGATGGCAGAGTGGGCCAGGCTCAGGGCAGACATGTACAGTGGTCTGTCCTTTTACTACTCTAAGATGTAGATCCCAATACAAGTCACCTTTACCTCACTTGGAAACTCTTCCTTTATTCTAAATTGCCTACAATATGTCATGTTACCATGATTAGTGTGTCATTGTTGTTGACTTCTCGTCCTGTAGCTTTGATAAACCTTTCTCCTCACTCACACTTCACACTTTGACAGTGATTGTAGTGATAAAAAGCATCTGTTTGCCACTGTGGTTGGCAGTACTCAGCTTAACACTGTTGCTTTCAAAGAAGACGTGTTAAATGTCATGTGGATTTGGGAAATTCCTGCAGAGACGCTGTCAGTCTTGCAATCAAATGTGTCTTCTAAAATTCTAAAAGAACTGTTCGACGTTTTGGGGAAACGCACAGAAATGAACCTGGTATCGATCCTCTCATCTAACTTTCAGCACGAAAGCATCATATTTATTATTAAGAAATAATGACATCTCCTAAAATGTCAAACTGTTCCTTTAAAAAGAAGCATACTGTCAAAATTTTACAGTAGCCAGGAATGGTTTTTCTAGACTGTTTTTCCGAGGCAAGAACCTTTTTAACCATTTGCTGTCCTTGGAAAGATTTGTTATGATAACCAATATATCCTCATAAAATGCAAGTATTTGTTAAGCTAAGCTGCCAACATGTGACACTGTAGAACAGGAATGTAAAGAAACGACGAAAAGAAAAAAAACATCTTATTTATATATATAAGGTCAATCTGACATTTCTCAGTCATAATGACTAAACTTTGCACATTTAACAATGCAGCTACTGTATGAAGCTATGTAACTGTATATTGATAATTGTAACATCAGTAAATGGCGACCCACTTGAAGCATTACTGTATTATATTTTGTATGTAAATGCATGTTAGATTTAGATTTTAAACACAAAGACAAGTCAGTATCTTGTTAAAAATTGAAAAAAGTGTAAACTGCAAAGATTTAATCCAACATCTAATACACCTATAATGATTAATAATAAATATAGTAATAAAAAAATATGAATAGCAGATATGTAATTTTTAAATAATTAACCAAATGAAGCCTCACTGTCGTAAGGATGTGCTGTTGTGTATTATTTTAGCCTCAAAGTATTTTAGTTTAGTTGTTTCAAAAGCTTTTATTATTGTGTGCTTGATTGTTTGGTTTTATGGATTCCCCACAGGCTACACACATTTTCTGCTCTGTCTTCAGTCTGCCCTCTTTCCCTTTGATGCCTCTTCTCAAAAGCCTCTTTCACCCTTTCTACCTTGAAGTGCTGTGTTTTAGTCTCCACTCTGCTGTGCTATAATGTTTGCTGAAAGAGATTGCTGCTTATTGATTTGTCATGGTTGAAAATGATCCCGTGTTGCTGTGTCTTGTGCTTTACAAAAAAAAATGCACTACAAATGTTTATTTCCATGCCTAACCTGGTCAAGTACTGTTCAACCTAAGGTGTAATGGACACAGATATTAGCCAGATTAATGTAATTTCACTGTTCTCCTGTTGGTCCCGTGTAAAGACTGTCTGAGAGTGAATGTAATTAAAACCCATCACTGAACCTCGCTGCATCTTGCCTCCTAATTATATGAAGATTAGCTGATTGTGATCTGAGGAAAGCTGCTGCAGATATTGTGAGGAAGAAGGGACGTGTGAATATTAAGTTGGTAACTTGTACTCACAACTGCATAATTATTTCAACAGAGATCTGGACTGATATGCAGCCTTACCTCAGTTTCCAAGGTGGCTTGATTAGCGACAAATTCTGATTTATAAAATGCTGCGGCCAGTGTCTCTCTTCCTTCTAACTCAAATATATGTTGTTGTTTTTTTTCTGAATGTAAAGGTGGGGGTGTATTTTTCAGTGGAAAGGTAATTTGACGGCCCATCCCTGAGCTGTCTGTCATAAAAGAGGGGAAGGTGAGATGAGATGACTGTGCAAGGCTATACTCAGGCACCTGGGTAACAGCCCCAGCCAGTGATGGATCACATTTCCCTCCAGCATAAACACCTTACACTGACACAGCTCTCTGCCAACTGCTCACACGCATGAAAACACATCGGTGGCTTGCAGAAGGCAGAGGACACAGCAAACAGCATCATCTTCTTGTTTAGTGTTCATACTGTAAAGGGTCCATCATCTGTCTTTGCTGCTTTTTATTCAGGCACTGAAGGTGATTCCTTTGACTTTCAATGCTGGATCTTAAAATTGGCCTTACATGTTTTCTCCTTTTTAATTTGGTCCAATAGTTTCTTTCAGAGCAAATTCACACTCTGGCTCTGAGATGTGGTCAATAAAAACATATAAAATATGTTTTATATGTTAAAATGCTGCCATATAAAATAAAACAGATGCAGTCACACAGTGGCCAAGCTTTTACGTGTTAACTGAAAAAATTGTGTTCATTCCAACCTCTTTGATGTCAACGCCACATTTCATTCAGCATGCTCTTCAGTGATGGGAGGTGAGACAAAACAAAAGGCTTCACTTTGTGATATAAGCAATGCTAAAAAAAAAAATATTCACAAATATAGTGAGAAATAACCAAAAGCAGGAACCAAGGATTCACATGAATAATGGTAAATGTACATTCAACATGTTTGCCACTGAAACAGGGGTTCTCCACGTGTTGTACTGTGTTTAGTGGATTCCTGTCATGCTTTTGCCCCCTGTGTGTTAACAGGGTTAAGCAGCCAGTAAAGGCTGCTCCCATTCAATATAGAAAAGTCATAATGTAATTAAACAGCAGACTGAGGGAGGAAATGCATCCTCCTCTGATGTAAACAGATCTGACTCATGAACTTGTCCTCCAGCAGTAATCGCATCAGTAATTTGATTTATTTTGCACCTTTGGCCAGACCTCCAGACTCTGAATATGGATACGTCTCCTCAGTCCATGTCAGGAACGTATCTTGAGGAGGCTGTGACAAGTACTGTGTTCTCCCATCTTTGCTGTTGTGTAACTGCTGTTTATCCTCAGGGTGGCTGCTACTCAATTACACCACCTCACATTAAGCTGCAGCAAATAAACCCAGCTCATTAGTGCTTAATTAGTTTTGGAGATGTTGAGATAAGATAGAAAGAGTTTAATTTCAAAATATGACTGTCACTTTTTTTTAAAAAAAGTGACAGAAACACAAGTGAAAGAAAAACACATCCTGACAGATTGAATAGATGATAAATTATGTGAATTGATGTCTTTAACCAAGTAATAAACTTTTACATCATAGATAAACAGCACTGGAAATGCTGAGTTCTGGTGGCATTCTGAATTTCTGGCTCATTAAAAGAGAAAATGTCAACTTGTGAATGTATAATGGCTGTGATGTTGTTTTAGACTGCTGTGACTTGATGTAAGTCCTGACTATGAGCCTGCTGATCTGTGTTGAATCTGTGTTAGTTAATAATCACCTCTGATGGGAGCCAGGCCATTTCATGGTTGGCTTGCTGGCGCTGCAACTGTTCTCCACTTTGTTCTGAAAAGAGAAAAGAAATAACACTGAATCACTGAAGAAAACAAGCCAAGTGATGACTCTGTCTCTCCTGCACAACAGCCATGCCATGTGTGAAGTTTTGCATCTCAGTGGGCAGACGACTTCAAGGATCCACCGCAGTAATAGGCTAAGTAATTGGAGTTACCAGTGAGGCAGAGAGGACGTCTTCTCTGGTGGGCTTTTGCATTTCAACACAAAACCCTGACAAGATTCACTTTGCAACTTGGAAAGCGCTAACTTTGTCTCCATGGTGCTGTATCCTTGAACTTCTGAAAATCCCTCAGAGTATTTTATGGCTAATATGCATAGGGGAAATTAAGAGAATATTTTAATGAGATTCAAGAGGTTTTCAGACATATCTGGAGGCGGTCTGAAATGAGAAGCAAGGACAATTACAATACTTCCCAGTGTGGCACTGGGAAGGGAGATGTGGACAAAAATCCCCCGCTCCCTCCAGTTGATGATGAGGGTAACTGCCGCTTTCGACATTGGGGGATTACATCCAGCAAATGACCTTGGCTGCATGTCAGCTCCTCTTTCTCTCAATTTTCGGTCAGTTTCTTTTTAGTGAAGCAAAAAGTCTTAAGAGATATTTCACATATAAATAAAGATGGAGCACTGAAGAAAGAATGAAGAAGAAAGAGTGTTGGGGAGATAATGGATTTTAGCCTTTGAAGGTTAATTTTGGTGTACTTCTTTTGGCCTCTGATGATGAACTGCACCTCAGCATATTTCCAAGTGATATGCTATTAACTGTAAAGTCATTTTCATCTTGCTTCAGATCTGTGCCACTATCTAATTTTAGCTAATCTCTATCGACCAGTTTCTGGATTGCAACTCAATCCAGAAACCCCGTCTTCTTGCCAAACCAGGCTTATCCTAGTACCAACTGCATCACTTGCTCTCTGTGTTTGATGCTGTGGCTGCAGATGGCTACCATTGCTAAGCCTGAGTTAATGCATGTGTGTAACATGCAGTGAGAGAGGAGAGCATGGATGGCTTGGCATCACACTGAATTGAGAGGAAATGTCGCGTTTAAAGTCACATGACCTCATCCAGCAGAGACTTGGTTGATCCCTCAGGCTACTGGATGATTATTAGTGCAATCCTGCTCTCCAGGCAAAATGGTGGAGTGTATCAGGACATGCAAATGGTTGTATGCAATTAAGGTCCAGAACAGCTGGAATGAAGTTCAGAGTCTAAAAGGTGAAAGTACTCATATTTGACTAAAAGCAGTCCGTGGATTTGGGTTTTATTTTCACCTCACTTCACTTTTTCATTTTGCAGGCCTGATTAATGAAAATGTGCAAGATTATTAAGCCCTTAAGGCTCGGAATTATTTCAGTGTTGAACATTATTAGTGCCTGTAGCATTTGCATGATGCTTAAAACTGACTAATAATAATACAGCAGCTAAATTAAAAAGCCGCTCCCTGCTGTTAAACAACAGAAAAGGACATTGCTGAGTATTAAAAGACAACTTTTGGCTTGTTTTATCCTAAAAGTCGTCCAGCTGCTGCCCATCTGTGGTTTTGAGCCTGCAGGGGGCTAAAGCGTTATCGGGATATTTGGATAACAATTTGCTAGAATGGCTCGCTTCCTTGAGGCCACCATACATCGGCAGCGGCGCTGCAGTGCGCGCAAAGGGCGTGCGCACGCCCCGGAGAGCTGCTGCGCGCCCCCGCCTGTGTGTGTATGTTTGTGTGTCAGTGAAGTGGTGGGAGAGGAGAGGACCAGTGAGTGAGGCGGAGGAGACAAGTGCAAGAGGCTCGGCGCTGAGCAGGACTCCACGTAAATAAACACAGCACACGGTATCGC
Source organism: Toxotes lorentzi (assembly GCA_037833715.1). Lineage (NCBI taxonomy): Eukaryota > Metazoa > Chordata > Actinopteri > Toxotidae > Toxotes > Toxotes lorentzi. The sequence goes on from JBBMJY010000021.1 coordinate 18,319,275, forward strand.
TCTGTCGCAGGGGACTGAAGATACACCGCAGGCTTTGTGTTCCGCACCGCCGAGGGAGGAGATAAGGTGAGCGAAATTATACCATTCATAATAAACACGTGTCGTGTAGCTCACAGTTCGCTGTCAGGAGTTTGTGGAGAGAGAAGCAGCCTGCTACACTGAGTTGGATGCTGTAAGGCAGCCCAGTGAAATCACCGTCCTCTTTGCAGCTCTGTCCTCAGGAACGCAAAGACGCGGCGTCTGTTTTCAAAGCGGAACCTCTAAATATACACCGCACTTTTCAAGACGCGTTTACGCGGTTAGCCCGCAGCTGTTTGGTGATCAGAGGGAGCAGGGGCAGGTGCACATACATATCCGGAGCACGGCTGTCAAACCAAAGCTCGACACAGTGCGCTGCTGAAAAGATGCTGAGGCTGGACGAGTAGAAGAGAAAATGAAACAGAGGTGAATCTCCACAAGCTGAAGACGAATCAACGCATTATTGTCACTTGTCTTTATGTCTGAATCTTTGATATGATCTGTCTTTTGCTTCATGATGCTCACATTAGACGCTGTAAGAATACATAGATCTTAGACAGCTGTTTTTTTGTCCTGTGTTGTTCTCCTCATACACAAAATCCCTCATGTCCTAAGCTGATTTTCTCACCACATGTTTAATTCCCTTCATATTCATATCACAACTCCATCTTGTTTTGACTGACCGGTCAGTTTGTTTAGTCTAATTTCCCCTCATCAGACTCAGTCTGATTATCACGGTCCTCCTGAGATTCACCAATAACATCTCATGGCATTTATGTCACATAGCCAAACAATTGCTTTACTAGAAAAAAGCCACATTCCCATCCAATCTCCTTCTTCTTTACTCCCCCCTTCTTCCTCCTCCTCCTTCCTCTGTCTCCTCTTGGTCAAAGCCCCCCACCCCCTCTGCTTTTCCTCTGCTCATCCCCAGACACTCTCATTCATACACACAGACCCAAACACACATGCCATGGCTGCACACTTTCGCTGCCTGCTCAGATAGCCACATTAATACAATGCTAATGACCCCTGCTTCATTGTCTGAAGCTCTTGTTCTTACTGGTCTCTGAAAGGGTTGACACACTTTCTCGTAATGTTTATTCACTACAGGCAGCACTATTGTTAATCTGTTTAAGAAGATAACAATATCCGCCTAACCCCTAGCCTTATGTCTACTTTGCATTAGTTCAGAAACAGGCGGCAAAATGTGTGATACCACTTGCATGCATGTCCCCGAATGTCTGTGTGCCTTTTCGGTGGTCTCTTCAGTCCTAGTTTTACTACAGTGAGTCAGGATGTAGCTTGAGCCCAGAGAGTCACTACTCCACAGCTACTGGAGCTCCACTGACAGGGCATTTTAGTCCCATTTGATGTGGAGGAATCAGGGCAAGATAGTGACCTACATTGTGATGCCATCTTTACTTTCACCCTCAGCACGAACGGCACTAGCCACGGAGATTTGCATAACTAAGAGATTATCATGACACACGTTGGCCGGAGTTATTGTGAGAGCACCAGTCAGTCACACTGCTGACCTAAAACCAGTGGCGGCCAGCTCCGCTCCGGGGGCTATGGGAAAAGCTTGGGTGTTGGAGGGAAAATGCCACTGATTTCACTCTGTGGGCCGGAGAAACACGCAGACTATTTTGCGGGAAGTGATCAACGCTCCTTCTGTAAGCGGCTGTCTGTGGCATTGTGAACTCCGCCAACCGCAGGACGGGACAAAGTGTCTCATAGATAGAGAGAGCTGTTCTGTGTCACTTGTGGCGATGATAATGACATCATTTCCCAGAAGAACTGAAGTGAACCTGAGAGACTTTCACTTGGTGATTCATTTCACCAAGGACACATGTTACTTAAGTAGAAGAAATGCCTGTTTCATATATATTCAAAGATGGAAATACCAACCTGAGCTAAACAAATAGCACTCAGAGTAGGAGACATCTAAAGTCGTTGCTCCAAGTCTAACAGGGCAAGAAATGAGTGATTAGATTAGATTAGATCAGTTGATTAGTTGTTTGACAACTATCTGATAATCATATAATTGCTTTATGACAAAAAATGTCTCCAGTCCTCTGGCTCCAGCTTCTCAAATGCAACTATGTGAGATGGGAGATTAAACCAGACCTTTACTGGCACTTCATAGACAAAACAATTCATTAAGAAAATAATCAGCATGTTTTTTTTTTCCAAGAATTGAAGTAATTAATTAATTTAAGCCCCAGATCAGACAGGACAGCACACCCGAAATGTTGGTAATAATCCCTCATTGCACAGGAAAACTATGTTACAGCTACAGTAGGTACAGTCGGTCAGAGCTGAACTAGTGTGTTGATCTGTAAACGGTTTGGGTAATAACTTTACAGTTTGCCTTCATTTTCTCTGCCAAGTAGGTTTAACTAACTCAGTAGCTGGTTTAAAACCTTTGTGATTGTCTAACCACTTCATCTGAGTTAGTTTTACACGTCTTTCCATGTTGGCAGATCTCAACGGTTATCTTACTCCGGACAGTTGGATCAGTGTTATCATTACTGGTAGAAATATGACCAAAACTATAAAACTGACATCCAAGCTGAAGGAAAATCTAATTGTTTTTTAATGAAGTGGCACAGTGGCACATTTCTCTTTCATGCAGAATTGCACAAGGCCACGTTCAATAACGTCATAGGTCACCCCAGCTGATTGACTGAATGATCGAGTGTGTTCTGGAGACACGTGTACTTGTGCCCTGAGTGGTGACGATCCAGCAGCTGTTATGAATAGACGTGCTGTGCTGCTGAGCTGTGATGAGGCTAAATCTCTGGGGACTGATGGAGGCCCATGCCTATCCATTAGTGTCGCTGCAGCCTGGGTGTTTCTTCCCAGTGGGCCAGTCACACACGCAGCAGCACCGCACGCTGACATCGCCTGGACCTCCTTGTCACAGGCATGTTTGTCTCATTTTGGGACTGATGAGTGCCTCATTAGAGGACCACAGAGGGGGCGGTGTGTCCTCCGCTTCACGGCTGCCTGAGCGCTTTGCTTGGTTGTAATTTGGACAAATGTATGCAGGGGCAGATGAGTACATGTAAGGAAGGACATACATGTTCATTACATACACACACACACACACACACATTTCTCTTTCTCTCTCTCCCTCTCTCTCTCTGTGAGTGGAGCCTGTATGGTTGCAAGCTGGTGGGTGCAATTAGAGTTTCACACTCAGTTAGGCAGCAGCTTTAATGGGGACAGACACTTTCCTGTGAATCCCCTCCACACAGCTGCAACTGTTGATGTTTACATTCTAGACCTGCATTATATTATCAGGAGTGGATGGTGACAGATGACTTGGAAAAATGGATATTAGGTGATTTATGTTTTGCTGAGTAATTAGATATCACGCTGCTTTGCTATATTCTCCTGCAGCAACGCAGCAGTAATTTATGCTGAGTTACTGTCGAAGGCATCAGTTGATTAATTGATTAATCGGTCAAGAGAACATTATTTAGCAGCTGTTTTAAAAAGTGATTAATTCTCTGAGTAAAAAGTGTAAAAAAAAATTCCCTAGTTTCAGCTTCTGAAATGTGAACATTTACTGCTTTTATCTGTTTTATTTTCTTCTGTCACTGTAAATTGACTATTTCTGTTTTTGGATTGTAGGGTGGACAAAACAAGACAGTTTTTAAAGACTGATTCATCAAAGCATAATTGACAAATTAACTGATAATGAAACAGTATTGATATGTACTGGTATGATACAGTACTATAATACTTTGGCAGTTTAAAGTACATTAAGTAGATTGGAAACACTTTTTTGATTAATGGATTATCAATCAATAGAAATTGCCAACAATTTTTTTAAAATTCAAAAATATCTATAGATTTTGGACTGTTGAATATGTCAACTTGGACTCTGGGAAATTGCGAGGGACATTTTTCAATTTTTTGAGACATTTTCCAAACTAAAAAAATAATTGCGATAACAATGAGCATGCTAATCAGTAATGAAAAAGGTGGTTTGTTTTTGTTGTGTTTTTGGGGACAGATGGTGGATGAGTAGCGGTCAGTGTAGGTCTCCCTGGATACTGTGACTTCTGGTGTGATTTCACCAGAGCTTTACACCATGACAGTCATCAAGCCCAATCACTCAAGGTTGCCCAGGGAATGCAGTTATCACCCATGTCAGGTTATTGCACCCCTTAGTGAGAACAAAGCACTTAGGGATGCTCCTTTCTGTCCAAACCAACTGCCGAGAAGCGACAGCGATAGATCCTCCTTTTGAAGTGGGAGGTTGGGATAATGGAGTGTAATGTTGTGGGTTTTATGTTTCCTTTCTACCCCCAGTAGTGCGCCTGACAGGTTAACTAACTCTCTGTACCACTGGATCTGACTCCCAGTCAAGTTGGGGGACCTGAAATGAACAAATGAAGAAGAGACTTGACATGTGCGCTCAGAGTATTTTCTTCTGAATCCTCATAAGATGTTTTGCTGTCTGCCCTGCCCCCTTCCCGCCAGAAGAAGCAGAGGGAGGGAAAGTAAAAGTGGGAGTATTTTGAAGCTTTCGGGATTGCAGGGGGGAGGAGGGGTGGATCATGTACCTCAGTCGACGCTGTGAAGGGCCAGGGGGAACAAAGGGGGTCTGTTTTCTCTGTCTACTGGCGGGGCGGCTGGTCTAGCCTCTTTCTTACCGTGCAGGGGGGTGATGCAGGGTTATGCCTGAAGAGATCCACAATAGGAACTCGGGTGTTGGTGCCCCTGTTTGAACACACAGTTGTTCCTGCTGAAGTGGACTGGAGAGGCAGTCCTTGCTGCAGAAAGCCTCGGGCCTGTTGAAGTTCTGGCCAACTTTGGATGGGCAGCAGATGTTGGAGAGGTAGTTGCTGGCCCAGTGGCAGCACATAACAAGGACCAGTGCTTCCCTTTCCTGTCCTGAAAACTACAGGAGGTGGGCAGTGCTCCACCAGCAGGGTGTAGGCTCGCCAAAATTACAGAGGATTCAGGAAGAGCGCATACTTGAAGGCTTTCTATTCTGTTCTGAAGCCTCCATCTTCCTCTTATTTGCATAGAGCTTAAGAAAAACCCAGCTGCACATCCTACTCTCTGTTGGCAAAGTGATGCAGCCCACTTGTGTTGGCTAATAGCTCAGCAAATATATCACCACAGCTCTTATTCTGCTTTTAACACTGGAGATGTAAAGAATGAGCGCTGCCAAGAAATCCACCACAAGCCTCCACACTTTTACCAGCCTGCTGTTGAATGTTACATCCTGTAAACTTGTAGAAGGGGTCTGCAGAGATAAGCAGAGCGAAGGTGTACATTATCTTTGTTGCCCTGGCACATGATGCAACAGTGACTGAATCAACAGGAAAGAAGGGGACACTTAGCTGTCAGCTCATGAATAAAGTTGACATGGAAACACAAAGTGGCTTTGCCATGGTTCAGGAGGCTCGCTGACCTCGAGGTCTTATTTAGGCCAAGCCCTCTAATGCCCTTACCCTGTGCTCCACCCTGTACCCCCTCCCACAACCCGAGTGAGGGTAAGACACCATGTTAGCAGCTCAGCAGCCACCAGTGAAGGGCCCTTAATCCAAGTGGGATGACAGCTTGGCTCTAGATGCTGTTTCTGTGGCGCTGAGACCAATGGGCTTTTCTTTCCCTCTTTTTCATCCCTTAAACCCCCCAAACACAGCCACAGGAATCCTGGGAAAAAAATTCCCCCGGGGGGAGACAAAGGAATGGGATGGTAAACAAATCCAAGTGTAGATGATGTGTAGAGATTCCTCCATTCAGCAGAAGATAAATGTGCATGTCCTGTGAGATATCAAAAGCACAAAACACAATGCAGAGCTTGGCTGCTTTGTTTTTTGTTTTCTGTCCTGGTGCCACGTGCCGTGTTAAAAAAAAAAAAAAAAAAAAAATCTATACCCAGATAATCTTTGTCCAGGCTTCAAAATGATTAGGGACGATTGAGGTCAGAAAACCATTTGAATCATAAAATTTAGTGCTGCTGTCAAACCAAATCCCCTTTCCTTCCTTTACACCAATCAGCTGAGCTGAGAGATCACATGTAAACCGGTTCTAACGGGAAATGTGTTAACTCAGTTGATCTACAGAGCAATTTAAATGATAACTTTCAGTCTTTCCAGTTTCAAGTCATTTATCAAGTAAAAATGTCAAACATTTTTTGGTTACAGCTTTTAAAATGTTTTATATCATTCTAAATTGAACATATTTGTTTTTTTGACTGTTAGTGGGACAAAATATCACCAGTCATCTTGAGCTCTGGGCATTTTTTCTTACATTATATAAATTAAACAAATCGGTGAAACAACAGATGATCAATTGATAAGGAAAATAACTACTTGTGGCCCTTGATATTTTGGATTAGGAGATAATTATGTTTATACTGTTTACTGTATGTATGCCATGTTGAGTTGGCCTTCCCTTCCCTGTAATTACACAATACAGATCACCAAACAGGTTTGAGCATTTTACACGATTCCCTTTTACATCACGGACGTAATATTTCAGCCACTATGAGAAGAAAATTGTCTGTAAATTTATCAACAAACGACATCCACCGTGGAGTTGGCTCAGGCCCTGTGCCAGAGCAATTTCGGATCAAATGCAAGCAATGGAATAGTAATCAGTATAATCTCCTTGCAGTCATTCCTTTGCTGGTTTCTCAGCACTGGGCATCTTTAGGAGCAGGAAGAATGTAATTGTCACTAAGATAATTCTTTGCTGTAGGCAAGCAGGACCCGGCTGTGAGGAGGGGAGGATGGACAAATGGCAACTTCATTTATTGAGATCTCCTCTGAGGCTGGCTGGCCTGATAACCCAATCAAATGTCTAGTGTGGCTGAGAGCTGTCTGGGCTTAGCACTGTGCTTGTGTCTCTGTCTGTGGAAATATCAATGAATCTTTGTCAGGCTGCCATGGTTTGTAGCCAGAGCCCTATGGTGTTAATACAGCGTCTCTCAAAGAGAAAATGACACTAATAATCTTTAAGTTTGTGGACATTTACGGCAGTAGAAGTCGATTTTTTTCCATGTGCTTCATTTTCTGTATATTCTGACACACAATCACACCATTGTACATTTAGATCTTGGGGATGAATGGCATTCCTTATGTTGGTTTTAGTTGGTATTGTGCTGGCAGAGGTTGAAAAGACTCCAGTCTGAAGCAGACCTAATGCTCGGGTCTTCAAGGTTGGCTGGTTTTGGGCCTGTCAGGGCTCAAGGCACAATGACCACATCTCTCTATGAGCAGAGCCATGGTGGACATGTTACTCAAAGGGGTAACTGCGTGACAGAGAGCACGCCTCCACAGATCCTGTGAGAGAAAAATAGGACACTTTCACTCATCGGTCATTTGTAATGTGTCACTGAGGTGGAATTCATAAAGCTCTTTGTTTTGAAGTCGGTATCTTGATTGTAGTTGACATTTAAAGGTGTTTGAAAGGCTCAGTTTTGAGTCAGGGGGCACTCTTTAGATGTTCACCACTGCTTTCATGAAATGTGATTTGTGTGGCATAACAGATGAAATTATGAATGTACTGAGAAGCTAAAGTTTGCTGCTGTACTCGCTCCCAGCTTATATGCATTTTATATGAGCCAAACTCAAGTACACATCTGAGGCTTTTACATAATTACTAAAACCGCTATCTCAGTAAAAAATCTCAATTTTGATAATGATGATGATTAAAAATGTAGTTTCATTTCCATAGCCAGCCTCTGAGATCATGATATGCACGGCACTTATGGAATTATTAAAACCTGTTTTATAATCTGGTCTTACAGCCATGTGATTTAACTAAAGGAGCAGTCGCTGCCCTGAGAGCGGATTATGAACCAATCTCTACCACTGTATATATGTTTCTCTGTCTTAGTCAAGGCCTTTCTCTGTTCCTCTGATTACTTCCTTTCTGACCCTCCTCCTCATGTATCACTCTCAAAGTATGTTTCATTTTTACATTTTCTTACTTTTGCTTAGCATGAACATGGACTGGGTGGCAGAAAAAAATATTTGAGCCCCTGATTGTTGGTGTCTCAGATGACAAGTTAAAATGTGTTTTCACACATATAAATTGAATTGTCACTGATATAAGTAAGTAAATTGTCATACATCAATCATAGACAGGAGGGGCCCCACCTGGGCTTTGGGCCATGGTCATCTGTACCCTTTGGCCCCCCTGTTGGCAGAGCTGCACATGACTCAGTGTATTGTCACTTACTTGTTACTGAAAGTGAGGCAAAACACTGTGGTTTCCTCTTAAGTTACCACAGAAATCTCCCTATTACACTATCCCATATCCCGGTTATTATAATTCTGGGAGCTCCCATGTACACACTGTTTTATTCAGGGGTAAAGCCTTAGGCAAACTAGTAGCATTCGTTATATGCTTGCATATTTTCTGAATTTATAGATTTCCCTGTTTCTCACACTGCTTTTAAATGTAGGCGTTGTTCACTGCTATAGTGCCTAATCAGACCAGAATAAGGGAGCAACATGGAGGTCGGATTGATTGGATTCTCCATGGTCACCAGCAGTGAAAAAACTCTAATTAAGCCTTGGGCGTCAAACTCCCCAGGATTACCCTGGCCCTGCACCCAAAACCCGACCCTGGGAGAGAGTGATAACTAGGCTCCCATAATCTGAATCTGGGGCTGACTAGCGAGTGGGGGTTGATGATGAAATCCATGCAAACTGAATCTGACGTCCCCACAGGTTCAGCAGTATGTCACTCACGTAACCCTGGAAGAAGTGAAACATATCAGGTAAATAAAGTTCAAATCAAACATCACAGTTTGAGACTTAGCAAAGAGGAGTCTGTGTTGACGTGCAACACCGCAGCAGCAAATAGTGCATGTAGCTGCAGTAACGTCAGTGTGTTTTGGGGAGATAATGATAGAAAAACTGATTTCATGCAGAGTTTCATCCGTATCGTTCACAATCCCCCGCGCTTTGAAGTCAAATTAGAAAGTGTGTCTGTATGGGTGGAAACGACAGGCAGATTAGAAAACAGAAAACATGCTTTGGAAAAGCATTCAACCCCCTCCTCAAATCTGTCTTTTGAGACAAAATAAAACCCAGCAAAGTATCTTCCCTTTTGTCCCAACTTTAGGATGTGGGTTGGATGCATGCTCTGAATTTTGGGGTTTGCTTTTCATTCACCCTTTTGTTTGAGTGAAAGTACATGTTTACTGCGGTCATTGCGTTTTAATAGCCCTTGAAAGAGTCCGTTTGTGAGGAGAATAACTCACAACGGGAGGCCACTACTGATCAGGTGTTTGCCAATAGGAGGTAGGGATGAAGAGAAGAAGAGGTGAGGAGGGTGAGGGGTCAGGACGGGGTGAGAGACAGGGAAGAGCCAGTGACCAGGACATGCTCTCCCTCTCACCAGGATACAGCCAAGTCTGAAATATGGCTCTCTTCTTTTGATCCTGGAAACAATGCACCTGCAGGAGGCCTGAGGATATGTCCTCTCCCCATGTGTCCTTTCTCATTTCTCCAAGGTATCACTGACCTGTACCCATCTGAATAAAGCCTTTGGTATTCTAGTGTCATTATATGAGCGACTTTTATTGAACAATAGCTTCTTTTCTGTACCACCACAAAAGTTTAAAAAGGTTGCGAGGGCTTGTCCTCTCATCTTGCCTTCTCACAGGGTTCAGTTGTGTGTGAGTTGTGTTTCCCAGTCTAGAATCAAAATGCAGCCAGAGTGAGAGATGAAAATTCTCTTTTGGTCTCAAAACAAAACCCCCCAAATTTGTTTCACTTGGTCTGTTTATCTAAGCTGTGATTCAGCCGAAATGGGGTTTTGGATATGAATTTCGAGTGGAACCAGAGTTTTGGCAGCAACGGCAGGGCCATGTCCTTGACAGCCCTGTTGAATTAATTCCTTCCAAATGGCTGGCTTAAAGAATGAAAAGACGAGTCTGATTAAAACCTACCACTGATCTAATGCACCGCTATGACAGAGGTCCATTTTTAAGCATATTGTATTGTGAAACCATCCTTTTGTATTCCTGTGACTCATATTGTGTGGAATTGAAGTAAAATGGAGTAGGTGGCCACAGAGAAACCACGCAGGACAGCTCGTCATAGCACTTCAGTTTGATTGACATACCACTTCTTTTTTCACATCAGACATGGTAAAATGGTATAAAAGTGGCTCTTTTACATAACACTGGACAATTGCATGCCTAACCTCCTTCATTCACCACTGGGCCTCTGTGAATTCAAACTGGAGCAACTTCAACATATCTGTGTTTTGTAATGCTAAATTTAGCAGAATCTGAGGCATGTGCTTGATATGGTAATAGGGCAGGAAAACAGTGTTCGAGTGTTAATTTTCTGTTTTACCATGAATATTTGCCAGAGCTGGCTCCTTAAATTAGACCAAAAAATTATTTGAACATTTAATATGGGAAATATGAGTGGGCAATGTGGACTGTATATGCAATTTTATATCAATATATATTGTGATATAGTAAATGTTTTATAAAATCAGTTGAGAAACTTGGGCTTTAATGTCCAGTCTTGACCTTGGAAATAGCAGCATGACAAATATTCTTATCACAAGGTCCACTTACTTTCAGACAGGCTACGTGACCTTCATCGAATGGAGTTTCCTCACGTCATGGAGATGGTTTAGTTGTTATCATGTGATAACACTTCTCCTGCTCTTTATGACCACCTGCCATCACTAAAACTCCACACTGAGATACTGTTTTAAAATAAATAAAATAAGCAGGCAGGATTATCTGTTTTTGGTTAAATAGTAAATTGCATACCTTACAAATCAAGGTGACTCATCTCATTGACACAAAAATCATATCAAAATTCAGTTTTGAATGAAATATGAATATTTAAGAGATATTTAAAGGGAGCTACAATGGTACGAAGAGTATAGAAAGCTGAGACATTTCAATTAATCGATTAGTCGATTGATATCGTGATCATTTATTTATCACTGGAGTCATTGTCCAAGCACAAATGCTAAACGTGCTGATTCCAACTTTTAAAATATGAAGATTTGCTGTTTTTTTTTTTTTTTTTCCAGTTTTACATAATAGAAAACTGAGTATATTTTGAACAGAACAACACATTTCAGTGTCACTTTCAGATTGTATTCAGTAGACACAGTAGTCTATATATTGTATTGTTACATCACCCAGCACTAGTTGGAAAGGGTTTATTCCATCTTTGTCTTTGCTCTCATAGTTTCACTGTACTGATTAGATGATTTTAAGTGGGCCAGTCACATATGAATAGTCGTTTTCTAAGCTTTAAACATGGATCACTATGATCAGCCTAACCACTCTGTCCATATCTATAGCAGTGTGCGGATTAAATATAACACAAGATAGCATCTTAATAATCCCCATGGGCTAATTTAAATAGCTCCTGTCATGGTACCCTCCAGTTTTTCCTTCTGCTTCCTTCACCTCATCTCCTACTCAGAACTAAGCATTCCTAGAGAAAAAAGAGAAAGAAAATGCAGCACAACATCTCACAGAATACTTCATTGTGCTGGATGATTTACGATACTGTTGGTAGAAGTGGCATAAATGAAAACGTCTGTGACACCGAGACATTTTCCCTCAGATTCACACAGTAGCAGCTCTCAGCTGTGCAGAGGGCAGGAGTGCTGCTCTAAATGTTTAATAGAGAGTTAAGGGATAAGGGGCATCTTCTGTCTCTGCCTGCATAGTGTCTCATTCCTACCTGGCCGAGCTCCAGTGCTCACTGCAGCCTTCTGACCCACTACACTGCCACATTGAGACTGGATACAGGGCCTCATTGGAGCCCTTCTAGCTCCACTGAAGTTATGTGGTATATTGACTAGTTTGTGCAGCACAGTCTTCTGTTCTCAAACTTGGCCAGACTATAAAGGTCCTCAGTCACTTGACTCTTGTGCACTCATGTTTCATTTTCCGGCTCAGCCGTCTTCTTCACAACCTCAGTGTCGGAGTAGTATGCAGGTTGTTTGACCACCACCCACCAGTCTCTGTCACGGTCAAAGCCTCAGCATTTTGATGAAGCCCTGGCTGTCCTTCAATGGCTCTTTCACTGCCACATGGTGACAATGCATTTTTTCCATGCCATAAAGCAGATGCTTTATTATGGTAGCACAATACTGGGCCCATCTGAAACTGTTTTACATGTGAAAGGCACACCGGGATCAGGATGCCTACCACTGTGTGGGGCTTTTTGACTTGCCACTCTATAATGAGTACACACTGGAAGGAAAAGGAGCAGGCAGCTTTAACTGGCATTGTGATCACTGCATAGAGAGAGGAAATGCAGTACAAAGTGCTGATCCAGGCTATTCTTCCAGTGCTGGGACTTTTTATATTTTCCAGAATACAGAGATTACTTTGGCATCAAATGAGCTTGTCAGCAGTTAGGCTCACAGGCAGGAAACTTGCAATTTAAATATTTGTCCATAAAAAAAGATTGTACTGAAAATGATTAAATTCTATATGTTTTAGTGTATTTCTCTTGCCAGCAGCCCCCGACCGTAGATACAGCTACAGCAGGTGTCCCCTTGACACTGATCTTTCCGGACCTCTTTCTCTTAAAGTCAACAAATCAAGAACTAAGAACTGAAGTGAAAGCAGCTCGACTTCAGAGGCTCAGCCGGCAGAACAGAAAAGCCCTGCAGTTAAATGATTAACCTCCTTTGTGTGACTTGTACCTGTCTTCTCTTGTCTTGCTGTTTGTCGTCGGTGAGTTGAAGAGGGCCCTTGTTCAGAGTTGTCTGCCCTCAGGGCACGTTGCATGGTTCAGTCCCACACACTCCACGCTTTATGAAAACAACTAAAACAGTGTTGGACCAGCACTGCTGTTGGATTTACTGGTAGTCTGTCAGCGAGGCTCTTGGTCACTAATTGAGCACTCAAGCAGAGAGGGATGTTGAAAGGCCAGAGGTACCTCACCAGACAGGCTGGTTGGTCAGTTGCCCTTCACAGACTTAATTTCAAGCCCTACAAGGACCTGCTGGAGACAGGCAGCACTCAGATCCAATCCTGAAGCTTGGCCCCCCCAGCACCATTCAGAAGGCTTATCCTCCCTGACAAGAGCTCTCCGAGGTCTCTAGCTGGTCATCAGTCAAGTCAAGGACACGCATCTATCATGTCGAGAGCCTGAAGAAAAAAACAGCACTGCACACACAAAAGCCCAGACGGGGACATGTTTAAGTACATTAACCCAACTCTAGTCCCACCTCAGAAGAAGGATGTTGCGATGGGTAAGAGGGAAATAGCTGTGGGTGTATAAACTAGTTGTATAATTTGATTTTTGCATGTGTAGCGGGCTGATAGCACTGCAGCTGGGCGAGTGTAGCTGAGAAAACAGTGCTGCTGGCTCTACTTTAAAAATGTTTTAGAGTTTTGCATCAGTTTTCTACAATAAATACATGTATTTCACATTTTTTAGCCAAGATAGTCCACCATTTTGGTCCAGACTGACATGTCTCAACAACTGTTGGATAGAATAACGTTATGTACACATGTTGACGTTTCCCAGAGGATGAACCCTACTGACTTTGGTGGTTAAATGACCTTTCATTCAGCGCCATCAGCAGGTCAAAGTGTGACTCAGACATTTGGAAGTATCTCCGCATCTGCTAGATATTGGCACAGAAATTGGATAGACTTTCATGGTTCCCAGAGGAGGACTCCAAATGACTTTGGTGGCCCATTGGCTTTTTTTTTCAACAATTACTGGATGGATTGCCATGAAATTAGAAACAAATACCCCATTCCATCACTTTTCTTACTATGCCACCCTCTATTATCTAAGTTATCCCAGCAGCGAGCATCTGTCCCATTTTGTTATATCATTTCCCTGAAGAGTACAAGGTGTCCTGTCATAACTGCAGCGAAGTTAGTTTTGCTTATCAAGAATGTGTCAGTGGGAACATAGACCACAGAGACTAACACACGGATAGTGGAAGCTGTGTGAAATCCCTCTAGGTTGTGAATAACCGATCATGTAGCACAGATACCAGAGAAATCATATCACTGAGAAAACTCAGGCCCAAATGCCTGTAAATGACAAAACTGTTGTCTCCAGTGAAGGCCTTTTCCTGCAGCTTCTTCTTATCCTCGGAGCCAGCTTCTCTGACACCGTGCATTCAGGCAGAGCCTGTCTGTCAGCTTCATTTTGTCGCTAATTTATTCATTTAAGCAGTGGCATCCACATTCAAAGACAATGGCGCGCAAGCTCTGAGTTGAATTAACCTCAATAATTATGCAGATTTGAGGAAAGAAAAGCCCAGTTGTTTCACTCTCTTCAAAATTCCTGCTACCGCCCCTCCCCATGCTTGACATCCAAGTGAATAAATTACCGGACCCAATAAAATATTCAAACGTCCCTACTACAAACTACATTATTTGTGTAAGAATATCACCCTCCAAGGTCAACCATACTTTGTTTATGTTTGCATTACTGGTTGTTTTCACATAGTCCTCAGTCTAATGGAAGCATGTTTCCACTGTGATTGCATTAGCTCATGCTAGCAGAGGGGATCCATTTTCTCAAAACATTTTAAAGGAATTCACTTTAAGCGTTTCCACTAAAGGCCTGGTTTAAAGTGCTAATGGGTCGTTAGATCAATACATGAGCTTTTCCACTGTAACTACCAAAGGTGGTTTGGCACATTTATAGGCATGCAGTGAAATCCATTAAGTGTTCTCTTTAATTCAGGGGACCATTTGAGCTGCAATACGATGTTTATGGATGGGCTTGTATCATATCATCCCGATATTTCTTAACAATGGAATCTCATTTAGCTAAAACTACAGTTCCTTGTTGTCCTGTACTTTCTGTTTTATTTCTGTCTTGCCAAACATTTGGCCCATCCTGCATGGGATTACAAGACATTTCTCCACATCGAACATAAAAAATATAACAAGAAATTTTGCAGTGACACATATATAAAACCAGATGCAAAAAAATAAATTATCATAAAACATGTGAACCTCACACGGTTCCTGTCCCATATAACTAATCACAGCCAGCTTTGGTGCACATTTGTCCTATATGTACTAGTGATGAAACCTTTAGTCAGTTACTCAATCAGCTGAAAGTTAATTGGTAGTTATTTTGATGGTCGATTCCAACAGTATTCCTAATATTTAAAAGAGCGGATCATGAGATGAGATATAATAAGGAATTGGCTGACAGTGGAAAAACAACAGATTAAAACAACAATAACAGAAGCCCATTTGCATCTCGTATTCAGCTGCTAAAAACAAGGGCAGCTGAAATTCTGCCTAAGGCACTACATGGTGGAGGAGATGAAAGCCTCCCTCCAACAGTGTGACTGGTACTCAACCTGTCTCAGATGAAGTCCAATGATGGATCCCGAGAATAGGAAGCCCGGGGATGTTGTTTGTACTCAGGTGTTTCTAAGAATAGGAGAGCTTGATTAAAAAAAGTCTCCTCATTGTCTGTGTTTACTGGGCTCTTAATTGTTTTAATATAAGTATTGTGTTCTGTAATGATGCAGGATCAGTCAATGGAGAATGCGTCTAACCACAGTTATCCCCCTGTTTCTCTCTGTGTTACTGTGTGATGCAAGAGTTTGTGACCACTGCCTCCTCTAAATGCTGTCGGTTCCTCAAAGACAACCTGTGTAGTGTGTGTGTGTTTGGGGATGTATGTGAGGGTGAATTATTGATGCTGTGTAAATCCAATCTGGCTCGTGGCAGGTGCGCCGTGTGCTGTTTGCTGTGTGTGTTTTTCTATGTGTGTGAGACACTGTCAGAGAGGAGGAAGGAGCAGTGCTGTAATTAAAAGGCAGCACAGTCTTCAGTCCTGCCCACACTCAGTCAGCTATAGGCATACAGGCTATAGGCTAAGTGTCCTTTGCTTACACACATGACCACCACAGTGTTCACATATACTGATGCTCTACAGAGAACTGAGTATCTTTCCTCCTCACTCTCCCCATCCTTCTTCTTCCTTCAGTCTCAGCTGAGCAGTACAGTTTGTTTTTCTTTCTCTCTCCCTCTTGCCTCCCTCCATCTCTCACCCTCTGTCTCTCATGCTCTTTGTACTCTTTCTCTCACAAACTTCACAATGTGCCACACTCGAGCTGCAGCCGTCTGTTATTGTGCAGCATGCAGACAAGCTGCTAGGAGCTGACCAGTGATATCATCCCATTGTCCCTGTGCTGTCAACTGCACCAAAGAGCATGGAGTCTGGGAAGAGAGGGGAGGAAAGAGAGGTGGAAGAAGAAAGGAGGAGGAGGAGAAGAGAGGGGAGGATGGAGGAGTCTTGAGAGGGATGGAGGACTGTGTGTCCTTCTTCCACTGGGCCAGTTAGAAACACAAACCCTTCCAAAGACTTAGGGCAAACAACAGAGAAGGGCAAACAGTGTCTATGTAATGTATTACATGCATCAAACAGACGCACAACCTCGCACTTGCACACACAGAAGCCACAAACATTTGCAGATTTATGTTGCAGGAATGTATCGCACTCCTCTGTGTGTGTGTTTGTGGGATGGGAGTCTGTCCACTGCACAGTCACAGCAGCAAACTAGTCAACACCTCCACACTTTCACTGTCTTTTTCACTGCTGCTCCTTTCATTTGCTCCTGCCTTTGGCATACCTTATTTCTCTCCTATATTTCACATCTCTCTGTCTCCCTCCCTCTGCATTTTTATCTCAGCACCTGCAGCCACCTGATGTGTGTGTGCATGGATGTATGTATGTGTGTTTCAGTCTGCTGTAGACAGGCTGATTAAACCCTTCAGCTCTGTCTCCTTCACCAATAGCTCAGCACACCTCAACATAATGGCACGTCACTGACACTCCCACCCCGCCAGCTGTCTGTGGTTGGTTTCTCTAATATCAAAGTTATTTATTTTTATAGGAATATCCCTGAGCTGTATGTGTATTAAAGCAGTGAACAGAAGTTGTTGTTTTCACTCAGCCTTTGTTTTTTTTTTTTTTTTGTTTTGTTTTGCTGTTGACTCATTGAGAGCAATATGGATTTTACAGAGTAGGAGGCGAAAGATCAGGTTGCCAGTTTTTGGACTCACTAGAATTCATTTTGTGTTTGTCCTACTGAAAAAATAAAAGCGCTTAATGAGATGCACTTGCTATTATGCAAGTGCTTCAAGGTGATTCTCCTGGCTTTTGCTTTGCCATCTGTTTTATCTTTTTAGAGGCATGTAGTTATGTGTTTGAGATGAAGCTCTTATTTAGCTTGTCTTACCTTTCTGTACTCATTCAGTACATTGCAGGTTGGTGTGCTGATGCAATGCAAAGCCAAAACGGCTGTATATCCAAAAACATTTTAGAAATACATACACATTAGTCTGCACACTTACTAATTACTCTATTAGTCACCTATTGTCATGAAGTTTTGCACATTTGCAGGGAATTAATCCTACTGACTTTGGATATTCTCAGATTTTAACTGTAGTGCCACCAAAAGGTTGACATTTGTGATTTTAAGTGAAATATCTTGCAAACTATTGCCATACAATTTGGTGCACACATTCATGTTGAATGACTTGTAGTCCTTTTTGTTGTCCCTTAAATTTTCATCTATCTAGTGCCATTATCAGGTGTAAATATCAGTTTTTCTAACACCTACATTTCTGATTAAATGCCTGCAAAATTCCAGAGCTCCAGCTGTATTTAACAGTATTGTTTTTAGTGCAAATTAGCAACTATTGGCATGTTAATACACTAAACTGAGATGGTGAGCTGTGTACCTGCTAAACATGAACATATTAGCATTATGACTGTGAGCATGTTAGCATGCTGTCATCAGCATTTAGCTCACAACACTGTTGTGTCTGAAGAACAGCTTCACAGAGCCTCTAGTATAGAAGACAAGACTCTTAGTCTTGGTTTGTTCTGCTGTGTTACCGCTGTTGTACTGTGTTTGTGTTAGTGCGGATACGTGGTTGTATGCTCTTGGGAGGTTTAGGTTGTGGTAAGGAGACAGGTGGTGTGAGAGTTGGACGCAGCGTGGGTGAGGATGAAGAAGAAGAGAAGAAGAGAAATCTCATTCCCCTCCTGCTGCCACAAACATGCACTTCAAAGATGGCTTCTGGAGACACCAGGCTCCCTCAGCTGTTGCTGTGCTTTGCTAATGAGACTAATGAAAACTAATAAAATGTTATTCAGTAATGACAGTCAAGCAGCAAAAGTTATGTTTTTTTTTTCTGTAGCTGCTCGTAAAGTAATGGGTTAATGCTTTTGCACAGTGTTAAACAAAACTGCTGCCCTGCCACCCGGCCATAGATGGTGTGTTATGCGTCACTCGGGCAGGCTGTTTGTGCTTATGGCCGCACTGTTGCCAACAGTAATGAACAGCCTGGATGACACGCCCCTTGCAGCATCGATCGCACACTCTCACACAGACGGTGGATGGAAATTGGTCCTGGTGGGGAAGCAAAGGAGGTGCACACATGCCTACGCCTTCTGTGGACACATATGGGAGAAGGGATCAGCACACATGCACATACTGAGAGAGCAAGAGAGCGAAGGTCCATGCATGCGCGTGTGTGTGTGTGTGGCAGTATGTGTTTATTGACGTCTATGGATGCTCATTGGACCGATGATGATTGTCTTATTGGTGGCAGTATGGAGCATATAGAGGAGAAGGTCTGCTCAGTGGGCTTTTCTCCCCCTTTGCCGCAGAAAACCCTTGGATCTCTTCCACCTCCCCTCATGTCCTCAGCTGGTGCTCTCTGCAGTTGGAGGCATGCCCCATACATACACTGTATCAAACCAGACTGTAGAGTTTCCTCTCCTGCTTCATTACCACATGAATGGTTGCCATGTTGCCATATACTGTATGGCTATTGTTGGCAAGTCACT
Source organism: Toxotes lorentzi (assembly GCA_037833715.1). Lineage (NCBI taxonomy): Eukaryota > Metazoa > Chordata > Actinopteri > Toxotidae > Toxotes > Toxotes lorentzi. The sequence goes on from JBBMJY010000021.1 coordinate 18,338,129, forward strand.
CAAAGTCACTGGCTCGTACATGGTGGGCTAACAATAGCCAAAGGAGGAGGGAGTGCTGTTTCAGATGGTGCATATCCTTAAAGCTAAAATCTGGTTTACAACTTACAGCAACAACAACGTACTTATAACTTGAGCTGTAGTTTTATGATTTTGTAGTTTTATGATTACATTGTACTCACTGAGTTAAGTGCTGAAACCTGGGAACTCAACAACATTGTTACAATAAAGTCTGACAGTCAAATAATCAGACAGGCTGTAAACAGGCCAATAGTTTAAACCACAATTCCACCACAGGGGAAATATCATTAATAATTCCATATTGCACAGGGAAGCTGTGCACAACAACAAACAAAAGGGCAGACAGACTGTACAAACAAACCTAAAGAAACCTCCGGGAACTGTACAGTCAAACAAAAACAATGTGGATAACAAGAACACTATTCTTCTTGACAAGTGTGTTTGCTTTGTTAGTTCTTCTGAGATATAAAGCATATGATGTCCATCGAGTGGGATTTCCAAGCCGTAAACAAAAACTTTGGTTTTTATTTTTAAAGCACTGTACTCTGGTCTGGAAGCACAACAACATTGCTGCATATTGGTACAGACCCCGGTTCAGCAAAACTTATTTGGAAGAGAAAACGAAGAGCAATAATAAAATTATTACCCGAACTGTGTGATATAAACATCCATCACTGACTGATGGCCTTTCTGGTTTAGCTTTGATCTTCTGTGCTTGCTGTCGTCTTGCTCACTCACAGTTTGCCTGTGCAGAGAGGGAATATTAGCAACAGTATGGGAGCTCAGCCTTTAGGTTTTACCTTCAATTAAAGTGGTTTATTCGATAAACATAGAAAACCTCTAGTGCAACTTCCTCGCCAACTCAAAATGACGTTGGCAGAATCAATACGTCAATCGCTACTGATTGGTTAGGGCAAAACAAAACAAAAACATCCCCACAAGAAATAGGCTATCATGAACAGAAAGTCAGGCTAACTAACCAATGGCCTGAGCTACGAAAATAAAACCAGTTGGAAGTTGGAATAAACTGCATTTTTCCTTTAACTGTGCATGACTGAGCATTATTCAGTCCTGCTGTCGTGCATTCAAGTTACTTTGTATAAAGCAGATTATTTATTAAAAGTCATTTTACAAATGTATCAAAGAGTAATCCAGGATTTTAAGTTTTCTCAGAAAGAGAAAGAGTTTGGTGTTTTTCTGGCTTCTGTTAAGTTGAACTATTGTGTGTTGAGATTTTTGAGTTAAAAAGAAATACGATACACGACACTGCAGATCGGGGATGGTCTGCTGCCTGTGTGTGGTAAATCTCTAATATTCTACACTTTCTTTGTTTTTTTTTACTGCGCTCTCTCTGCCTCTCTCTCTCCCTCTGTCCTTTTCTTTTTCTCTCCATCATCCTCTCTGTTGTCTGTGAGCATGTTAACACTCCAGCCCTGTCACTGAGCCTCATGGCACCATGGAAACCAGTCACACCATTCTCTATCAGTGTGTCTTTGTGGATATGTGTGTAGCAGTTACTGCCCGTGTGTGTGTGTGTTTGTGTGTTGATGGGCGGGATCAGGGTTGTTTCGTTTCAAAAAGCTGAGGAGAGGTCGCGGCCGTCCCTATGGGCCTCTTGCTGTAATTCATGTAAATTCCCTTAAGACTCCGGCTGCTTTGTTTTCCCCATTGTCCCCCTCAACCTGAATCCGATGCCTGTGTCATCAGTGCAGCTTGATGCACATTTTATTTTCATCAGTGTGAAATTCCTCCACCTGACTCCTTTTAAAGTTAACCAGATACCTCAAAGTTACCATGATTGTGCTGCTATGTTTCCTGTTATTGTGTTGTGATGAGTTCAGCCAGAGTTAACAAGGCTATAATTGACACAGACATGCATTAGGACAAAGCGAAGTGATTGCCAGAGGACAGTGCTGTTCTGTCTTATCTTATCAAGGCGATGTCATGGTTTATTGCTTGATAGAGAATCAAATTTAAACAATTACTGATTTGATGTGACCTCCAAAATAATATCGTGAGAGAACTCTGACAAACAAGCGTTGAAAATTACTTGTAGGAATGTGTTAGTATAAAGTCTAAGAGGACTAAATCATCCATACTTGTCCTTTCATTCTGTCCCTGACAGCAGTGAAGTATTTCACAAGTGCCCCCCTCCCCAACCCTGCCTCGATAGCCTTGTGAACCCAGCCCCTTATTCTCTTCCCGAGCCAATCATATTTCACTCCCATTCACATTTCTGAATAGGAAACTCGAAAGGAGTCCTCGGCACGAACACCCACTGATAGGCGAATGCATGCGCATACACACACGCACACATTCAGACAGCGTGCAGTTCTAGTTAGGAGGGCTTGGTCTAGACCACAGCATGAACTTTGTTCTGTTAAAAGTTGCCATTGAAATATGCAGTTGCCATTGAAATATTGTTCTTCTATTTGTGTCGTGACAAAGAGCCGGGAGGGCGTCGGTCCTATCTCAGTGTGAGTCTGAAGGAGCAATGGGGCGGCGGGGATCGCCCTGTGTCTTTGCTCAACAGAGTCAGTGTGCAGAAATAATGCCCATTAAACTTGGTCAATCACATCCCTCACTCCATGAAATATGCCCCTTTCACTCATTTCATACCATAATCCATACACCTCGCCGCTATCCATCATCTCTGAAAGATGTCTGCCACGATGAAAGATTTAACTTATGATACATTTTTTAAATTAATGGCTTCTCATGCGGTGACGTTAGATGCTGAGAAAGCTGAACGTGCTGAATTATGTTTACATAGAAAACAACTGAAGCTGTTCATTAGTGAATTAATGTGGAATTCCAGCACAGAGGTTTCAGGTCTCTCGACCACCAGTGTAGCTCTGGTGGTCTTCAGGCTCATGGTTTCACTGTGGTACGTGGGTGGAAATTATATACCCGCGGCAGCATGCAACAATGGCCATGTTGTGAAGCCACTGAGCATGTCCCACTGGTGCAGACAGGAGTCGTATGCTTTTGAAGGATTATTAAGTGGTTATTCCCATAACGACAAGGAACCTTCCGCCAGTGGAAGCAAGTAAAACAATGCAGAAATACTCCATGACAAGTAAAAGTCAGTATTAAAAAAGTACAGACGTTTTATCTGCAGTTTACTTGTAGCAAAAGTAAAAGTACTGGTTAAGCAGTACAGTGTTTCATTATTAGATATTTGTTCATTGTTAATACTGATTCATGGATGCACCAGCAACATTGTACGGTAACTACTGTGGTGCATGTAGTCTTAGATAGCTTTGTCCAGTGGTTCCCAACCTATGGGTAGGGCCCCTTTGAAGGGTCACAAAATAAATCTGAGGGGTCATAAGATGATTAATGAGGCAGGATAGATTTGTTATGATATTTTTTGTGAAACACTGGATAGTTTCAATAGTAGCTGTATTTCATAAGCTCAGTATTATGCTTTTGTACATAAAATGAAAGAAGAGAAGAAGAATTACAAAGTAACATGGAATAGAAACACCCAAGTAAAGTGCCTCAAAGTAATACTTGTACAGTACATTACTGTACTTAGTTACGTTCCACCACTGCAACTTGAGTGGGAAATAATGTTTTTGTTGTGTTCTTTTGTTTTTCGGATACCAGAGTCTAAATCATTGTTCACTCCGATGGACAGTGTTCTTTGAGACAGATAATGTTACATTTTCTGTGCTTTTGTAGTGAGAGGGGCATTATTTAGGGCCCAGTCCAGTGAATAGTGACTCTTTCAAACCATTGTTGTCCTCTGCAACCATAGCTAACGGACGCCAAAAGACCTTTTTCACATCTATTCTTTTAAAACGGGTTCCAATAATGCCGGTGAGGAGTCGGCAATAAATAAGCTTCCCGTCACTGAGTCAACTAGATTAGATTGCATGGGGACATCTGTTGAGTGTAGGTGAGCACTTTCTCTGGCTTCTCACTGTATGGGAAAGGAAGTGCTAAGGATGTGCCTTGAGGCTTTTTTCCTTTTATTCCTATTGCTGTGCTGCTTCTACTCCACCTCCACCCTCTATTGAACATCTAGAAAGCTGCATTGACTCAAGCACAATCAGTACCGCTGACAGTATTTTAATGTACACTGGGCACCGTTTGATTTACTATGCAATTATAGCGTCGATTTTGCTTTTATGCTCTGCCATATTCATTTTTCAGGATGTTGTCCTCTGTCATCTCCTCATCCTGCCGACAGTTGCACCTGATACAAAACAAATAACTTTTTGAATGTTTAATGCTCATGTGCAAACATGTCTAAAAACCTACCTGGTAACTTTGTGGATTCTGGTAGCTGTTCAAGTGATACCAGGAAATGTTTAACCCCTATTGTAGAGAGACAAAAGGTTGTTTTAATCCCACTGTGAGAGAGGAGGGAGAGGGGAGGGAGGGTCAGGGGAGGGACGTGGGAGGAGGGGAGGAGGGGTTGTGGGTGTGTTGGAGGGGTGGGGTGGGGGCTTGATTTTGTGAGGGAATCAGCTCTTTTCTCTTTACTGTCACTCAGTCACAGCAGACACATCGAGGAATACACAGCCACTGGGATTAAGACAACTGAACTAAGCAACGGACGCACACACTGAGGGGATTTATTCTTATTGACACGTTCAGAGATAAAGGTGACGTATTGCTCTATTTTATTAAAGTTAGATCATATAATCACCTGTTGTGTGGAAAGTAAAGCCTGTAATTCTCTGAAAGATCAGCAGGTGATGGTCCAAGTCCTCTGGATTTCGTTCCAGATGTTCCCTCACTGCTGAACTAATGAAACCCCCTAGATGCTGATACACTTGATCGATTAGTCTATGTACAAAAAAAAAATCATTCATTCATTAGAGCTGAAACAATAGTTGATTAGTTGATTAGTTGATCAGCGGAAAATTGAGTCAGCATGTGTTTTGACGTTTAATTGCTTCAGTCATTTTTTCAAGCAAAAATGCAAAGCAATTCCCAGTTTAATCTTAGTTGTGAAGATTTATTGCTTTTCTTTGTCATCTTTGATAGTATTTTGATTATTGATTTTGAAATTGGTCATATATTGTTGGTTGGTTGAGCTAAAGTTGTTATTTTCTGACATTTTATATACCAAGCGATGAAATGATTTAGAAAATGATCTGCAGATTAATGGATAAAAAAATATAATTCTCAGAATTTCAGCTAAAACTAAGTCCACTTGCTTTTGACAAGCTTGAGTCTGTGAATGTGAGGATGTTTCTTGCAGTGTGGTAAAAATTTCCTGAGCAGACTTTTCTTCTGCCATGAAAGCTTGTTTCCTCTGACAGGCAGCTATGCTATTAACATTTTCATGGATAGTTTGCACTTTTCCAGCACTTGCATATCAACGCATCATCTTTATTCTGCTGAATCTCAGCTTGTCTTCAGTTTAACAGCACATCTCTGTCTGTGCAAGCCGTGTCCCCTAATGTAAATTCGTCATAGGGGAAAAAATATTGCGCTCTGGCTCTAATTATATCTTCGGTCTTTGGCAGTAATGATGCTTCATCGGGAGAGGGGTATCGTTTACAATCACACTCTGCCTCTCATTAGCCAAGAGTCTAAAATTGAACCCACAGGCCGCTGTGCCGAGTCCCCTTCCCTTGTCTGAGGGCGCACACACATAGGTAAGCGTACACATCCAAACAACACAGCCTGGAGGAGGAAACCAACAGACTCATTAGAGAAATGACACCTCACTACTTGGCATTATCTGCCGTGAGAAATGTTTGTTCAACCTGTAGACATCTCATTTTACTCAACATGCATATACCTGTGTCATAGTTTCCATGATGTGACAGATGGAAACAAATTTTTGGCCACTTTAGAAACCAAAAATGTTTTAAGACTCAGTTAGGCCTGGGCTTTGGTGGTTGTGAAACCTGTCAATATAAGATTCTCTTTGTTTTTACTGCTGTATTACAATGAACTGACATACTTTTCTTAGCATATTTGACTATTGTAGCTGAACAGAATGTACAGAACATAAATCCATGTTTGTGTTTAGTTAGCATATCCACATTACTTGATACTAAATATTTTATATATCATATTGCATTGATATTCAACATATTTAGTAAATGTAATAATTCAAACATCCAGAATTTCTTATTAATGTTACAGTTCTATTATTTTATTTTCTTTGCTACCTAACATGTAGCTTTTTGCATTTTGTACTTGTTCTAGGTACTTGGGGGCAACACAGCAAGCTGTAAACAATGAAATATTATCTATCTAAAAAGCTGATATGGCAAACATTAACATTCATTTGGAGTCAAGTTTCTGTTCACCTGATGAATTTAAGCCTTTGGCTCTGGTTTGGTCTCCACCAACTCCTGATTAAAAATATCGGGCTTCCAAGCTGCTTAATGCTCCACCATGTTTACCTGCTAGCTGCTAATGTTGTTTGCTGTTTAGTGATCGTCAGATCGACAAGTTTTCAATGCTTTTTCATGTAAAACAATGCTAATGATGTATAAAACCAAAACAAAGAGCTAAAAGATGCTAAAAGCTGCCGAGTACGGTAATAATTATCTTTGTGTTCATCACAGGGTGTGATAACTTTCACATAACACAAAGTCATTTGATCCATTGTTGACCAAAACATATTGAATGATTGAAGCAGCATGATTTCTTTATTCATCTGCTGTTAGATGTAATCCAATTCGATTTTTGGTAAAAACATCGTTGTGTTGTTTCCATCCATCAAAGATTCAGCTCTCATGGCACGAGACTGCTCCCCGAGGTATTCAGGCCACCATGCATCTCTTGCTGTGAGGTGTTTTGTAGTCCTGCTCGCTACCCACCGTCGGCCTCCTATCCCCGGCTATTTTCAGTCTCGGTCCTCCGTCCCTTTGCTTATCACCATGGCAGCTGAGCTGGACTGAGCTCCCCTCGACTCTGTGGTGTCTAAGGGCAGAGGTGGGGTGGCGGGATGGCTGGCTTGATGTCATGGGGGGAGGCCGCTTTTGATGGGATCAGCCTTCAGCTCATTCAAACAGGATGTGGAAAGGTCATTTTGTTGTTGTGTTTTATTCATAGATCTTAGCTGTAATCAGCGGTTTCACAACTGTCTAGTAAGTGCACAGTGAGGCAAAAATGATCAGCTATAAGGTCGAACTGCAAGAGCTGAACAAGATGTTGGCTGTGCTGTAGTTCTGTGCTCAGGTATGGTGTCAGCAGTAACATAATGTGATGCTGTATGTCAGTGATTTTTAAAATCTGGGTCAGGATCCTTTCAAATTCAAGAGCTGGGGGAAGATTGGATTTTCTGGTGTAATATTCTGTGTGAAGTAATATGTTATTGACTGCACAGGTGTCAAGGCTTTCAAAATCTGTGAATTGTACAATTCTTGTGGTAAATTGTGTAGATTTTTCAAGAGAAGCTTCCAGTGTGCAGATGCTGCTTGAATCTTAGGTGGTAGGACAATCGCGATCTTGAGAGAAAACAACTAAAAACACATCTGTGATGGTATGAAACAGAATTAATGTAAACCTAGAGTTCACAATTGCATCTGCGTAGTAAAAGCAGTGTTCGTGTTTAACCGAATGGAAACAGCGGCATCTCTCAATGGGGTTTCCACACTGTTATTTAGAACAGCAGACTGAAGTCGATAAGCCTTTGCTAGAAGTAAATTGGATTGGCTTCTTCAATCATTTTGCCCATCAATTCCAGGAGGTGTGTCTGTGTTCATTGTGACAGTGTTTGAGGAGAAGTGAGGAGAGGTTTGGACGTTAAACAAACGAGACAGAATATGGTAGAAGAAAGAAAAGAGAATCAACGTAAAGGAGAAGAGAAAAGAAAAGGACAGAACATCTGAGCCTTTTCTGATCAGGGCGTTGTCAAGAACTGTTTTTAAAGATGTGAGTTAATCTCAAAAACAATATTTTTTAAATTGAAAATATGCCAAGATGCATCTGTGCAGCGTCATCTCCTACGACTGTCTGCTTCGGGGCTCCCCACCTTAAAGGCTGAAAAACTGAGATGACAGAGAAAGGAAAAGAAAAGAAGTAAAGAAAAGATAGAAAAGAAGACTGGATATAAAGAAAATAAATAAATAAAAATTTTCAGTATAATTGGATATAAATAAAGTAAACAAAGACAGTATGAGACAGTAGGCAGGAGGAGGAAGAGGAGGAAAGGTGATGCAAGGAGAACGTGATTAGAGAAGAAGAGATAAAAGAAAAGGTTAGGTTAGATCAGAACAGGGCATCTGAGTCTCCTCTGGACTGTGACCCCATGTTCAGGTCCCAAAGTTTCATGATCAGACCAAAGAACTGTCAAAAGTTGTGATGCAAAATTATAATTTATCTAAATTTTTTTTCTCTTTTGTCAAAGACAAAGACAAAATAGGTTAGGAGAGGCAAAGAGGTAATGTGAGATGATGGGGGCAGGAGAGGTTAGGACAAGGTATCTTAGATTTTTTTTCATCACCCTAGACGTCATATTTAAATGACGTGGGTTACAGAAAAATTGCAATTTATGTCTAAAAAATGTATTTAAAATATGTCAAGACAAACATCTGTCAAGACAAACATCTCCAGTCTCATACTGTACATGTACCATAGCTTAATCTGACCTTAAGGCTGGAAAAATTCTGAGATTTCAAAAAGGAGGAGATGAAATGAGAGAAGAAAAGAGGAGAAAAGAGGATTGGTCATGGAGATAACACAGGAGGAGTGAGAGGAGAGAAGGAAAATGAAGACTGTACTGGAGAACAGAGAAAAGATGAAAGAGGAGACAAGGTGAGAGGATAGAGGACAAGAGCAGAGGACAGGAGTGAGGATGGGAGCAGGTAGTAGGACACAGAGGAAAGGGAGTACAGAGATGAAGGAGATGAGACAAGACAAGAGGAGAGACAAGGGGAGGAGATGTGTCTCTTCTCCTGCTTTCAGCCACAGGCCTTAGTGACTATCAGTTTGGATTACACACTCCTGTCTCTGAAAATCCTTGTCCACACTCTGGTTTACACAGCTTGGGTGTTTGCTTTCTTTTCACCACCGAAACTTGCCACAGTTGGAAGTGTTTTAAGTATATTTCCAGAGAGTCAACACACTCACGGATGATCATGCTTAAAAAAAAATAAATAAAAAAATTCTCCTTGTGCAAGACCATTCATTTGATGAGAAGAAGAGATTTCATGTTGAAGCATCCTGGTGTGTAATCTTTTGTGAGGCTGTGACAGAGCAGGAGACTTCCAATATGAACAGGATTTTAGCAGATTATAATATAATCAGATATGGAGTTCTAGGACCAGTGTGAAGTCAAACTAATGCCCTGGATGTCTGAAAATATGCATAGCTGTGCAAAACTTCCTCCCCAGGAACCTTATTAGGAAAGATTGGATTTTCCTATCTTGGTTTAAAGTCCTGTTATTTCCACGAAGGGAGAAGAGGTCTGAAATCTAAATTATGAACGCTAATATTTACTATTCTCTTCCAATTTTGTTTAACTAGACTGAAGAAAACCACAGAGGAAAAGGAACAAGACAACTAGCCAGGGAGGAGGAGGAGGAAAGAGGGGATTTGGGTTTCTCTGGTAAGTTGGAAACATTTCTGTCTGAATCCATTTTTTTTTTCTCATCAAATCATCTCCACCAACAACATCATTTTCCAAAACAGTATGCACTTCCGGACTTTTCAGAATCAAATGTTCTCGTTCTTCTCAAAGGCATTTCCCCTCCCGTAGGATGTGGACACACACAAATGTCAGTCTGTTTGCCATGCCTGGCAAGTGTCTCCAGTCCAAATATCTTCATCTATGATACTGGCAGAGTGTGAATGTATTAATATTTATACTCTCTGTTGAGCTTCTAAGTCCCTAAACAACTACCCAACCTTTCCACCGCTGCGTCTCTGTCTCTTTCGGTCTCTGTTGTGATGCCTGCGCTTTTGTTCTATCTGTAAGGCAAAGGTCACCACTTGCTTGACTGCCATTTGTCCACTGGCAAAGTGTGTTTTTGTGTCCGTATCCATTTTGGCAGCGAGGTTTTGGCAGGGAATATAAAACAAAACACTGGTGTTTTTAGTGTCCAACAGTGTGATGTTTGATGCATATGGTTGTCAAGGTAACACACCCTCTCTTCGCCCACTGCTGTGACAGTGGGCATCAATACTTACAAATCACAAAATAGTACTTAGAGCCTAAATTGTTCGTAGTGCCTCTCTCTTATTGACACATAATGTGTCGTAATGGAACTTGCAGAGGGTGAAAAGTTCCCTAATGGCAGTTGCGCAATTAAGAGCTAAAGTAGCTCCCTTAAGCGCAAGGTCTCAGTGTGCATTAGAGCCCAGAGAATTGACTCTCAGCTCACACAGGGTTTTTGAAAATGACCCTCTGTAACCTTTGGCTCATCCCCTCATTCCGCCGTGCTGAAAGTGTGTCTGTGATTCAGCGGGGAGTTGATCTAATGCTCTGTGATTGGAGGTGACATGGTGTGATGTGTGTCCACCACCCAGTGGAGTGTGAAGGAAGGATTCCCACCTCAGCCCTTGCTGCACCCTGAGCCGTGCGGGAAGGCTGCGTGCACAGCTGAGTGGAGAGCTAAGGGACTCCGACGGCTCGGAGCTCATCTGACTCTGCTGTTGGTGCTACGCTTGTTTTATTTTTGGCGATAGGTGGCCTTTCTTGCAGTTTATCCATTTATTTGCCTGTTTCAATCTTTCGCTTTGCCTCTGCCTATCTGTCAGTCTGTCTCTGAATCTCTCATTCTTTCCGTTTTTCTCTTGTTATAGCGCTGTGGCAGTCGGTTGTTGTTGTGAATTTGTGCTGCCTGGCAGAGAGGCTGAGTCCACAGTTTTCAATGGCCGAGTCATAGAGGGCCACACTTAGGAGCTGCAGACTGAATTTGCGGTTTGAAACACACTGAGGCGTGAAGCGTCCATTGTGAGCAGCAGCATTCAAGTCCCAGGCCCTTCAATGGAAGGCCGCAGAGGTTTCTATTTACCTCCATACTGCTGTCTTTCACTGGTTTCTCTCACGTGGCCATCAGGGAGTGTGGTATTATTGTTTGTGTTTGTGTGTTTTGATGCCAAGTGGGGGAGGATGGGAAAAATATCAAGGATCACCCAATCAGAGCTTTGCCTCTCCATAAAAAGCTCTGCATGAGTTTGGCTTTTGACTGTGAATCTTTGAGACACAATTACATAATCCGATCTGTTCACATACACTGCAGTAAAACAGAATTTGTGAACTAATTCGTTTTCTTTTTTTTATTTTTACTCTGCACTGACAACTTGGATTTGAGGTTAAAACTGCTAAAGTGCTTACTCTCAGTTTTGTGTTTGCACCTCTATTAAGTGCATGTCACATACTGGATGAACAGTAGGACACTTAACCCTTTTTAGAGGTACAGTTTTAGCAAAGTGTTGCAAAGTGCTGCAGGACAACCTCTCACCTAATTATTTCCTTTTTTCTTTTTCTTTTTTTGACAATTTGAGTCTTATATTTGTAATTTTAGCCATTGTTTGTATCAAGTAATTGCTGAGAATCCTACTAACATTGCTGGAGAGAAAGTCAATGTTTAAAGTTTTGGGAGTTTATTTAAATTTTCAATCAAATTGTGATTGCAGTGTTGAAATGTGTCATTCTTTTAATTTGTCCAATAATATTAAATAAATTGGTGAGACAACATATAAAAACTGTTATAATTCCTACACTAAAAACTGGATTCTGAGCCACTGACTTTCCATTAATGCCAGTGCACCTGAACAGTGTCATTATCTAGTATGTGCACAGCAGCAGCTTTCTCACGTGTGGTTATGAAGTAGTGATATTACGCAGAAGCTGTTCTGAGATCAGACGAGTTGCAGATGAGTAGAAGGATTCATACACACACACAGGGGCCCCTGGGCTGCTCCCAGCGCACGTCGTTTCAGATGAGCGCGTCAAGATATTTCTTAGCTGTCTCTTTGATACGTGCCTGACAATTCTCCAGCGCTTCTCTGTGTCAACACACCTGTCTGCGCATGTTATGTTTAAGAGCTGCTGTATGTGAGAAAGAGGCTGTGTGTGGATGTGTGTGGATGTGTGTGGATGTGTGTGTGTTTGTGTGTGTTTTTCAGCATCTCTTTGGTTGTATGGCAAACAGACAGTGAGGTGCTGGGAGACACAGCTAAAGTGTCAGAAAGAAGGACATGAATAAACAGATGAATAGATGGATACAAAGACAGTGAGGGAGAGAAAGAGGCTGAGTGATGTGAAAGAGGTTGTGAGGCCACTCCTTAGGGGCTTCTTCTCTCCTCCTCCATCTTCCAGGGTTGTGGAGAAAGTCGGCTTCATGCAAATCTGACTTACTAACTTGCTATGCAGACAGCCTTGAGAGTCTGAGGAGACACTGTTCTATATCTGGTGCTGCATCTCTATCTTTTCCCAACTCATTTCTCCTTCTTTCACCTGGACAACCTTCCTCCAGGCCTCCTTTTACCTACACTGCTTTTCGTGTCTGTGCAATTATCTGCTCCAGCCTTGTACTTTTTGCTCATTTGCCTTCTCTGTATTCATCTGTTTGTTTCCCACTGCAACAACTAAATCGATATTATGATTTTTTTTATCCAGTAGTTTCCAGTGCAGTTAGCTGATTTCAGTATACTGTACTGCTACAAAGCCGAAATGGCAAGATTTTTTTTTGAAAAACAAACAAAAAACAGGATAGTCTGAGTGTCTGTACCTCTAACCTAAAGCTGATCTGATGACATTTTCTCTGGTTTCTGAAATTCAGTTTTGATGCAAAAACATCTTAATTACTTTGTAATTACCTGACACTGTCCAAGAAATAGTTCCAGCACATAACTCCATGCTAACCCCCCTATCTCTTTTTCTGACAAAGTCAAACTAGCTGCTTCCACCTGCTTCCAGTCTTTATGCTAACATAAACTAAGCTAAGCTAATTGTCTCCTGGTTCCTGCATCATATTTAATACAGACATGAGTGTGGTATCAATCTTCTGATCTAGCTTTCACCAAGAAAGCAAATAAGCATATAGCATATTTTCAAACTTATTATTTAATGGAGTGATCCACTTCTTGTTTCTAAGATGTTGCTCTTACTCAAAAAACCTTCAAGTAGCTGCATTTTATACTTGACTTTCCTAAGAGGATGGGTATTTTTTTGGAAAAGAAAAGCACGTAGACCAGCACTAAGGGCATGTAGCTCTTAGTGTTTTTATTCTTTATTTAGACAGTGAGAAAGCAGTAGAGGAAATAGAGCCCAGAGTGGCCACACATGTGGTTAAAATCCCAACAATCTAACTACCTTAAAGCATGTTCTTTTTTCCAGCTTACCTCTAAAATACCAGATCTCAGTACAGAATTACAGTGTCTGCGTGATTAAAGGTCTTTTTGTTTAATCTTTTTTTTTTTTTTTTACTTAAAACAGCTCTTAATCCATCTTCACACTGTGGATGATTTTCAAAGGTCTGTTTAGTCTGATCCTGGGTATCGACGTGGCTTCAGGACACAGAAGATTGTCCTCACACCATCATAAGCTGGTGGGATCTATCTGTTTGGAAGGGCCTCTAAGAAACCAAATGATTTATGTGGCTGTTAGGCGTGGGTCCTGGTCCAAGGCCAAGTCTATCTGCTCATCAATATAAACAGCCTACTCCTCGGGTGTTGTGGTGGAATATAAATGGCTGAATTTAGATGTAACCCCTCGCTCACCTGCATCTCAGGCAATTCTAATGAGAAATCTCTCTCTCTACCCGTGCTGAGAAAGAGAGAGAGAGAGAGTAAAGGAATGAATAAATATGAAACGTGAGAGCACTCTAGAGCACTAAGATAAAGACTGTGGATTTCCACTGCTTGGTGAGCCTCTATGTACCAATATGTTTTTCTGTTTCTAGATGTAACCTCCACACTACTGGATGCTGAATTGTATTAAATGATAAAGTTTAACATGACTGAAATTATTCATCTTTGTGCATTCATGATTACAGTTGGTGTCCAACACTACAATGGCACAAATCAAAAATCTGTTGTACTCATGTAACAAAAGCTGTCCCCTCTTGTTTACTTATTTATTCATCAATTTCCTGATGTAGTTTAAAAATGATTTAGGCAAAGTAATTTGAAGAGAACAATAAAGAGGTTTGGCTTCTGTTTTTAAATGAAAAAAAGTTTTTTGTAGAAAAGCATATTAAGCTTTGTATCAAAGCGTATGGTTTTGGTGTACAGAAATCCAGATTTTGCACTAGTATCATCAAAATTCAATTAAAAAAACAATACTCAGTGTTCACACAGGTGTTTACAGAAACATTTATGCTACATGTAAGTGACCATAAAAGGCATATGTTCGTTCTTCATGTGTAGACAGAGGAGGGTGAAGTGGCTCCTGTAGAGATACTTTACCCTTATCAGTTAGCAGTAATTCATTCTTCTGTCATGTTCAACCCTGGGTGTGCAAACAAACTAAAGCACCCTTGGTCTCCTTCTCCGGAGGCGAGTCACACACACTTTGTCCAGCTGTGCCGTTTCCACCTCCCAGTGCTGACCCGTCCTGTACCTGCACTGAGAGACAAACGCAGGAAAAACATCCACCAGCTCCACTACAGCCTCACCCAGGCATTACCCAGCACTCAGCCGACACTTCTCCTGCATTAGTGACCAGTCTCATCCCGTCAAACACAGACACAGGACAGAGGCTGTTAGCGGAAGCTGGGCGGACTGCTCGAGTTAAATGGGAGCAATGTTTCCTCCGGAATCACCGTTTGACAAATGAGGGCTGATGGAACAGTTCTTGTCGGGGCCATTATTTCTGATGGGGCCAGACAATCTGTAAGGATAGAGCACTGTTTGTCTGAGCTGTGACGCCCTCTGGGCAAAACTACCATACCCACTCGAAACACACTCAAACTCTCCAAATGATGGATGTAACAGGAAAAATCTCTAAACTACAACAACAGGAAACCCTTTTTTTCCCATGTTGAGTCACTGGTGTGTTTTCACAGCACGTCTTCAGCTAAACTTGTGAAGAGAGTTTTACAGCTCATAAAGGGACTTCCAATATGAGAAAGCTAAGTCCTTCATTGGTATCATTAATACTCATTAGCCAACGTTTCAGTCATCTGGACCCATGAGACAGATAGAAACATGTTCACACTAAGCCTTGATGAGGTGCCAGCAATCACCAACAGGGGCTTTTCGTTGTATTCTTTAATCTTCAAAATTCTCTCTTTAATTTCATAAAAACCAGTGCCTCAAATCAAATGGGGTCATCCAATTACTTCCTGACAAAAAATATTTCCATTTGCTTAAGGGAGATGTTGTCTCTTTCGGTTTCTTTTTTTCCCCTTTTGGTAAAATATCACAAGTTTCTTAGACTCAGAACTTAATTAGATCAAATTCCATCAAAAGTCTTGGTATGGCGAAGATTTAAAATGAAAATTCACAGCGCCACTCTTCAATTCAAATGCAGTCAGGGCTCTTTGATGAATTATTCACTTCCCCATGAGTTGTTTGTTGAGTTTAGCATATGAAAACCAGACTCAGGAAATAGAGTGGTCATAGCTCAAGCCAGTGTAATCAAAGCTCATTCAGACTTGGCTGAAAGAGAGTGTTTAATCATTGCGGGTTGCACGCACATTATTTTCACATTACGCAACATTTCTGCATGTGTTGTGGTGTATTTTAGTTTATCATGTGTTTTATGTTAATTTAGTTTTCATGCATTGACAGGTTGAAGAAAGTGTGTGTGTACAGTAGTTAACTTCTACTGTGTCACTGTTGTCTATGAGACTGGTCTAGCATCAGTTGTGGCAGGTCAGTGATTTACAGGCTGCAGTTGCCTGGGCCCAATGTCCTCTGTTGGTTGAGGGGTGCAAAACACACACACACACACACACACACACACACACACACACACACACACACACACACACACACACACTATTTAGAATAGAAATCAATAACATTTTGACAAAGAATTGTGACATGTGCATGACAGTTTTCATCACCAAATAAAAACAAAATGATCACATGAAAAGTGGAAAATTGGACTTATGAATTAATTACTGTTATGATGCAGTCTGCATGGACCTAATCGCTCATTTATAATGCTGACTGGTAAAACAGTATCTTCTGCCTCACAAAAATCTCTTGCCTTTAGAAGTTTCTCTACTTAACCTGTACAGGATTTAATGTGATTGTGAAACTTGATCAAAAAGGAGAATTTTAAGCCACCTCACTTCAAAGCCCTGAACTTTCATTGTTCACATTTAACTCATAGATCCTTTGAGTCTTTATGAGAACAAAAATCAATTTTCTATTTTTCAAGCCATGTTTAGCATTTTGTAAGGGTTAACTCCGCATTGTGTCTTCCATTAAAAAAAAGGCCTTGATTTGATTTTCTCACACTTTGAAAGGACTATTGTTTGTGTCCTCTGTGTCTGAAATTGGATGGTGAGTCCTTTTGGAGAGCAGCGGAGGGGAAATGATTTGTATTCACCTGCCGCATCTGAATGGAACTGAGGAGGGGCTGAGAGAGAGAGAGAGGGCAACTACATAGTGCTTCCTTTATGTGATAATGGATTGCTCTGACATTCACACACATTGTGCTGTGGTGTGTCTATCAGTCAATACTCACTAACTCGAGAGACGAATGGCAAATTTTAAACAGATGCCATCAAAAAACTGTCTTGCAGTGACACAACAGGTGACAGAGTAATGTATTCTCCACCAACTGCACTAACACATGCAACATGTCTTCACATCATCCAATCCTGCAAATGAATCCCATTTTTTATTTTCTTTCTTTCTTTCTTTTTTTTTTTTTTTTTTTTACGTAACTGCTCTCTCTTTTATTGGCCCGCCTGGGCAACTGGATTCTTCTGTCAGCAGCACAAAAGAGACAAAGTGGAACCGAGGACGGGCAGTAATGAGCAACTCCTCTTACAGTGTTACATATAGACCGGCCACGGTGTTGGGAAGCCTTCTGGAGACAATGGAGGTTTTTGAGAGGTCTGGAGCCCTCTGAAGCCCCTCTTTGATTGAGTTTCCTGGCACTGGGCTCCAGTGTTGGGGCTGATTGTGGAGTGGGAGCTGTGGGTTCAGGGAGGGGGTGAGGACCCTCCTCTGCGCTGACCTTTCACAAACACAGGTGGGGTGGAGTGGAAGGGGCTGGTGGTGGAGGAGGAGAGGAGCGGCAGGAGAGGACTATTGTGGTGCTCTATGAATGTGGAGGTGGCACTCAATAACACTAGACCTTGCTGCCTCTGTCCACCTGCTGGGGATTTTCTCACCGCTACTTTCTACTAGTAAATTACTTGCTCTGGTAACACACAGTGGTAACACTTTGTTCCAGCACACAGTCAGCGTTCACACTTTATTTGATGTTGTTTCCATACAATTGCTCTTTTTTTTAGCCATCCTAGCAGCATGGCCCTAGGGATGGAAATTTTGGTCTGTCAATGTTGGTTAGTCTACCACTTTGGTCCAGACTGAAATATATCAACAACAGTCACAGGGTTGTTTTTACAGACATTTATAATCTCCAGAAGGTGAATCTTACAGATCGGCGGTGACTTGTCCCACTTTTCTCTACCACGAGATTCACATTTGTGGTTTTGTAGTGAAATGTCTCAAAGCACCATCACCTAGTCAAAATTCCAGTTTCCATTACTTTGATTTGTGACCAAATACCTGCAAAACTAATGACATTCCCATCAGCCTCACCTATACTTTGTTTATTGTTATTTAGCAAATGTTAGCATGCTAAAATGCATTGTCATTTTGAGCATGCTAGCATCCTGATTTTAGCATTTACCTCGATAGATAGTGCTGCTAACATGGCTGTAGACTCTTTGTCTTCTTACAGCATATTTTTAGTTGTCTGTACATTTTTTTTCTTGTGCCCTTTTAAATATACTGCATGATTTAAAATCCTTTTTGTTTGGTCTATTTTACTTTACTTAATTCCATGATTACGAGTACTGACATGGCCTCAGGACAGACATTGTCCTCAATAAAGACAAGACCTCAGTGCATCTGTCCATCTGCTACTTTCTCTCTGGCAAATTACATGTTCTGGTAGCACGCAGCGGTAACAGATTGTTCCACTGCACAGTCAGTGTTCACGCTTTGTTATCTGATGCTGTCGGCAGATTTTGCTAGACTGAATGGTACCATACAAAGCACACACAGGTCTAAATGACCCATCGCACCCAGCCTGTACTGTATCAGCACAATTCAGATTCCACCAGTAGAGTGTTTATTATGTAGTAGTGCTTTTCTAGAAAGGGCTGGTTACATTAACTGTTGACTGGGAGCAATCATATAAACACTGTTCCTCTGCGTTAACCCGGCTGACATGGCCAACAGGAATTCATTTGGTACAAAACATCACGGCTGCCAGTTTTTGTGTGTTTGAGAAGAACATTTCCTGCACTGCCTGTCTCACATTGACTCTTTTTGTTGCACCCCTAAGCTTAAAGTAAACTCCACATATTGGCCCCATCTTGAGAGACCCTTCACATGTGGAGTAAGCCATCCGGTGCGGACACAGTGGCAAACTGAGATTCTAATCATAGCTCTTTTGTTGAGCTCGGAGGAGGTTGAGATGCTTTTTAGGGCTGAGCAGATGTCAAGCGTACAGTTTCTCTCCAAGGTTACTTACGAGATGACAAATGGGTCTAGGTGTCTTTGTCTCTTTTTTTCCCCCGTATGTCTGTGTTTGATGAGAGGGTTGATATCTTTTTGTCAGCATGGAGATCTGAGAGCACCAGGGCATTGCCATGGATACAGAGTGCAATTTTGAGTGGGTCTGCTCTGGGTAAAAGTGTATGGAGAGTGCCTATATTTAGCTGTAAAACATTTTTCTACATTTGCTGAGCTATGAGGCTTATGGGCTATATTGTATAACTCTTATAACAGTATTTGTCTTTGCTTCCTTTGTCTTTGCGTGAATATTTCTGTCTGCTGTATCAAAGGATTTGCTTGTCCTCCCTCAGCAGATTGGTTTTATGTTGATTACTTTCTCAAAGCTGTTATGTTTCTGTATCTAAAGTGTGTCTTGTGATGTTGTATGCCGAGGATTTTGAGAGTCCTTTTAGCTATTCAGAAAGCCAGTCGGCATGCATTCCTCCCACTCTCCCACATTTGCTCATGATAATGAACCTCTGCTCAGCATATGAATGGCCTCACCCATAACACTCTCATGCAGCAGGGCAAGCACACTCAAGCTCCATCCTCAGTGTCTGACGTACACTGACCCATACACTGTGAACTCACATAAACAAGGAGGAGGAATGTATGCCAATGGTTTTGATGGAGTATGATTTCACATGCACACAAACATTCAAGGGGACTTCTAAGAGATATTTTAACATCCCCTCTTAAGCAGTAATTACAGTGTGGGAATCAGCTATCAAATAAAGGTCAAGTTCAGATCTGCACTTGCTCATTCTGCCTTGTGCTTCTCCTCCTGATCTCATTTTAATTAAAGCTTTTTAAAGGTGCCCCTCCCAGGTCCCTTAATTCTCCAGTAATGAGCTACTGTACAAGTCAGGTGTCAGACAAGTGTACAGATGCACTTTGGAGACTTAACTCTTTGCAACCTTGCCGTCATTGCTACTATATTAACTAATGATTTAAAGCTTTTGCAACATTGTAAGGCAATGAAAAGATTGAAAGACCTCCAATTTGCCACCAGCAATTATCTTAAGGAGGAAGAGAGGACTTCATACACCCATTCCAATCATGAGAAGCCTCTCAGGTGGAGCGCTGGCATAATGTGAGGACGTGACTCACTGACAGTATGTTATATTTAGCTCGTCTGCAGTGATGAGATGAAAGCAAAACGCCTTTCGGTTCCATTCAGGTTGAACAGGCAAGGATTTCCTCCTTAACACCGTCGTCCCATCTAGTGGTGCTGCTTCCATCTGCATGTTAAAGAGGAGCTACGTCTCAGAAGTGCCGGCGCCGGCAGTGATTAGCATTTGGGCAGAGGGGACAGAAAGCGAATCCCGGAGTGCTTTTGGCGTGTATAGGGAGGAAGCTAAGTGAATGCCAATGTGCCGTGCTCCGTGAAAGGAGGAGGACTAAACAAATTGCCGGACACGTTGCATTAGTAGCAGATGCCTATTTGCATCAAGAGTTGCGGCGGAGTGATAGGGAGGCGTATTGGAAACAGGTGGACAGATCATTAAAGTCCTACAGAGGTTTAATATTGCGCTTTCATGAAATAGAGAACTTAACTGAGTTTATAAGAACAGATGTTAAAATTGATCCAGCAGAGGCCGAGATATCCTGTCTTTAATTTCCCTTCAAGATCCCAAAACACGAGAGCCTACATTTCCATAATGCAGCCTGACAGCATTTATTCATTAGACCCCCCCTGCCTGGTAAATGCCCATGTTTTTTAAAATCCACTCTGTTAATTTGTAACACAGTCTTTCATTAAAACTCTGTGGTATGTAAAACTGGCTTATTATTAGTAAATGTAAATAGACAAATGGTTAGATTTATAAATAATGTGGTTCACAAATTCCAAGTATTAAAACCAGTTTAGTTTTAGCTTGCAATGTTTATCCAAACAGAAAGAAAAGGGGAGGATATAAACAACATATTTACAGTGGAGGAGATGCATTAAAGATCCTCACTTTATTGTCTGGTATTGTACAGTGCAGATGAAAGGGCCACGGCGTGTTTTTGAGCTACAGGGTCTCCCGAACAACAGGATCCCAATTCATATGTTAACCACACCAATTATTTGCATATGGCCCCCAATTATAAAAGCTAATGAGAAGATTATGGGAAACGCACGCTGACGCCGGCCCACGGAATGTCCACTGTGATCCTGTAGCTGCAGATAAAAGGCCCGTGAGAGGTATTAGTCAAAGCCAGTGAATCTCATACATCATGGCTGGAGTTCACTGCTAATGTCTGTCCACTACATTAGCTCTGAATTCATAAAGCAATCAATGACAGCTGCTAAATGAACAAATTTCATGTTTCTTTAAGCATTTGTTTAATCTGCAGAGTGATAGCTTTGTTTTACATTCAGATCCTTTATAATTGTGATTTTCTAAACTAAACTTGAGGGACTGTCTCACTATCTTCTACAGCGGGGCATTTGAAGCGACCTCTCCCCACTCCCCCAAAGATGTTTAATGGCACAGAGAAATGGGCACGCAGCCCTGGGCTTGAATAGCTTGCAGTGACATCCTGAGCTGCAGCGGGAGTCGCCGGCAGCCTCAGAAAAATAAACTCCTCCAACCGTATCCGTTTTCTCATCACCACCTTCCTGAGTGCTGAGCCATTCTCATCATTATACCCCCACATTCAACCGTCTGTAGGGGATCCCCACTGCTCCATTAAGGCCATACAGAGGCTCACAAACCCCTGATTGCATGAGCCATCAATCGCACTGATTACGGGAGTTAATTAGGGCGCTTGGCAAGAAAGCAAGGCTTGTCTTTCATCATAGATGTTAAAAATGTACACTACTGATGCAATAGCAGTGATTGTGTTAGTGTTGCAGTGTTGCATCACTATTGTTTGGCACAGACAATTACGATATCTTTTCTAGTGGTTTGCGTAAAGCATGTTGTGTAGTATTATCTGTTGCTGTAAGGAAAATTCAAATGGGCTTTTTTCCCTGCTGACTGCTACTGGTGTGTTTCAATTCTCAGTGCTCGTGCCCCTGTCAGCTCCATCTGTGTGCTCAGACATGCCTTGACCCTCACGTTCTGTGGCCAGTGTGCATGAATGTGTCTTTGCCTATGTGTGTGTGTACACCGCAGAATGTGCCACGTCTCTGACATGTGCACAAAACCAATTAGTTTTGGGACGGTGAAGTAGCTGGCCATGGGAAAATGACAATGGGGTAATTGAAGAGGCTGGCTGAATGAGAGGCCAGACATCTCAGTGCAGCTGAGTGTTTTCTCCATGGACAAAATGAACAGAGAGAAAGTCCTGAGTGAAGGTGGTCTGTAAAAATTTTCTATAGAAATGCAACTAGTTAGGTTGTGTATTGGCATTTAAAGGTCCTTAACAGTGATATTTCATATTTCAGCCCATTTAATACAATTCCTACATACTTTACATCAATACCAAAAACACTGTTATGTTTCAGGTTTGTGTTTTTCCAACCGTTTCACGCAGCCATTGACTTACATTCATTTCTAAACTGTACGCAAATCAGCTGAAGCTTGCATAAGTTGTGTTGTCTATCACTGTGACCATCAAATCTGCATTATTTTTTTTGTCTAAGTCAGTATTATTGTTTCATGCCTGGTGAGCACAGTGGAGCATTGAGCAGGTATTGTCCTTGAAGTACTCTGGAGGTTGTCATTATGAGGTGGAGCCTTCAGTAACTATTGTATTGAGTTTACTTAGTGAGACAGCGGCTCAGTTTATCATCCTAGTCTGTTTTGAAAAATAGCTAAAAATCCTCTCTGGAAGTGTCCTTACCAACCTGTCGTGTTTCTCTCTAAGAGTCCATTTCCTGTTCAATTTTATCAGCCGTCTGACAGTTTTTGGCACAGCACTCCAAACAGTACTGTGGTTTTATCTCAGCCTCAGCAGTTTGCGCTGAAATGAGCTTTATTGACTTTGGCTTTTCCAGCTCTCTCAGCACAAGATGCATTGGAAGGTTCAACAGTAGTGTTGGATATTTTCTGATTGTGTGTCCACTCGAAGAATTGTATATTCCAGTAAGAAGTCTAGTTTCTTTTTTAAGATCCAGGACTACTTTAACTTAAGCTCCAAATACACTCATTATGCAAGCTTTTGCCTCTTACCACATCGATAAGTGAAGGTTTTAGAATTAGGAACATGAAGACTCCAGTACTTCATCTGAATAGGGTAATATCAGACTATTTTCAGTCATTTTTATGCTCACTGTTCAGTGAGGATGTGAGAGGTTTCAGGCCTTGGTGGTTGGATCATAGTCTTCAGAGGCCCACTTAAGTTTCCACTGTCGTCCCACTGTGAGAGTGATGTGAAGGGTTGGCCCCGTATCACTGCAGCTTAGGGATAATTATACCACACACAAACAAACGAATGCAGGCACACATATACAGTATGCACACAAAGACTCACACATGCTGACCGGCTGGAGCTGAGCTGTTACACCTCATTAAATTGGGAAATGAATCCTGAATGAAACCCTGGCTCTTTTCCAGATAAGAATCACCAGGCTTTCGGGGATTCACCATAAAATTCACAATTAACACATTTATTCTCTAGCTGTCACAGGGCTGTATTTTCTTTTCACTTCATTTGAGACTGTGCATTTCCAAGTTCAGGCTGTACTTTATTTATATATATATATATATTTATTCATTTATTTTGTTTATTTATTTTTCAAATTATTGTTCCCTTGGCATTAATAACTTTTTTACATCCGCAGAATTGGTTTATTTTTACAATACCTTGGTCATTATCATGAATGGATTTTGCATACATGACACCTGGTCTTAAATTTCTAACATAGCAAGTTGAAAATAATCGTTGAAGGCAAGAGTCTGATGCAGGTATTCTGCTGAGAATGGGCTCAGCACCCCTGCCTGCGGCCTGCAAATGAGCTTGATAAAATTGCCCCCCTTTCCTCCCCGGATCTTTTTATGTCAAATCCCAAGATGGAGCTGTCGGATGGCGTACACGGCATTGTGATTGGGTGCCCTAGGCGAATAATACAGGACCTCCCTTGAGAGGTGTAGTGGAAGCTGGGGGCAGCAGACATTAGCCTTGGTCTCTTCCCATGCTACCAGACACCGGCTCTGGGGCTGGCACTGAATCATGACTGCAGGGCAGCGCTAACAAATACATCAGTTCCCGAAGGAGGACCAGGCCAGGGTCTGACTGCTTTGCGGTCTAGCCTGTGGTCCTAGACACGGCTTCCACCACCTCATCTGCAGCTCTGACCCACCCCACACCCGAAGGCAGGAGAGCTGTACATGTAGCTCCAGCTTTAATGGGCTCGATTTGATTCTCTCACTCAGTAACTGGCATTAAAATCCCAAATTTGTGATTTTGTGATAACGCAGCAAATTAGTCTGCCTGAGCTCTAAATTAAGCTGTGACATTTTAATACTGTGCCTGCGGATGCCTTGGCAGGAGAGCAGGATAAAAACAGGTCAGGCTGCAGTTTTTAAAAGACAGAAAACGACTCCTCCTAAGTTCTGTTTTCTTTTATCCATCATTTGCAAGCTGTGCTCACATTCATATAAAAATAATGAATTATTCTGATCATTTCATCGTGACTGTGTTGAATTATGCAGATGAAAATAAATTAAATTGAGCAAAGTCATTTTGACTTTGTAGTTATTATTATTCTCTGAAGCTTGGATTACATCCTGGTCTTGATGAAGCTGACAAGGATTATTTTTTAACAAAAAATAATTGCTTCTGGTTGGATGCAGGTGTACAAGAACACTGAGCTGCCTAGCAACAAGAGTAACTTTTTTTGACCTGTTATGTTTAATACATACATTTCTGTCTATTCATAGTGTATCCACCGTGCGAAGCCTAGAGTTGTGATGAGGCATAATTAGATTGAACATTGTGTTACAGAAGAAAATCCTCACTTAATTAACAATCAATGGCCAATTAGGCTTTCATCAGTTTGTTCAAACCTGCAAACAAGTCACCTGGCTTGAACCTGATCACCCTGTTGAACTTTTACCATCTGGCCTCACTGAACGGCGTCTACTAAGATTTCAGAAATGTAAGATCAATCCCATCACACGTTTCCCACTACAACAATCTCATGAAAGTATGATGGTCTGAAATCTGACCTCAGTGCAGATCAGTTTGCTGCTGGCTCAGTCAGTCAGTCTGCTCGTCAGTCAGTCAAACAGATAAAGCTGAGAGTGATATGGGAAAAAAAGTGAGTGTCCCCTTGCCTTGTCCCTTGGCTTGTCATCTGATTGTCGACTGATGTGATCGATATGACAGAGAAGCCTAATGGCATCGTGGCTGCGGCAGTGATTAGCCGAGCAAAATGAGCCCATGTGGGCCGCGTCGGCCCCTATTGAAGTGCACTAGATCAAAAAGATAGCTTCCAGCAAACTGCACTGCATGGCAACCAACATCAATCTGTGGCCAGAGCTATATGTGTCTGTCCGGCTCATTCTCTCTTTGTTTCTCTCTCAGCAGCTGATGAGAAAATAGAACAAACTCCGTATTATGATTGATGGCCTCAGTAACTGGATGTGCTATTCAGCCCAGTAATCTCTGCTCCTTTTTCTGTCCTCTTATCTCTGATGGCCTTTCTCTCTGTCTTCCTCTCCCTGCAGTTTAGAGCGTGTCCTCAGACAGTGTGACCGAGCAGAGAGGCGGGGCGTCACTTTTTTTGGGGGCAGACCTTCGCGTCACACAGCGATGATGGAGAGGAGGAGGATGGATGTTGCACTGCTGGTACTGTTAATGGGACACCTCGCCACCACGCTGGAGGTCCCACTAGACCGTAAGGCAACAGGACACACACCACACAACACATTCAGACCCAAACGAGTGTAAATCGACTGATGTCAGGTGTAAGTTTTATCTTTAAGAGATTAATTGATTAGTCGATAGAAAGTTAAATTCTCAAGTGTGATGTTTCACATATGACAAACTCAATATTTTTGGGTTTTAGAGTGTTGGTTGAACAGTTGGGCTGTCGGAAATTAACGTGGCACATGATATGAGAGTGGTGTTGAGCCTCTCATCTGACTTTTGGCGAGACAGTGACTAAGAATTTTGCCAAAATGTGGAACTATTCCTTTAATCAATTAACAGACAAAATAAAAAGACTAATTGTTACTGAAAGTATTCATTAAATAAGTCCTGGTTTTATTTTTTAAAAATCATCTTTTTCTTTTAGGGCTGCAGCTAACTACAAAATCTCAGAAAATGCTTATTGTAATTTTCCAGAGCTCACCATGATGATGTTTTCAAGTTTCTTTCTTCTAAAACCTAAAGATATTTATATGTTTACTGTGTGTGACAAATAGACACATTGTGAGAAATTGGAACTAGCTGATACTTAGAATTTTTGCTAGAAATTGACTGAAACGATTATTCATTTATCAGAATAGTTGCAGATGAATCTTCTGTTGATAAACTCATGGCTTCAGCTCTACATTTATTCTATCAATGTATCAATGTGCAATTTACGTCTAGTTTACTCTGTCTATTACTAAGGTCATATTCCTGTATTTTTTAACAGTTATTTTTTTGTTAATGGAGGAAACTCTTTATATGTTGTTGCATTAGTTTTATAAAGCAAACAGGTCGACACAGTATTCCTCATTTTGACAAATGTGGAAAAGAAAAGGGTTTTTCAGTCTGACCTCCAGCCCTGCAGCCTGGTGGTGCTGCTGTAGATCTTCTAGATATTGTTTGGTTGGAGCTGCTCACCACTGGAGGCTGGCATTCCTCATCTGGGAACTGGCCTCATCCAAACCTTATACTGAGGCAAATAATGCAGGAAGATATTTTTCCCCACTAATGTCTGGTTCTCTTTATTGTCATAACTCTTCTTTCTTGTTTGCTGATTCTTGGGGAAAACACTAAAGTTCTGGAAAGATGTAAGTCTCATACCAGTGTGAATTCACTGCAGAGATTTTGCTGCTTTTTTTGTGCTCTAAGGGTTATATTTGATCTTTTTGACTATATTTTTGTATTAGAGTTTGTCTGTTTTATGTTATAAAATACTGAGTGTGATTTGCAGTGGACTTGAGTATACTGCATGCATTGATCCCTTTGTTTCTTTGTTTGCTGTTTTCGTTCTGTGTGTCTGCAGCGGTAGAGCATTTTTTTTTTGCAGAGCAATATTGCAAACAGCATGAGATCTTATATCATTTGTTTTGTCATAGTCCATTAGTTATCTTCCCGGCACAGACAGGAATACATTAAGTGTCGGATCATTACAATAAAGTGAAATGTACCTGAGCGTTCTGCATGCTTTTTTTTTGCTTCTGTACATGTTATGAGAATGTTTTTGTGTCTGTCAGCAAACAGCCGTCTGGTTTGAGTCAGTTCCTGACTGATCAAGTCTGCACGTGAATGGTAACGACTGCTTGTGTGGTCAATACAGCAGCAGAAAAAGGCTTAGTTATGCAGTAAAAGGTCATGATTAAATATCCTCCTGTTTCTGATCGCCTTTAGTGCCCCAGCCACCGACCATAACTCAGCAGTCCTCCATGGATTACATCATCGACCCACGAGAGAACATTATAATCCACTGTGAGGCGAAGGGGAAGCCTCATCCCAGGTAGGAATCCGTGAACTGTGGTTTAACATTCACAATGCAGTCAGAAAAAGAAAAACTATTCCAGTCGTGGATTCCACCACTACCATCAGTTAAGAGCCTCAACTGACAGGAGGTCTCCAGGAATTCGGCCTGTACATGCTGCCCTTGCCAGAGGCTTGTTTTTGAATCTTTCGCTCCACATTATGCCATCCTCCTTGCTTTATTTATCTTAGTGTAACACATAATTAATTTGCTGGCACCAACACTGCCTGCACACACGTTCGTAGGCAGCTTACTGACAAAATACATTTCTTAGCCCTTAAACTTCGATTTACCCAAATAAACTGTTACATTAATCCCAAAGTCTTGTGTAACCCTCATATCATAACCCCCTTTTGAAGAACTGAAGCTCGGAACGTACAGAGTTTGTACACCCAAATCTTTTACAAGCCTCTTTTAAAGTCCCGGAAAACTTGAATTTAAAGTTTCTCTATAACTATAAATATTCATGACTAAATAAGCAACAATCAAAGTTAAAGGAAAAAGAGGGAGAGGAAGGAGGTTTAAGTTAATCTGCTTCATCCAGACTGTGTGGGTGTGGTTTAACCAGATTTGATTGACACTGATTCAGTTGTTGCTAATCTGTCATTGGTGATTGAAATACAATTACAAGAGTTCATCAAACAATTTGTTATGAGGGAATATTAGCTTATGGCACTGTTTTTTCTCAGTTTCTCCTGGACGAGAAATGGGACCCACTTTGACGTAGACCAAGACACCAACGTGATCATGAGACCCCACTCTGGGACCCTGGTGGTGGACATCAGCAGAGAAAAGGCCGAACACTATGAAGGGGTGTATCAGTGCACAGCAAGAAACAAACATGGAACTGCTGTTTCCCACAACATAGTCATAAGACAGTCCAGTAAGCTCCGTGCAGACTATCATACTAGTTCTCTTTTCATTTCTCTTTTCTTCCATTTTCTGAAAACCATGCATATCTCACATCACATAAAATCAGTTCCTTTTCTTTCTTTTTCTCAAACAATTAAGTTGCATTTTCCATCTTAAGAGCACTCCTGGAAGGTAAAGGTGCATGTAGAAAGCAGCATGTTTTATTTTGCTGGACTTTTATAGTGTATAGAGCTGAGCGTCCCTTTGTGTTTTTCCTCTAGCATATTGTTATTCAGTTAGGCATTATCCCTCTCGCCTTGCCTCGTCACCTCTGTCATCATGTCAGCAACAGTCCATTAGCAACCCATATTTCACTCCAAATTATGAGACTGTTCATCCATTGATGTGCGTTTCCTTTTCCAACCAATCCAGGGTCCCCACTGTGGTCAAAGGAGAAAATCAAGCCAATCTTCGTTCAGGAGGGCATGTCCTTGGTGCTGCCATGTCGACCCCCTGCTGGCCTGCCGCCCCCCATAATATTCTGGATGGACAATAGTGAGCACTTCATTCACGAGGCTGCACATGCACATGATAATTGAACACATTATATAAAAGAGTGTTGCTGACAAAAAAGACGTAATCTCTGTTGTGCAAACACTGTGCCTCTGCCATTCATACGTTATCATCTCTCTACCTTCTATTCTGTATATTTATTGTAATTACACTCGGTGTCACACTTAATTGGACATTATATATTAAAGGATCAGTTCATCCTTGCTGCAAAAAAAGCATAATTTTTTCTTCCCTCCAGTAGCATCTAGCAATGCAGACTCGGCTTTAGTTGACAGTAACTACAAGGACCATTCAGTAGCTTTTGATCACATCACACTGTCTTCCTCAGAAGAAGGAGTTTCCCACTTGTCATGAAAATGTAGATGTTCAAATTTCCATTTTTCTAAGTAGTTTAAAGACTTTTCTTCCTCTTAAAAATTGAGATTAAAAGTTCATTCTTGACAATGGAGAGAGCAGTTGCAAAAACAACCTCATCACAATGTCCACTAAGTAGCTGTTCTGGAGCTTTCGATTGTATCATATCTGCTTCTTCATCAGAACTGGGCAACTCTGTCTGCTGTGGACGATCGTGTGATATAAACGAAAGCTACTGAGCAGCTACTGAGCAGACCTGGTGATGGGATCAGCAGCTTAGTTTAATTTCTTTTAAAATCTCTTCCTTTGAGATTTATGCTTCCTCCTCAAAACAATAGAAGTGATAAGGTGATTTTGTTTATGGTTTTCATTCATCAAAGGCAACCACAACATTTCTTCCCTGAGACTGTGGATAATCAAGAGAATACTCTGTCAGTGAGGGGTATTTCTTCTGGAGAAAACAGTGCCAATGAAACTGTAGTGTTTTTTTTAGGATTTGGATGAACTGGCTCTTCAAAGAGCTGTACACTTCAGAGTATTTTAAATTGCTCTACATTTCAGATTTCCAGAGGCTGCCTCAGAGCAGCAGGGTGTCCCAGTCCCTGAACGGAGACCTTTACTTCTCGAATGTTCTCCGAGAGGATTCCAGGAACGACTACATCTGCTACGCCCGCTTCCCACACACACAGACCATCCAGCAGAAACAACCAATCACTGTCAAGGTCCTCAGCCGTAAGTGTGACTCTCTGACTGTGTGTGACGAGAAGAAATCCACTGCTGGCGTAATGAGCTAGCATGACTGAGACAAACAGAGTGACAGTTTGTGTGTGTGTGTGTTAGTGCATGAGAGGCAGTTCACTTACAGCAGTATGTGCAAGCATGACTGTGTAGGAGGGAAACATCATTTCCTATCTCTAATACCATCCTCAGAGACGCCAGTGGTCGCCGTCCCATTGAAAAGACATATTGTCAGTCACCCTGCTCTATCTGCCAAGCATGCGTTCATTTTATTTCTTGTGTGAGATGTTCTGTATACGCACTCTGCACCAACAACAAAGACTGCTCTCATCAAGTGTAGCGTTTGCAGTTGAGATGCCGGGAGACTGTTCCCACTAGATTCTTGTGACAATCATTCCTGATCTCTGACTTTTAAATCATCTCAAGATTTGTTCTGTCAGTTTTAATTTCATGTTAATTTGTCAAAGCATGTGTTTTTTTTCTGATGATTTCAACTTGTGGTGTGTGTGTGATTTTTCTGTTGTGTTACAGTGGATGCAATCAATGACACAATGGCAGCTTTTTACAATGACACTGATTTATTTAGTGGTGAGTTTTGGCACCCCTTAGTGTTTACTCCCCAACCTAGTGCTCCAAACTCTAGCTCTTAACCCACTAACACTAACCCTTCATCCTGACAACCCCAACGCTTTGTACAATTACACTGATTTATTTAGGGGTGGGATTTGGCACCCTCTAGTGTTTACTCCCAACATAGAGCTGTTACCCACTAACACCAACCTTTAAACCCAAGAATCCAAGTTAGTGCTCTATCCTTCCTTCATTCCTGCCCTATCCAACCCAAACCCCTTTGATAACTATTCACTTCTTCCCATGATTTGCTTAAATTAGCCTGCATGATGATTCCAGTATCGCCTGTGCTTATTAACTTGGACAATATCTGTACAGTCTTGAAAATCAGAACAGAGCTCTGAAAAGATAAAGTACTTATCAATTAAAAATAATTAGGTAACAATTTGAACACATTACAAATTGAATCAATAGATGATAAACAATGCATGTGATCCAAACACAAGTCCTTAAAGTATAGATATGTTAAAATTCTCCTTTCTGTTAGCTTTGCCTCTGTCAAACAGCCAGCTGCAGTCTTCATTTCTAAAATCACTCTTTCCCTGCTGCCCTGCCTAATTTTAGAGCACACCTAGTTGTTAATCTTCCTGTCGTCAGCTATTCTCACCACACTTTGTTTTGTCATTTCTTAAAAGGTCTTCACTTTTGTCTCTTTGTCTAAACAATTCCACACATTAGCTAACTCGAAACATGCCAGCAGTTCGACTCTCATCAAATCGCTCTCATGTCAGGGTGTTGATTTATCATGACGGCCATCATCATAAACATTTACTTTGATTTTTTATTTTCAGTTTAGCGGATTACTTCTGTGCTAACTCAGCAGCAGAAAGCAGATCTTCATGTCTTTAGTCCTCAGTTTTATGTCAAGTTCATTTTAGTCTCTGTAATAACCCCAGAGGGCAATTAATTGGCAATAAACACCCACAGAAAGCAGCTCAATAAAACACAACATGGCAATAAAATTTACATCTAATCATAAAATATGGGAGTTGTAGTCTGCAATGAGGTGGATTAGTGCCCGAGCATTGCAGACCCGTTGTAGAAAATAGGTTTCATTATACCCCAGAGTACAGTGAGGGAAGGACTGTGAATGTGAAGGACCTGATTTGGGCCTGGCTCTTCACTGGGTTAAGGACTGATGCAGAAGAGAAGCTAATAGCTTTCTTTGTGAATCTATGTGTGTGTCTGTGTGACTATAGAGGACCCCGTGGATGAGAGGAAGCCAACCTTCCTCACCCCTTCTGGTTTGTCCAGCTTCAAGATGGTGTTGAGAGGACAGGTGCTGGAGATGGAGTGTATTGCAGAGGGACTGTAAGTGAAAGAATCCGCCATTACTTTAGTCCTGAAAGCCTCAAGTTCCCACCTGTTCAGACTAATCATCACCTTTTGCCTTTCCCCTCTCTCTTCCTCTTTGAATCCAGACCAACCCCTGAAATCTCCTGGACCAAAGTGAGTGGTGATCTCCCAGCCAAGCGCACATCCTTCCTGCACTACCAGAAGACACTGCGTATTGTGAATGTGTTGGAATCAGACGCAGGAGATTACCGCTGCACTGCCAGGAATGCGTTCGGCTCAGTGCACCACACCATCCGTGTCACAGTCAAAGGTGTGCCAGTGATGAAACGTGCAGTATCCAGTCAGGCCAGACCTCCATGTGGCGGCACAGTCACTCCCTCTTTCTGTCACTTCATTCTCCCTCTCCCTGTGTCTCATAATTGATTTATGCACAGATGCCAACAGGGCAGCGTGTTCAGTGATTAATTCTCTAGCCTTCTGTTCTATTTTCAGCTGCTCCATATTGGATCAGTGGCCCTCCCAGGAATCTTGTCCTAGCTCCAGGAGAGAATGGTGTGCTGACCTGCAGGGCCAGTGGCACGCCCAAGCCCACCATCACCTGGGCTATGAATGGCATCCCCATAGAGAGTAAGTGCAGCCTGTTCCTTGTGACTAAAACTCACTCTGCTTTGAAAATTTCCCATTTTTTCTACCGATTTGTAGATACCCTGGCAGTGTGTAGCATTATTTCCGTATGGGATGGATGTTGTTTGAAATTTACATGTTTGATGACAGTGACGCACACAAGAATTTTTATCTACGAAACTTTTTGTTTGTTTTTGTACAGATTAAACAAACAAGATATGATATGTTAATTGTTGATTTTTAGAGATGCTAGCAGGCTGATTTTTAAAGGGAGCCAGGCTAGCCATTTCTCCCTGTTTCCACTCTTTATGCTAAGCTAAGCTAACTGGTGGCAGCTTTCTTGCCAGCGTACAGGCATGAGAGTGGTATCTATTTTCTCATCTAACTCTCAGCAACAAAGCTAATTGGCATTTTTCCCAGAACAGTGAACTTTTGCTTTAACACCAGAAATTCAGCAAAATGCTCCTGAAAAAGAATTAAAGTGAGATACACAGCTCTTGTTGGATGAAGGAATCATATGTTAGCTGTTTTGTACATGCCTTGACTTTAACCAAAATTCAAAAAACCAGACTTACATCTTATAAACCCCTGTTATCCATGAACAGATTCCCCTAAAGACCTTAGCAGAAAGGTGGAGGACGACACCATCATCTTCACTGATGTACAGACAGGATCCAGCGCCGTCTACCAGTGTAATGTCTCCAATGACTATGGTTACCTCCTGTCCAACGCCTTTGTCAATGTCCTCTGTAAGTTCATTACACTAGATCAATTTGTACTCGAATGCTGTTTTCCATTTACATTGATGTCTGGAGTGTAATACCATGTCAATAATTGCTGCTGCCTCACTGCAGCGGAGCCACCCAGAGTGCTGACACCAGCCAACAAAGTCTACCAGGTCATCAAGAATCACCGGGCCCTGTTAGACTGTGCTTCCTTTGGGTCACCCATCCCTAAAATTACATGGTGAGTTAATGAACCTTTAACAGAGCAAAGTGTGGTATCATGTTTCTTCAGAAGCTCAAAGTGCTTTCGTCTGTTTCCTCAGGTTTAAAGAGAGTCGGTCCAGCACCCTGGATGGAGACCCTTACATCCAGCATGACAACGGGACTTTAGAAATTCACATA
The DNA here is from genome assembly GCA_037833715.1 of Toxotes lorentzi. Lineage (NCBI taxonomy): Eukaryota > Metazoa > Chordata > Actinopteri > Toxotidae > Toxotes > Toxotes lorentzi. The sequence goes on from JBBMJY010000021.1 coordinate 18,371,546, forward strand.
GCTCAGGCCCAGAACAGCGGCAAATACACCTGCGTGGCCGGAAACACCCTTGGTATCTATGAGAACCACGTCTATCTGGAGGTCAAAGGTGAGAATATTTCTGTTGCAATAATAAGCCTAACACACTGTTAGTGTTATTACAGTGTGATGTTTGTCATAAAAACAAGTGACAACAGAATCTCACCACAGGGTCCTCTTAGCAGCTGTTCTGGAGTTTATCGATTATATCACACGTTGTTCAAACTTTCGTTCTTCTGCACGATGTTACGTGTTAATTAGTGAGCCAGGCTACCCGTTTCCCTCTATTTCAGGTCTTTATACTAAGCTAAGCTAACAAGCCGCTGTGTCCAGCTTTATATTTAGCATAAAGAAATAAGTGTGCCATCAATCTTCTCATCTAACTCTCAGCAAGAAACTGCCAAACTGTCTGCTAACCATAACTGGGCATTAGTCAGTGTTTTTAATATTTCATAGACTATATCATTAATTTATTCATCAAAGATGAAGCCTATAGATTTTTGTTCAATAAAATAATCTTTATTTGAAGCCTTAATATAAGCCTTTAAAGTATAGCCTAATTCCAAATTCGTGTAGAATACTGATCAGGTTTATAGTTTTGATTATTTAATGTGTTAACTTTTGACTGTCCCTTCATCTCCCAATAGAGCCCACCCGAATCCTGAAGCAGCCGGAGTACAAAGTGGTGCAGAGGGGCAGGTCTGTGGTGTTTGAGTGTAAGGTGAAACACGACCTCTCGCTCATTCCCACCATGACCTGGCTCAAAGACGATGGAGAGCTCCCTGATGATGAAAGGTCAGAGCTGTTGTTCACCATTGGAAACATCTCACCTTCTAGACCATTAACCCTGTGTTTGCTGTCATTCTGCATCAGATGTAATGGATCTTGTCTGCATTTGTTTACCCCCCTTAACTTAAATGAAATGTTACTGTTGTGTACAGTATATTGATGTATGTTGTACTGGCTTGGGTTCTTATTCCAAGTTTAGCTGTCTGGCTGTAAAACAAGTTAAATAACTATAGGCTTATATATAATCTGTAGGTGCTAATCTGTGTGTATGAACTGCTTTGTTTACAGATTAATTGTAGACTCTGACAGTCTCACCATCACTGATGTGACAGAGAATGATGCGGGCGTGTACACCTGCATCATGAACACCACTCTGGACCATGACTCGGCCAGCGCTGAGCTCACTGTTGTTGGTATGTATGGCTGATTTTTAAAGTGTAACCTTGCACTATCTCAGCTCTTCCCAGAAAAGTGAATCTGTCCAGTAACTCACACAACAGATTGTGTTTCAGCCCTTCAAGGTTAATTGCCTGAGAGTTTACTTAAGAGGGTTGGTGCGGATTTAATCAGCTATCCTGTCAGCAGCATGAATATTTAATTGTTGCCTTCTTAGTGAGCCAGATAATCTTCTTTGTTTTCTTATGGCTGACTGACCACTAAACTCCCTATTTCACTCCTGCCCCCCTACCTGGCAGAGGCCACACCAGAACCAGCTGTTGTCTACGGTAAACCTACAGTGCATGAGCACCCAGATGTGCTCTGCGGACATGGGCTTGTGTTGTTCGTTGGATGTTTCTGTTAAGTGAAGCATGTTGTGGCCTGAAGATGCTGTTTGTTTTTGGCAATCACGGAGCATTTTCAGTTTTTGTTTTAATTTTAATTTACCAGCATTGATTTGTTTGTCTTTCAAGTGTTTTTTATATAACTTTTTGTAATTAATTGTACGTTTTTCAATTTTTGTAAGTTTTGTAAGTTTGGATGCATCAAAGCACTGATGCAAAAATTAAACATTTTGCCAAAAGGGAAGCAATTTCCTCTCACGCTTCAATGAAAAGACAATTTGTAAAGCAAACATCTCTCCATTGCACCACTTGAGATCCTTTCAAATGCACCATTTCCTTGTCACTCATTTATTCAAAGCATGCATTTTACTTTATCAATGCAATTCCAAAACATGAGCATCAATTCATCCTCTCTAGTGAGCCTGAGACTTGATTTCATGCAGAGTGATTATAGAAGATGCTCACATTGAGCATCAGTCATTCGTTTCATATGCATGATGTAGTGTCAGATGTGCATGTTTATCACAGGGCAAATGATATTCTCAAATAGAAGATGGAAATAGAAGGGTAACTGAAAGGTGTGGTTGGTTGTACCAATATGCTTAGCCTTTATTATGATTATTATAGTATTATGGAAACAGATTCATGTGCCCAGATATCCTGATTTGGTTTTTGCTTCATCGTGGTATGAATCCTCCCTGTTCTGAAACTATAATGTGAAGTCAGAGTGAATGCCTTCCCAGTACAAAGTGTTAATGTTAATGTTTCTCCCTGTGATGCATCTCCTCCAGAGCAACCTGACCCCCCAACTGACCTGGAGCTGACGGACCAGAAAAAGAGGAGTGTTCAGCTCACTTGGACCCCTGGGGATGAACATAACAGTCCTATTCAGAGTATGTCGTGTGTGTGTATGGCGAGGATGGTACTTTGTATCTGTATCTGTGTCTTTCTGTTTTGGATTGAAAGTTGTGAAGCAGTTTTTAAAGGGTCACTGCTGATTTTCACATATGAAGTTCAGTCATGAGGATCAGTGCTCAGCATGTGAAAACAGTTTGTCACGACTGAGCTAGGACTGAACCCAAATGCACGACTCCGTGAGGCAAGATCAAAATTTTAAATCAGTCTTTATTTGACAAAGTAACAAATAATAAGCACCCATAAAGGGGAAAAACACACAAAAGCAAAAGTACAAAACGTGAAACACAAAATCACTCTTAGCGAGGA
>JBBMJY010000021.1:18383728-18393769 GCA_037833715.1 Toxotes lorentzi
GGCAATAATGTATTGAATGGAATTATTGTTCATATATGGATATACAGTATATAGATACATTTGGATCTATTATGAAATAGTCAGCATGTTTGAGGGAAGCAGTCATCACTGAGTGTACAACAGCTTGTTAATACTGTCCATAACAGGCCAGTACCCAGTCTTTAACAGTAGTCATTCTGAAAGACTGGCAACAGTTTACATTTTATTACTGTCAAAAAATTTCATGAAAAGACCAAAACCAATAATGTAGTAAGTCCATTTTTCAATACTTCTCAACTTCTCTAACTTGTCTGTAGCTCTCTGCTTCAAGCCCACGTTCCTCCTGAAGACTCAAATCTTTAAAAACTCAAATATACAGACGGTGTTATGTAATAGGGATCAACTAAAAATAAACTACAGTACCCATAATGAAAGAACATGTCACCCAGTGCATGATGTGGCTCATACATGTCTTATTAATAATCTTTGAAAGATAATGGAGCTCTGTGGGACAGAGGAATGAGATATGTCAGGCTTCGGACATGTAGTCAACACTTGTTAGTATAATTAATTGATTGTTTGTCTTTTCATGGGATTTGTTGAGAATAAGAAAAATGTAGAGGAAAAATGAACTTACAGCGTGCTGTGCCTTGTGCAGAGCATGCTGTAAGTAAAACTAGGGGCCTATTTACACTGCAAGGAAACTTCTCCAGTGGACATCAAAGAACACAGTAGACAATAAATCACAAGGCAAAGTGTACAAATATCATAGTGCCTTTGTGAGAGTATAATTTATATCCATGCTGTTTCATTAGGCTCAGCTGGAACCTTACAGTATGTCAATAAAGGCATAACTTAAATCGACTGAGCTGTTCTTGTTTGACTGCAGGAGAGGATAATACTGTGAGTTCAGACTGTACATGCACATGGCATATTTGCCTCTCAAAGTGCCACACTCACATAAAATCTCTTAGTGTGTGCATAGTGCAATCATGTCTAGGAATGACTGTTGTGTTGTGTGGGATCTCAGCTGGATCTCCTCATCCGAATCCATGGTGTAGGTCTCAGGAAAGGTAAGGGCGATGATGGTGTGTGTGTGGAGGCGGGGAGCATTTGAGGGTCATCGTCCTGTAAGTCTAGCATGTGAGGAGGGTCGGTGGAGAGTCACTGTGGAGAAAAACGCTCGCTGTATACACATCCCAGGTTATCACGGCTGTCATCAAGTTTAATATTTGGTCATAAAGCCTTCATCATGTATGGTACATAGATAAATCATGTCATTATTTTGTCATTAATCTGCATCTTTACTGTGCTAGTTTTTTTTTTCCTGAAAATGCTTTTGGATACTGATAATTACCTATTATATTTAGATTTAAGAACATTTCAGCATTATGAGGGCTTTGTGATCGTATCTCATTGATGTTAAACTCATGGATGTGGAACGTTTTCAACTATCTGATATCCAAAGAAAACTTTCTTTGCAGATTTTTCATGCATTTTGCCAATTTGTGATTATTATCATGCTTGCTTTGGAGGGATGTTTGGCTGAAACCTTGCTTTCCAAGTTCTGTTCATATCATTGCCTTGGATTTTTCTGTTTTTCATCACAACCTCTGTCTTGGGTGGGAGGGGTTGCTTTTGTCAAACAACACATTTACCACTTCATTATTGGTTTCAGGGGGAATTTGAACAGGGTATGACTGCTTGAGCTTTATTCCCCTGTTGCCTGATGGAAACCAACTAATCATTCATAGCTACTGTTTTTTTAGACATGGAGCAAGCCAAACTCAAAAGTTCACTGTTGCATATTAATAAAAGCGGCTGAGTTTAGTTTAAAAAGTAAAGAAGTCAAAGAAAAACAAACTTTACCATTACCTACCAAACTTACAGTAGGTTATGGTAAAAGGAACCATTGGCTACCCACTGCTCCATCTAAAAAAGTGATCACTAATCTTCTTGTTGCATCGGCCACATCATCTCACCTGTAACACATGCATGTTATTTTCTCCTTTAGTGACAATGAAGACCATAAACCATTAAAAGGGAGCCGCACACCGTCTAATGGGACAGTTAAGAGAGACGACAGTGACGACAGTTTAGTTGACTACGGGGAAGGAGGAGACGGACAGTTCAACGAGGATGGCTCTTTTATCGGCCAGTATAGTGGAAAGAGTGCCAGCAGGGACACTGCTGAGGGCCAGGAGAGCTCCGAGGCCCCGTCTCCTATTAATGCCATGAACTCCTTGAACTCATTTGTGTAGCCAATCAGTTCTCACAGTACGAGGTGCTGCACTGACTGCTCAATACCCACATCTCTCTTAGAGGGCTGTCCCAACACCGCATGGCTTTATGATCTCACGTCCATCCCCAGTGCCACATGTGACACATTATTTACAGATGACTCATCAAAGACATTTATGTTATCATTTGGAAATCTTTATGGAGAGGCTTGGAAACCCATAGTTCATCATATAGGAAGTAGCTAAACCACTTATATGATTTTAACAGTGCATGAAATACCTGATATTACCTAAATCCATATATAAATTAACACTTTGACATTAACAGGTGTTGCATTCTTGCTGTACCAGGAATCTCTCACGGACTATGCAGTGCTTGTCTGAACTATATTTGTTTTTGTTATTGGTTATTATATTATCTACTATTTTCAAATAGTAATCAGTGTCTACAGTAAATGATTATTACTCCATGTATTTTTTCCAACACTTGTACAGGAATCTGTATTTAATAATGTGATTAATTCATGTAATTCCATCATGCATTTACAGTGCACAAGGCAGATCATGTACAGTGTACATATAGATATATATATGAAGTGAACTATCTGTATACTGAATATTTGGGGCAGTGCACACAGCATGCTTGAGATTGCTGCGTTGACACATCTTCATCTGTCAACACTCTGTTGAATGATCCATCTGCACCTGTAAAGGAGGAAGCTGAAATTCTGCATGGCATGTCAAATGACCTTTGCCCTGCATGTGACCTTCACTTATTGAGCTTGATCTGAAGGCCACTGGGAAATGTTGAGGATATGACAGCTTGTCTCAGTCCCTACAGTGCTCCTTCAGCAGGTAGTGCCTTTTCTTCATCACAACAATTTGATTCTGAAGTCTCTTTCCCAAGCTCAGTGACTGGAACAGAAACAGTAGCAGGACTGCAGAAGTCACATCCAGGGATGGATAAGATAAGCTTGAGAAGAGGACCCTGTGGGGGGAGGAATAATTCATACGCTCTTGTCATCTTTTTTTAAAAAGACTCTTCCCAATGCCTTGAGACGTTCAACTGGCTTTGATACCACCAAGAAACTAAACATACCCACACTGGATCAGACTAAAACATGAAAACCATTTCTGGGACATAAACTCTGCAGTCATTATGTAACCTACCTGATTGTATTTCTACAGTGTATGAATGTTTTTCATCTGTGAGTGTATAGGTGTCTGTGTGCAGATAAAGTACATTCAGTTCCCATTAGGCAAAAATTGTTCACTTGTACTAACTACACTTGAGGGCCTTTGGATGGAATCAAGATTTCTTTTCTCTTAACTTGCATCAAGTTTTATTTTTTTTAAAGACGTGTAGAATATTTGTTGAATTTGTAAATACTTTAATTGATTGTACAGGGACAAGCAGCTTATAAGGCAGCCTAGAGAGGCAGTATTATGCATGATATGGTTTAACTTGTTGATAGGACTGTATTAAATATAGACTACTTGTAGAGAATATATATTCATTTTTTTCTTGCCGTGCACAGTGTATATTGTACTGTAACTAACGGAACAGAAAAGTGCATATACATTTGAATTCTGATTGTTTCTGATTTTGGTGTAGAGACAATATTAACTGATGTGCAGAATTATATTATTCTGATTTTTTTTTTTGGTTCTAAGCAATCCCAATATACTGCCAAAACGATCCTCTTTTCTGAAAGTATTGCAAATGGTTTTGTATGTAAGAAGCAGATTTGTACTAACAGATACTTTCTTTGTCTCTATTTAAGTTTATCCTTTTAGTGCAAGAATAAAATTCAAGCTACTGGAAATATAATGAATGAATAAATAATTATCTGGTTTAATTTAAGTTTTCAGACTCTTCTGTCAATGCCCACTCTCAAAATGAGTGATGTTCTGAACAGAGCTGGATTCAATGACTCATATAAACCCTGTTTTCCAGGCAAGATTAGTGCTCCACAATGTAGCCTCAAATTATTCATTATTTAACAAACAATTACACCACACTATAAAGATGTGTGCCATTTCAGTATGCTACGCTCTGGAATACTGCAACCAGAGAAATGAAAACAATTAATTCTGTACTTCTGCAGAGCTACAGTGAGCAGTAACACTACTCTGCACAGTGAACAGAAGCTGGGGGGCTGTGTGAATATGGATGCCTTCACCTGCCTCAGTCTCTTTAATGTGAAGGAGCTATAGAAAGACCTTATGGAACACAACAGTTGGGCTCCATCTTTTTGGCGCTCACTTGTGGCACTTCCACTTCCATTACAGTCATATTGTCAGGGTAATAGTGAGAGAGCAGCCCGCCATCTGGTGCATTATCACACAGCAATGGTGTCAGAAAGCAAGGAAGTCTGTTATCTAGTGTCTTGGAAATACTTTCTCTCCCTTTGGCAAAGACTCTTTGCCTTCTGTTCTTTCAGGTACACTAATTCCTTTTCCAGGGTAAAGCTGATTGGGGATATTTCACAGAACTGTTCGCACTTAATAACAGCAGCGATTAAAAGTGGATTGCTTCTCCACATAGAATATACATATACCCCAATATCAGAAAAATTAAAATAAAAACATCTTCATATTTGCATATGTACACGAGCTGTAAAATAACATATACAGAGTATGCATGTAATTTGTGATTTTTTTTTATTTTATTTTTTTACAGTTTGGAATTATATAGTTTGATAGCAACAGGCAGGAATGATTTCCTGTGCTCTGTTGTGCAGCGTAGAAGAATGAGTCTGTTGCTGAACGAGCTCCTGTGACAGATCAGCACAGTGGAGAGGGTGTGAAGGAGAGTCCAATATGGTCCTCACTTTGGACAACATTCTCCTCTCCAACACTGTAGTCAGTAAGTCCAGTCCTTCCCCCACAACACGGCTGGCCTTCCTGATTATCTTTTTGAGTCTGTTAGTGTCCTTCACCTTCAGACTGCTGCCCCAGCAGACAACAGCATACAGGATGGCACTGGCCACCACAGACTCAAAGAACATCCGCAGCATCGTCCGGCAGATGTTGAAGGACCTTAGCCGTCTCCGAAAATAGAGACAGCTCTGGCCCTTTTTGTAGATAGTGTCCACGTTTTTGGACCAGTCCAGCTTGCGATCAAGGTACACCCCTAGGTACCTGTACTCCTCCAACATGTCCACATTGACCCCTTGAATGTTAACAGGGGTCACCGTAGCCTTGGTCCTCCTCAAGTCCACCACCAGTTCCTTTGTCTTCGTCACATTGAGCTGTAGGTGGTTTCTCCTGCTCCATGTGACAAAGTTGAGGATCACCACAGTCCTGTACTCACTATCATCACCACCTGAAATACATCCTACTACTGCCGTTCCACTTTCAGAAAGCTTCTGAAGGTGGAAGGTCTCTGCAGGCGCACATGCTGTAGTCTGCCATCAGATAGTGAGTGCATCAGGGTGAACTGCACTTGGCTGGAATGATGTCTATATTATTTCAATCAAAACAAATGACTCAGCAGCAGTGAACTCAAAGACCCCATGACCTTCAGCTACTGGATGATGATTCATCAGTTTGTTTGTGACAGATTTTCCCTCTTGTCTTTACTGCCACCTAGTGGTAAGAGGCAATTGAACAGATGACTGAAATAAGCTACAGGCAACACTGAATCAGAAATGTATGCAAGGAATGTGGTTCAAACTGTCAATAAAATTAGGTATTGATCATTTTATTGTTAAATATTTCAGAATAAGGACTGAAAATATCTTATAGTTGCTATAAAATCCTGTATTCAAATCACAGTCTGCTGACTTTCCTCACATTTTGGCTGACTGTCTATGAGCCTTTTCTTTGGCCTTCTGTTGACATCCCCTGTCCTAAATTACAAAGGCTTCCTGTAAGAGGCTTAGCCATTAACTTTCATGGCAACAGAATCACATTATTTTTCGTTGATTAGTGATCATTGCACTAAATAACCAGCTGCCCCACTACCCTTCTGACCTCTGCCCACCCACCTTCCAGTTGCTCTGCTCTGAAGCCCTCCCTCCATCCCCTAATTCCTCATCCAATCCTCAGTGGAGTCATTCTGTCAGTTGTGTGTCTGCTATATAGAATCCATTAACCATTCCCCGTTCCTCTGTGTCCAGCCTCTTGATTTACTGCTGGGTGGAAAAGCCTGGTTTGAATTGATCTACAGCTGCTTTAATGTCCACCTCCAGTATGCTTTCAATGGGGAAAAAGGCTTCTTGTCTTGTTCTGATGTCCTCTTTCCAAACAGCCTAGGAGCTTTAAAACACATCATTTTTATCCCAGATGCTAAAGTGAAGGACTTGATCTTCCACCATCTACAAACTTCCCAATAAGACATTATGCAGAATAAAGGATATCAAATGCAGGTATTAGAAAAACATCATGACTTAATTTTTGGTATTCTGAAGTGTGTGCTGAGCTTTAGGGCGTCTGTTCCTTAGATGTAAGTGGCAGAGCCTTTGTGCCTTTATGTAAATTTGACCTTTTCTGATGCTCTGAAAGCTGGGGAGGATAATTGTTTATGATTACTCTGTGACATTTCCATATGGCTGACAAACGGTTTGCCAACACACACGCTCACACACACACACATCTGTCAAGACCAAGCTGTTTGAAGCCTGAATGGTAGGTTTGGTTTGCCTGAAATCGAAAACCCAAAATGTGGTGGGGTGAAATCACCTCTTCCAGTAATTTCTGCACCAGTGTTTCTATCAACCCAAGAAGGTTTTTTTTCCCCTGAGGGGGGCTGATGAGTTGATGTGGTGGCAGATGTCATTGCACTCCAGTTGGATGGGTGCAACATCAAATGCAAGCTTTGTTCTATTGATCTGACGCTATCAAACCCCCTCCCTCTTTTTATCATGATATCACCAGGATTATAACCCTCTCCACACCTCAATTCCTTTTCGCCATGCACCCCACCCCCCATGCGTATTTGAACTGGGTGGGGGGTTAACTTTGCATGAGCCCCCATGGAGATCACTGGGGCTAAAGCACATTTACCCTCCCTCCTTCCCCTCCCTCCTCCATCTCCCTCCTCCTCTGCTAGGCAGATACATGACAGCCTCCTATTCTTTCCTCCAGACAGCAGGGTGTTTGCTGTTCCTCTTATCCACCCGAGAGACCGGCCTTGTAACAGTGTTATTCACCAGCAGGATCTATCTCTATTTGCACTGCCATGTTGTAAGAGGAACAAAAGTGTTTGTCTGAGGGTTGAATACACCTAGATCTTGGATAACCTGAGACCACAATAATATCCTTTTGGGCCCTGTATCATGCTGCTCTATTTGTATGTTATGAATTTCCTCTGTGTTACTGAATTCTTTTGGCCCAGATGTTTTCTATTTTTCTAATACATCCCCCTTGGATTGAGATAATGTCTTTTCTTGTTAACAACAATTCCCATCTCGGATGGAATAATACTTTTTTAAAAATAAAAGTTGGAAAAATAGAGTGCACTGGTGGGTGGTTTGCACCACATGCCACAGAATTGCAACACCGTAGTTTGAATCTAGCTATGGACCTTTGTTACATGTAACACCCCTTCTCTCTCTCCCCCATGTCTCTTTTCCACCTCTTCACTAATCACTGTCCAAAAATGCCAAAAAATATATTTTTTTAAACAGAAGAAAAATAACAACAGCCTGAGGGAACAAACACTCAACTGGATATAGAGCCATAACCTCCGTCCTGTAAAACCAGGTTCTGATCATATCAAAAAGAACTTCTTTGATATGTTCCCCCAAATTCATCCAAGGGGGCTAAGTCCTTCAATTAATTCTACCCTGCTCTTTCTCAAAGATTCCTGCATTATTTATGGGCTGCTGCCACAGCAGATTATTATTTGCAGTGTGGTGTTTACATCCAAGATTTAAATCTAATCCCATGGGATTGAGATGGTTTCATGTTTGGACTGACACATGGGTGAAGCGTTGTAATTAGTAGAGGTGGCCTTTTGATATCTGCCTGGTGAAAAACAGGCAGACAGTTAACATGCAGGCTGCAGCCAAACTCATTTCTCATTTTCTCCTTGTGGTGTCTAGTCATGCTGATCAATTTATCTGCTCTTGTTTTGAGATCTACGTGGGAAACCTTTGCTTCTGCTGGGAAAAAGGAAGAGAATTTAGTTTAACCAGAAAACTCTGGCTACTGAGTTTGCTGGCAAAAATTTAATTTTCTTTGAAAGCATGCCGTTTCTAGCTTCAGCTGCTAGGTGCACACATTCCTTTGATTATGCAGTGTAAAATAAATTGTAAATAAAAAAAAATCATTAATGGGAAGGCAGACAAAAACAGGTCAAAAGCTGATGCAACTTAGTAGACAGTCTGGCAAAAAGGTAAATGCTTGGCCGGGAGTGTACTACAGGGGCTAATGGCTAATGGGACGCAGGTGTGTAAGCAGGGGGTTGGGCCAGAAACACTCAAGACAGAGGGAGGGCAGGTGAGGACCGACAGGGAATGACTGGAGGGGTTAGAAGAGACGAAGTGAGAGCCGAGTGAATAAGATAAAACCATTAAGTACATTTATTAAAGTACTGTATATAAAGTACAATTTTGGTCAAGTTATGGAGAGTCAACACCCAACTCTGCGGCTCTAAGGAGGTTTTTACCCTCTATTACGTTTTATTTTCATGACACATCCACTGGCATAATCAGCCCGTTTGCTGATTCAAAGTTGCTGTAAGCTTTTGTTTTTTGTTTTCTATGGATACATAGCAAACGTTAGCATTAACAGTTGTTTACTTTCCAGTCTAGAAGAAATGTTGCGAGTTCACCTCAAACTTCATTTGTTTACTCACCATGAAGAGATGTCTCCAGCGACGGAAACCAACGCCAATGTTAAATGTTGTTTCTATTCTATTTTTTTTTATTTTATCTTTTATTTTCTTCTACTTCTTAGCATGCTAACTAGCTAGCCGCGGCCCGCCCCCTCTCTTAACGCTACTTTGCCACAGCCAGTCACTGTAGCATCCTGTCTGCCCTCATTTAGCGAGAGTGCATCCTAACCTCTTGTCTTGTAAACGCTTCAGTGACTGAAGCCCCTGGTATGAAACCAGCTGTTAATACAAACACTGGCTGTTGTGTAGCCATAGCAAAAACATACACATAGCTGGCTCCTTTACTGATGCTGTAGCAGTGAAGAGATTCCCTGATGAATAATCGATCATCAAAAGCTCAAACTTTACATTAGATGTTATATTTATACCCCCTGTCCATTAAAATGTTATCATAATTAAAATGAAAAACGTGAAACAACATATTGCAGTCTGTGTTACACTAACATGATATAGTCTGTAAGCTGAGAGACATTAAAGGTCTTGTATGAATTAACTTTTTTTTTTTATTTATTTTAATGTTAGTCAGGTGATCTCGACTGTGGAACCGGAGCTCAGGAGGAACCCGGACACCACTGTGGGAGCCACTGCTGCCTCCTGCTCCTGTGGAACAAGCAGGTCTAGCGCCCCCCTAAGTTGAGAGTCATAACCCTTCATCCAATCCACGGGGACAGGACCGCGGCTCTGACTCAGTTCCTTTCCCCGCTCTTGAGCGCCCGGCGATGCGGTGCTGAGCAGGCGTGAGCATCGTGAAGGACACAAGGACGGACGCATTTGCCCGCTACGGAAGGTAAGGATGTGGGGGGCACCGGGCAGACACAGTGAAAACTAATTTTTCTTTCTTTCTTTTTTTTTTTTTTTTTTTTTTTTTTTTTTTCCCTCCTTTCCAAAAAAAACAGACGCTGCCTTTTGACAACCGGCAAACCAGTTTTTTTCACAAAAGGCTGAGGGGGATGTGCGGATGGGAAGGAGCTTCTGCAC
>JBBMJY010000021.1:18393869-18499405 GCA_037833715.1 Toxotes lorentzi
GAACAGTGGGGGGGAAAAGGGGGAGGGCGTGTTTGTCCGCTGGAGAGGGGGGGGGGTGGGGGGGGACGGGGGAGAAACGGGGAAAAAGGGTTTTTTTTTTTTTTTTTTTTTTTTTTTTTTTTTTTTTTTTTTTTTTACATCATTTCCAGAGAAGCCGGGCGCTGCATTTTGACAGCTGGTAAATCAGTGTTGTTTACAACGGGCTGAGTGGGATGTGCGGATGGGAAGGAGCTTATGCAGCCCACCGCAATGCAGAATTGTGAACAATTGGGGTACGAACAAACTGCATTTTTTCATTTATGTGTCGTACTGACAGATGCGGGGAGATACTGTGTGCGTTATGTATGACTTACCGTGGCGTGGTGGGGATGATGCCGTTACATGATCTGCAGCACATCCTGGCATCCCAGTAAATTGTCGATGCACAGAGTAGATGTAATGATTTTGATATGTTTCGACCCTACATCGCACATGGGCTTTAAGTAAGTATTAGTATTAAATTAAGCATTCATTGTACCACGCCAGAGGCCATAGCCTAATAGCGCCGCACGATTCAAACTACCGCCTGCCTTAAAGCCAAGATTAGGAAGCACCCGACGATTGTAAACACTTTGATCTGGGGTGGAACTGAAACGCATGCCCTGGTGTTAGTGTCGCGATTGAGAGGGGCATGTGTTTCGTCTCTGTCATCTTTACTGGCAGATTGAGCCGCAGTGCTTAGCAATGGCCCATCGCAGGGTAATTCTGTCAGGAGAGAGGGTGTCATGGGCGCGTCCTGACACACCAGACAAGGCTTCAGTGGAAAGAAACTGTGCATGATACATGTTGCCAAAGTAAGGTTTAGGTACTTTCAGAGGGTCCTAGAGGGGTTTCCAAGGGGATCTTCATCATGTATCTTAATGATGAAGAATGTCATTCTCACTTGGTTGTGTGATGTCTGGGAATAAAAGATGATGGAGGTTTTCCTCACATACAGTTAAAACAAGTTATCAAAATATAAAAATCTCAGATGTGATGGGTGAAGAAAAATATTACACTGGTATTCTAGATCTGATATGAAATGATAGAAATGTTTTTCAATCCAGCAATCCAGCTGAGCTAACAGCTGCAATGGTTCTGGTCACTGTGGATAATGTTGTGGAGTCTGTCTCTGCCACTCAAGATGTACAGGTATATGTGATCAGTCTTTCACATATCACAGTTATAGTTTTCAAAATGCTGTTAAATACTGGCTTCTATCTTCTAGCTTTTAAACCACCACAAATTTCCATTGTGAGTCTGTAACATTGACTTGTGATGTAACCAACACCACTTAACTGGAAGGGAAAATTATATCTAATGGGCGGCTTTGTTTTCTGTTTACAGTTCTAGAGTTGTTTTGCTTTTGTGAATGGTGGCGCTAATTGAATCATCACCCGGTATTTTGGGTTACTGGTCTCAAGTTAACATATATTGTAGGTTTATGAATTCATATTGTGATCCTTTAAGAACTTACTGTAGGACTTGTGCCCCCACATCTGTTACTTTCTCGCAAATATTTCTTATCACTGTGCACTCAAATTTCTTTGACTAGATCTATCACCTTAGTTTTTTTTTTTTGCATGCTTTTGCCATCCGGTGGCATGTGTGAGATTCTTCACTGTGTGCTTGTCCTGATTGAATCAAAGCCATAAATGTGGCACAAAATGTCAGTGGGATGCCATAGCCGCCTGTCAGGTGGAGTACTTTCTGAATCTTGTAAGCTTGACTGCTGCTAATGCATCCTGTGCCGTCCTATGTACACCCTGAGGACAGACTCTCTCCTTCATGCTAGGTGAATGAATTTACTTTGCTCAGAAGTAGGCTAACCTACTGCGTGCAAAGCAGCATCTTGCGTTTTATCCTCTTGCTCTACAACGAAATATGTCTGAATATAGAGTTTTGAATTTTGTTATAAGCTGTTCCTTGCCAGCACATGGGCTGAACTTTTTACACAACACTGTGCCCTGTAAGATGTGCCTGGTCTGTGTTGCATTTCAAAGCTACAGCCTCAGCCTCCATTAGTGTCACACTCAAATGACTCAACATAACCGTCCACTTACTTCTCCTGTGGTTTGAAGCTTCAGTCGCACCCTTCAGCCACTCATACATTCAGGTAGACAGGGTAAACTCACCTGAGGCAGACACTAGAGCTGTCTGCAGCCTCTCCACTTCACTCAAGTCATCATGGACATGAGTACAAGGGTGAGAGAGATGGGTTTTTTCAACATCCGATGTATAAAATCTTATCGCAAATCTGTCCAGAGTTTTTTTCATGCTCAACAAGACAATGAATTTTCTTTTTATCATCTCCTTTAAACACTGGTATCTTAATTTAAGCAGCATGATTTTGGTGCTCAAAGCAGAATCTTGGATGTTTACCATCTAAGAAGGAGGTAATTTTAGAGTCATTTTAGGAGATTTGATTTGTTTCCAGATGTCCTTCTGAGCCCTGGGCAACAAATTCTTGGGCAATGAGTCAAAGCATTAGCTGAACAGAGGAAGATAGATTTTGCGTCTGATTTTGAAAAGACTCTAAACTGATTGGCAGTGTTGGCATTTGGCATCAGAAGGGCTAGTTTGTTTGGCGCTGTTTGTTCTGTCAGACTGAATGCAGTGTCAGTCACACTAGGGGGGGCGGGGGGCTACATCCTGTGGACTTGTTTCATTGTTAGGGTAAATGCACTAGGGGAGGATGTAGCAAGACGAGACAACCTATGCACGTGAACATTGTGTGTAAAAACATGCACAAACACCAGCCTTTATTGCTGCAATTGTCTTCACTGTGTGTACAAGTGCATCTCTCTGTCCTGTTGACAAAACATGCGATGCTCTTGTCTCGATGCTTCTTTTAGATTGCTCAGCAATTTACGCAGCGGTGATCAATAGCGAGATCCACTAATGGTACGGCAGTGAGGCGGAGACATGACGTCTTCTGTGTTTGCCTGGAGACAGACCTCTCCTCTGTTCATGCCTGAAGAGGAGAAAGGGCCTCAGTCCCCATCTGCCATCCCTGGCTATCTGAATACAGTTTGCACTAGGCTTGCCATGGAGTCTCCCACTGTGGACTGCTCCCTGCTTTCCACATGCATGTGACCCATAGATCTTATGTGGAGAGACAGAGCTAAGTGAGACAAAACTCTTACTCAAAAACAGTGCAGAATTGTATTCCACTTGTTGAACATGCATCTAATTTGTGCCATGTTAGACTTAACATTAAAGCTAATGTAAGTCTAGTTTTTGTCAGGCTTTCTGATATTTTTCATACAGTTTTGTTATTATCATCTTGTAAAATAGTGATACTTTGCATTGTAAAGCCAATAGGTGGAAAAGGGAGCCACGCAGGTGAGACCTGAAACGATTAGTCAGTCAGTCAGTTGACATTACTGTGATCATTTGAAGACGTCAGCTTGTGCATTGGAAAACTGTGACGGGTATTTGTTGATATTTAATAGACTAAATGATTAATCCAGAAAATAATTAATCACCAATCAAAATAATCTTTCGTTGCAGCCATGATGCAGGTGCCAACATTAGCAGCTAGCTGTATCCTTTAAGCACTTCACTGTTTTATGTTGATAGGACTTTGCTCTTAAATCATCCCCTTTGTTTGACTGAATAAGGTTTGGTTGCTTGGACTGATGTTCTGTTTCTGGGGCCACTGTTGCTCACATGGGTCCACTGATGGTGAATAGTTGCTGCTGCCACCTCAGGAGACAAGTGATTTTTAATTCCAGATCCTATATGGACAATTATTCAGCCACACTGGATTAAAGTTGATTTAGTGAGTGTGTGTGTGCACGCGCATATGCAATTGCCAGTATGTGAGTGTGGGTCATCTACTGTAGCTCTTCTGAAGGCCATGATTTGTGACTGATAAAATACAGTATAGCCTGCATCATTGGTCTTTTGTTGATCTACACAAATGCAGCACACTGCTGAAGTTAAAAAATAGATTTATTTGATATCAGCTGCTCGCCTTTTGTCTATTTATAGCATTGAAGCTCCCAGAGAAAGATATGATTAATTTACTGGCAAGATTAAAAAAAGTTTTTGAAGAAATGTCTTATATGGCTTATAAAAACACTGAGTAATTAAACTCCCCTTAAGATATAAATTAAAAGTGTCTTTTACGATAGAACATTTAATCTGTTCCTCTTTTCTTTATCAGTGTGATTTTGTTTGTTGATAAAGGGTCAAGCGCCCTCAGTGACTCACATGGTTCCTCCGGTTTGTCTGTCTGCCAAAGTGATGTCTCTTTCAAAATCTCATTACTCCATTTCCATTAAGATAATGTGGACTGGACATGCAAGTAGTGTTCGGAAATTGCCTGGCATCTCTCCACGCCATTCATTGGAGAAAGAGAATGACATTGATCAATGTCATCGAAGTGTTGTCACACAGTATGTAGATGTTTCAGGTTCAGTGGCAAGGATTTGTCATTGGCCTGTTGGAGCAACTGAAGGTCAATTCCTCAAAACCACACTTTTATTAAAACTAATAAAAAAAAAATCATCAATATTGATATATGAAAGAGGTCGCTGATGAACTGGGTAAACGTCAAAATACTGTCATTCCAACTGTTATTTTGAAACAGTATATCTTATTTTGGAATGAAACTCTTCATTTTTTGGTTTCAGGCCATCTGCATGTTTTAAAATACTGAGCTGATGATTTTTTTGCCCAATTTAGGAAGAGTCTGTAACTGTAACTAGGTTACATCTGACAAGATTTCATGTCTTTTCTGTGATTCGTCGCTCACTTTTCTCTGAGATATTTTTAGACTTTACAATCAAAGAAAATCTTTTGGGATTTATGGACTCAATTAGAAGGGGATTACAAATGTGTGCTCTTCGCCTGCTAATTTCTGTTAACACCATGATCAGCCATTTTAATGTTTCATGATAATATTTGACTCCCTTCATTACAAAGTCAGCACAGAAAATTTTGTTTGCTTATTAGCAGGGCAAACCATATCTGTTTTCACTGGGATGCATTCAGTTTCCAACAGCATAATATCAAGAGTTATTTGCTCCTCAAATAGCTAATTGCATTTTGGTTGTTGTTAATCAGTAATAAAGGGGATTGTATTTAATGATGAGAAGAAATAAAAGTGACTGGACTACAAGGTTAACAAGTTCAGATGACATTTTCCCCTAATTAAGTAGTCAATTTTAAGCATCTTCATGTGAATGGGCCTTAATTAAAGTACTCCTCTAAGTGTCAGATACCTCTTGTGAATTTGTTTAACATTCCACTGAGCAGAAATATTGTGTTACACACAGTGGACTGATTTCTCACATGGGAGTCTTGAGCCATCTGTTTTTGCACCTTCGTAGGTGCAGTGAGATACACTGTTTCCACGGCCGTTGAAAAGCTGCAGCCAGACAATGCTACATGCTGTTTAGGTCCTGTAAGAGATGACTTTCATGCAATTTGAAAATCAGTGAGTATGATTTATTCCATTGTGTCAGGCAAAGCACTGCAATGTAGAAAACTTTTACAGCTGTTTACAAGTAAATTCTTAATCTTTTGAGATATTTTGATAATTTTTTCGATGGTGAAAAGTCCAGATTATAATGAATGACAGAAATGGTTTTTAAGAGCTCTTAAATAACGGGACGGATTTTACATGGTCTTTGGAGAGGTTTTGGGTGACTAAAAGGTTGGAACGGAAATAATCACCTTTGATGCTAGCAAAACCTTACCTATACAACTATATCCCCTCTGACATATTGTAATTTATTCCATAATCTACACTTGAAAGCTAATATTTAGAAGCAATTTGAAGGTTAGTTTATTTCTTTATCCATCATTGATATTCTCAGTAATGGGCTACATTGTTTTGGCTTTAATCCTGTTTAATCTGTGTTCATCATGGGGATGTGAAAGCTTACTGTAGTTTCAGTCGCTCGAGCTGTTATCTTATAGTGCCGGGGATAAAGAACAAGCCCGATGGCGCAGGGAACTATCCAATTAGGTGGGAAAGCGTCTTCCTTGTTGGGGCTAAGCCACTCTTGGGGCCTTTGAGCAAGGCCTGTTGCTATGGTGCTGGGAGCATGTGTGGAAGACAAAAACACAACTTCATCTACATGCTAGTTCAGCATGCAAGGCTCCCAAGCGTAACCACACTCATTTGCTCATACATCACCTTTCATGAGTACTGTATGTAGTTGTTCATGCTAACCCAGTGTATGTTACCTTATAGTGATGATGCATGCTGTGTGTGGTTGACAGCTCAGCCCCGTTACGTAGACAGCATACTAAACTCTCAAAGTCATGAACTCTCCACCAGTAGTGTGTTGAAAACAATGAAAGACTGATGGGGTCAAAGGGGATTCTTACACTAATCAAAAACATCCTTGGTGAGAGACACACTGCTTCTTTAGCTGGCTGACCCCCTAGCCCTCTGTGGGAGGGACTTTATGTATGAGAAGTCTAAATAGAATGTGGACAGTGGATAGAAGGCTGATCACGGAAAGAGCCCAGAGGTAAAAGCCTCCTGGCACGTGGAGTGAATACTGACGGCGCTGAGCTCTTGGGAAGCCTCATTATACATTTAGGGGTGTCCTGTTTTCCCTCTCTCTGGACAGCTGGACAGCTAAATTGTTTGTGGATCAATAGTTTAGCTTCCTACTAGCTCCATAGAGTGAGTGAAGTGCATTTAAACCCAAGAAATCCCATTACGCTTGGCAGAGATGGGAAGCATAGCACTAGGGGCCTCAGAAAGTACCACTGCTATGCCCATTATTCAATCTGCCTGTTTGTTTACCTGCAGTGCTTCTGCTGAGATCACCCGTAGTCATTTTACGCTCATGTTATCAAACTTTTTTGATTTCCATTTTCTTTGCTACACAGCTTCTTCCATACATTTCCATTTGATGAGATTTAAAAAAACAGCTTTTTATGCTTTATGACCTATGTTTTCAAATCTCTCATTGGATGCTGTCATTTCTGGGATGCTGATGGTTCCTGACAGATCTTCACTAAAGACATCGATCGAAAGTTAGAGGGTTGCCTAGTGCTTTCCTGCAGACCAGCTGATTGTGTATTTATTTTGCTTATTATGACTGGAGCCTGTCTGCAGTCTCTCTGTATTGATTCAACGCTTATTTAGAATGCCTGTTGTTTTTCAGTCCAGCTCTTTGGCTATGGAAAAGGCAGAGACAGAAAAGGGGTAGAGAGAGAAGGAAGGGGGGTTGGGGTATAATGAGAAAGAGAAGGACAAAACATTTGGAGCTCTCCCTTCATTCCTTAGATCAGTGTAACCAGAAATAAAAGCTGTGGCTGGTGCAGGCTCTGGGCTGTGGGCCGCCGCTGTCCTCTCCTGGCTCTCTTGCTGTGCTGCCGGTGTATTTGTGTTTTGCTGGTCAGCCTCCGAGCTCCTGGGTGTCTCTGCATGAAGAGCCCATTGATGTGGGCAACATTAGCATTCGATGTAGGCGAGCACGACAAACAGGTTGGTTTTCCATTTCACACTAACAAACCTGTTCTCTCTGGATCCTCTCAAAGAGTCTCAAATCAGCCCTCTTGTTGCATAGCTAATGAATGTGGATAAAAGAGGTCAAAGAATGCTTATGTAGCTCTCCTCCATCCAAGCAGTGTACTCCTTTGTATAAGGCCTCACCCCTGCCAACTGACATGTCAGGCCAACACTTTCTAGCTGGGGGGACACTGTCACATCTGGTCCACAAACTCACAAGGTGATGTAACCACCTGCGTCATGTTTTCTGTAAGTGCTAGTGGGACAATACACCAGCACTAATAGCTTCCGACAAACTACCCTAAAATGTCCCTGAACAAAAGTTGTTCTTTTCAGTTGGCATGCCGTGATTAAGATCTGAACCCAGCATTCTCAGGGAATCTGGCAGACTTATGCATGAGACTTGTGCACTAATTATGCTCCAGATTCTTTTCCTTGGCTCAGTTTGTAGCTGCAGGAGCTTCTGTTGCAATCTGCTAATTCATGCTGCTGACATTATTCTCACAATTTTAGTTACGAACAGCAAATTGCCCCCGAGAAGAAGCAGCTAATATTACCCCATGTAAAATAACACGTGATCTTGGTGTTCTCCATTCCTGTGCTTTAATTATCATGAGTCAGAGCATTGCTTGTGCAGGTCGTCTTGATGCCAAGGCAGAGAGGGAGGGGGAGAGATGGAAAGAAAGAGGGAGCAGGGGAAGCCTGCTTTCATAATTACAGAATTTTTTTGCGTCTACTTTTGTACATTTTAGCTTAGCTGTAGAGGAATTTATATAAACATTTAAGTCAGATAATGAATATGTAAGCCAAGATACCACCCTAATTCTCTTTACTCAAAGTCTAGACTAACTAGAGGGAGATGGCAACATTCACAACATCAATTCCCTACCCGACTGCAGAAAAATAAGCTGTGCATGCATATTAACAGAGTATTTCTTTGCAGTTCAGTAGGGCATGGAGGTGGACAGCTTCCATACTGTATGTGTGGGCCTTGAGGTGAAATGTGTCAGTAGTATAGTGGCCGCTGTCACTGGTTGGATTATTCATGAGGAAGGTGTAATGGCAGTGAGTGGAGGAAAGGGCATCCAGAGGTGAATCTGACTGGGAGGAAGAGCATGGAATCCTTTTTTTTTTTTTACTGTGCTCTTTTCACACACCTCCCTCTTTGCAATACTCTGACTCTTATCAGCAACATACAGCTCCACTTATGCTGCACACACAGGGACCATAGTGTGTGGAGGACAGACGGAGTGAAGAGCACAGTGTCACAGTCAGGCAAGCACACATACGAACCCCCCACCCACCCCCAAACACTCTCACAAACCCACACTCTTATGCACAATGGCTAGAAAGAGGAGGGGTGGTACTTGTCTTAATTCCCCCGCAACATCGGACAACAAGACAAAGCAAAACATTGCTCTTTTATATGACTGAAACTACTCTACTTTATAGTGACTGCTGGAGTATAATTTTATTCACATTGACCCACAACCAACCAGATTGTAATTTGACTACTGTACAACGAAGAAGAAAAGGTTCAGATCTGGGCAATGTGGATCAAAAATCATACCTATTTTTAGGCTGAAAGGCAACACACAAGTCAGCCGGCTAAATACTCAGTTTAGTAGTAAGTCAAAGTCAAAGCAGTTTAGTAGTAAGTCAGTGCCTCCCCTGTTTGAGGATG
This sequence comes from Toxotes lorentzi, assembly GCA_037833715.1. Taxonomy (NCBI): domain Eukaryota; kingdom Metazoa; phylum Chordata; class Actinopteri; family Toxotidae; genus Toxotes; species Toxotes lorentzi. Next base: position 18,403,055 of record JBBMJY010000021.1, read on the forward strand.
TTCAGCTGCAAAACATGTAAATGAAAAATGATATAAAATAAATAACCTATATTCAATGAAAGTAGGCCTGTCTTTAAGAATGCTCCTTCAGCTGTTTTCAACAACAATACCAGACTGATTCAAATGGAGTATAATTACCTTTTCCTCTCCCGCTTAACAAAACAAACAGCTGTGCAAAAAAGAATACAAAAGTAAATAGAACTGCTCACCCGATCTTTTAAATCCGAACAATCTACACGTAACTGTACCATTGTTTGATTTTAACATACTAGGTCTTCTGTTTCCCACAGGTTGTGAATTTACTTGTATTGGTGGGTGGCACAGTGTGTGACCGATGTGCATGCAGAGACTCATGCAGTTTAGAGGGGTAGAGTGTAACCCAGGTTATTTTCTGTATTGATAATTTTCAGATAATTTCCCCTAAGCGCCTCACATGCACAATTTTGGTAGACATTACAATTTACCAATGAGTGACTCTTTATATACCTGCGTGGATCTTTATTTAGCTGGGTGGGCTGTCCAAGTAGAGCTTATGTGTGTGGACTGGCATTGAGTCTCCCTCCATGTTGCAGGAGAACTTGTGAGCTAGTGGGGCCCAGTTTGCACACAGAATGGAGAGTGGGTGGCGGGGTTGCCTGTGGGGTGTGTGAGAATAGAGATGCAAACAGTAGCACGGCTTTAGGGAAGAAGCGGGTTATGTAACGCAATATGGAACTATATTGATCTAAACAGCATTGTCTAAAACATAGAGTAAATGCTGCTAAATTAGCCAGCAAGAGTCATGAGAAATATAACTTGGAAATATTTGTGGGACGTTATTAAGCCACTGTTCTGAATTGTAGTTTTGTTACACACTGGAATGAATAAAACCCACCAGAATGTAGGTGAAAGGGCCCCATGAGTACTCTTAGGGCAGTCGAGCAAAAGCATCTGTTTGAAGCATAATATATGAAAAGTCGCTTAACCTAATTTAGCTTTCTTGCTTCTACTGAAGGGAGGGCGGGCTTGATTGGAAATGCTGTAAACCATGTAGCTACAAGGGTTGTTATTTGAGCTGTGTCTTTAACAGCAGGTGGGCTGTGTGTAAACAGCCCCATAATAATGAAGAGATGATTTCCTTATGTAAAGTGATAACCTTGTGATCTAAGTGCCAGAAATGCCCACACATCTGCTCCTCCATACTGACACAGCCAAGTCATGTCATGATGTATGGGTTTTGCATTTGAAGATTTCAGTTTTTGAAGAGACAGCAAAGCCTAATCATAGTTGCAGAATTATCTACAGTCGGGTGATTATAGTCAGACATCTTGATCTAAGCACCCTTTTTCAGTGCATTCTCTGTTGTTTAAGTGGGCACCTGTTCTGCGTTATGAGCCATGATCACATGGTGTGACTTGGCGAAGAAGCATCAGATGACTCAGGTCTTTGCCCAGGCTGTGCTCATTGTCAGTCGGCACACACACCACTTTCCAACAGGCCGTCTGACTGTGGCCATGTGCTTTGCAGTAAACACAGGGGTCTGTTGACATGAACACTCTGTTCCGGACATGAATGTATATTATGGTGGAGGGCCTAGTTCAGCGAAAGTATTTTCTTTTTTCTTTGCAGATATCCTTGCATAAACAAATTACCAGATTCATTTGATTATTACAAAGAAGACTACTAACAGAGGAACGGTAAATTGGATAATGTTTTCACATAACTTAATATATCAGAAAATATTAGCTTGTCCCAGCTGTCATATTCAGGTTTCCACCGATTTGAAGAGAGCTCATGCTGAGTGTTTTAAACAGTATATGCCGAATGAGTATTTGAGTGCTAAATAAAAGGGGAATATTATTTTACTCATAAATGTGCCCATTGAGAGAGACTGTGGAGCCTGTAGTGGCACAAGTAGTAGAGGAAGACTTCCTGATGGGTAGGCATGAATATGCATGGCGCTGCTTAAAAGCACTGGCACAGACTAATACAGTATGGCAGTCAATGGATTCACAGAGAGGCTTTGTCTCGTCTACTTTCAACTCTGGAGGAGGTGTCTGAGCCTCTTGGTTGAACTGTCCAGTTGAAGTGTCACTGCAGAAATCTCAGGAAGAGAAATCTGTAATCTTACTTAGGAAAATCTTTAAGTCTTATAAATGTAATATCATATGAGGAGCCTTAGTTTGTGTTCATTATATTCCTCTCTCACTACTTAATCACTTATTTATCAGTAAGATCATAGGGTGTTTTACTTTCTTACCCAAATTAAGTAAGTAAAGAAACATCTGCAGGATTTGCTATCAAGTTCTTATTGCTGCAAATTACGCAACCCTGCCCTTGGCAGCAGGTCTGCAAACATGGAAATGTAGCCTATTTTGGGTTTATGCTGTTTTGGTTCCTTAAATATTCAGAAGTGCACCAGATCTATAGCTGAAAAAGTAATGATTTCCAAATTTAGAGGAGACAGCAGACTTACTCTTAAAGTAACAACAACAGCACTGAAAACAAAGCCGCTTCTGTAATTATGGTGATATTGATTGCTGCGTTGATACCAAGGTATCAGTTTCGTATTAATTAATCAGTACTGTGTGATTGATCCAGCTTCTCTGGTTCAGATTTGGCTGAATTGTAATAACAAACTTTCATTAATCTCCTGATGAATTCCACATATTGTTTATTGCGTTTATATATCCTAATAAACAAGGGAATTGATTAATAAATGTCAATGCCTGGCTGTGTGTCATCCACAAAGACATTGCTGTATCTGTTGCCTTGAAAAGCATCTTGTTTGGCCAGTGACTGTTACTGACTTACGTTGTGTCTCAATGGTCAATTATATCCTCATGTGCTTGGATTGTACATTTTTTCCGAAAGTCCACTTAAGTGTTGAGGCGAGGAAACACTGGACTCTTCAGATGACTTGTACTTATAGTGCACCCACACACACACTTACTCTGTAGTTGCCACGTTTCTCAGACAAAACTGAAGAAAAATGGTGAAATTAAGCGGTGTGTGGAGAAGAGGATTGTTTGGTTTGATTCTGTGTCAAACCACTGTAGAGGCAGGTAAAGATTACAACCATTACACACATACAATAGATCTGTGTCTACTAATAGTCTCCAGACTCCTCTGCTCAAATGTTCTCACTGTTTGTTCAAACAGTTTTCTGAGCAGACATGGATAATGATGACAGAATAGCCCACTGGTGAGGTGTTGCTTGTAGGGAGGAAAATGAAGTGGGCAGTTTGCTAGTGATGGACACTGTTTTCTAAGCTCAGGCTCAGGAATGATGAACAGACAGCCTGATGTTTTGTGTTCAGTTCCCTGTTCTATTGTTATGGGAAAGAGATCATGTTTGTTAGTCTTTGAGTAAGTCTAGAGAGAGTGATAGCGAGAAAGATTGTGTGTCAAAACTCCAGAACGGTGGGAGACACAAACATGGGACCTGTGTTCTGTGCTGTGACCTTGTTTGCTAATTAAGTGTCAGACCTGTTTTTCCACTCCAGAAAAAAAATCTCATATCTTGGGGCTTAGATTGCCAGAAGGCGATGGGAACACTCATTTTGCTACCATTGGCTGGCTCCTCAGCGTCTCCGGGTGTCGGTGTGGGTGTGGGTGTGGGTGTGGGTGTATGTGTATGTGTATGTGTATAAAAGTCATGAGTATTATTAGATGCTACTGATGGGTGATGGGTGGCCCTTCCTTATGAATACTGCATAAAGCTGTGAACATTAGTATTGGCTCCAGTGATCATTCTAGTTTGATCCAATGTAAATCCTTACACAAACAGTACAGTCGTACTACAGTCAGGCAGTAAATCAATTTAATATCAACATTGTGATACATTTGGTTATGGTGATATTGAGGTATATCTTAAATGTTGACTTTTGTAGATCCTTAAGACAATGTTACATTTAAATTATATAATTGTTTAAGGTTTTCTTAAATAAAGTCATTCTCGTTTGCTCATCGTTTTCACATTTAGAACTAAACTGATTAGTTGATGAATTGATTAGCTGACTATTAGCTGACTATTAAATGATTAATCAACTATTCTGATAATAGTATTTTTTAAGAAAAAATTCTCCAAATATATTTGTTTCAGGTTCTCAAATGCAAATATTTGCTGCATTTCACATCCTTCTATGATATTAAACTAAATGTGTTTGTGATTTGCTGATATAATATATCACCATGAATATGTTAACTGGGGGTAAAGGGAATGGTGATTTTTTAACATTTTGTGACATTTCATGAACAAAAACATTAATTGACCATTTGAGAAGATAACTGAAATATTCACTGATAATGAAAATAATTGCCAGCTGCATCCCTATTCAAAAACATAGAATTATATCTTATTTGTTAAATGGCCTGACTTGTACTAATTCCTATCTGGTTACTATATTTATAAATGGTTTCTCAGCTGAATTCCAGAAAAATGTACTATATTGCAGAATACTCATACTCACGTGGTCTAACTATTAGATAGACGTAGTACTAAAAGAGATTATCGCGTTATTTCTGTCCTTTAACGTCAGTCTATACCATTGCCTTTATGTCACATTCAAGGTTCGTCATTCTGGTCTGTAAAGTTGTTTTCTTGTCATATTTCCTCTTGTCTCTTTGCATCTAGCTGCCCACTTTACATTGTATGTGTTTTGTTCAGCGAGCATGAAATTTGCCCTATTTAGTGTCGCCCTCCCATGCTTCTCAAGATGCAACGCCTCTTGAAGCACTGAGAGCAACTCATTGACCCTTCATCTAAAGCATCCTGCTGAAACTCCATAGAAGGTGCAGCTTTAAGTGAACAACAGATTTCACTTCAGATTTCTGGTTTATCCCTATTGTGCTGGAGATTGTTATGTGCTAGTGCTGCAGGGCATAAGTGATTGTTTGTCCAGTCCTAAAAAGAGCAGCATTGTGCATGCGACATGTATCAGTCACTTGAATGCCAATGTTGACCTATATGTGAGGGCCTGGGTCAAAAGAGGGGTAGGCTCGCCAGAGCATAGGGCAGATGTCTAGTCTAATGAGCCTTAATGCAGCACCCAGTGACACAACATGCAGTCAGACAGTGGCACGCACAGATACAGCCAAGAGGAAGACGGGATTTACGTGGCACTTTGGTGAGTTCTTCGAGCTGAGACAATTGTGTTTTTTTACTGTTGCTTATTGTTGTATAATGCAGACCACTGTCTCCTGGATGAAGACATGCACATGCATGCACTTATTTACTGGAGACTCTGTATTCTCTCTGAGAAACTTTCTTTCTCACTCCACCTGCTCATGCTCTTTGTTTCTCCACACATAAATACTTGCAAATACTCCTCCAGATTGGGTAATTATTCATTCTAAGCCGGTGAATCCATTTCATAATTGGATTCATACTCCTGTTATGTTGGACAGGACAGACAGAAGAGGACAGGAGAAGATGGACTGACTCCCCAGGGGGTTGGATGCAGAACATTCAGTGTGACTCTAAACCTGATTATTTATGCCTTGATGACTCCTCTGGTGCAGGAATCAATACAGTCTGACTGGCTCCAGGGGCACAGGGCCCACTACAGGAAGCGGATATCTCCAAACTATCCATTATGTATGAGAGGAGGAGTTTTAGACAGGGCCAGAGGAGAGAGATTGGAGGGTGGAAAGACAGGAAGGAGGGATGAGAAGAAGGGGAAGCAAAGGATGGGTGTAAGAGCCGATTCAGAAGATGAGTTGTTGAGTGGAGGAGGAAGAAGAAGAAGTGAAGGTGAAGATGGCAGCAGGGCAGTGAGCCTTGCAGCTGTTTGTTTTTTTGTTATAGCTCAGCTGCTTTAGTGTGGCTGGTTCCTGCTGTTCCTTCAGTGTGGTTGTAATGTTTATTTCCAGCTGAGGGAGCGGACGCAGCCCTCGCAGCTATCAAAATTAAATTGTCTTCTTCCCTCACTCCCACAGTTTGTTCTCACCCCTGCAACTTGAAAGTAACAATGTTTTTCTATCATTTCTTCTTCTTCTTCTTCTTTTCGTAGCATCCTTCCCATGGTACATACTGTAGTCTTCTTACTTATTCTACCTGTAGTAATTTCTTCCTCCCCACTGTGACTGCCATGCTTTCTGGCCATACCCCGTTATTATTCTCCCTTCCTCTGCAAAACACACATATGTAACCCCTCCTCTCCCTCTCTCATCACTCTCGTGCTCTCTTTCCTCCTCCTCCACTGTGATGTGAGGTCACAGCTGGGGAGCCCTATGATTTGATAGCTAAATGTTTATGTGTGTTTGTGATGGAGGGGGCTTCTGTGCTACAGAGTGCCGGTGACAGAAGGGGGCAGGATGCCATGACAGCGGTTGCTAACCAGTAGTAGCAGACTAGCAGTTTATCCTGAGGCATACTGTTAGAGAGAGATATCAGCTTGCTCCACTGCTGCCAGCTCAACGCTAACAGGACTGTAGCTACAGGCGTGCTAGGGTGCGTCTGTGTGCACCTCAGGGTGTGTGCTTGGGAACAGAGGTGGGTGGCAGAGTGGGCTCACTGTTTGGTTTGTGTGTGTGTGTGTGTCCTGTGCAGAGGTTCCAGAGCAGAGTGGAGAGTTTGGAAGTTTGCTTGCTTCTCTTGGGTTGTTGTAATCATGTGTGTATGTATTTATGAGTGTGTTCTCCAGCACAGTCAACTGTGCTGGCTCTGGGATTCTGTCCTCTGCAGAGAGAATAGCTCATTATCTGCCTCTCAGAATGAAGCATCCTACCTCAACACTGCAGTGCTGCATACTGAAAGGATAAACCTATTGAAGCATTATGTGTCTGTGTGTGTGTGTGTATGCCTGTGTGTGTGGTTACTGTACATGTCTCTTTTAGGTTGTTAAAAGAAAAAAGGTATGGTGGGTATTACAATATTATAGTCTCTGCTGTGTATCCTCCTCTTTGTATGTGTGTGTCTGTAAGTGCATCATGCAAGTGTTTTTTTTCTCGTCATGTTTACATTTTTCTCACTTGAGGCATTGCTTGTACATGTTTGAGCCGTCAAGGAAGCCGTTCGTTAAATAATGCATTGCTTATTTTCATTCTTTTTGTGTAATACTCGTCACATGCTCAGTGTGATTTATTAATATCAAGCCTCAGCTCTGATGCATGTGTCCTATATGCCCAGCATAGCCCATTAGGGCAAATAGTAAAGCTTCCTTAACATGTGTGCTGTGATAATACTGTGCCCTATATGTGCATTGCTCATCCATGTATCTCGTGTTCGTAGGCCTTAAGTATTTGAACAGTGCGGGAAATGTAGCTTGTGCTGAGTGTTTTTCCAGCTCAGAAGCTGCCTCACAACTGTAACACCATATGATGCGAGTCACTGTGACCTTTATGTAATGACTTTCTATGCATAATTTTATGTCAGTGGGCTTGTACAATCAACAGCAGTATGACATTTTTCCCCTCACCTCCAGAATTCAGGCTCTGTCTCTTTCTCTAGCTCCCTCTGTGCTTTTGTGTAAAATCTAAATCTGCATGTGCAAAATGTTTTTTCATCAGTACATTATGGTGACGGATGGATTATTTTCAGCCAATAAAACAAATTGAATTTTGACCAAACTACTTTGGGAAATGCACCAAAGACGTGAATCAAATGATAAACCGATGTGAAATAACTTGTGTTTCCAAATGTGTGTCCATTAGAGGCCCTGAAACCCAATTTTCTCCACCAGCTGCTTTAGTTTGAAAGTTCTACGATGTAAACACAAAGGCTGAACAGTTCTTGTTATTTCAGATGAGACATTTGATCTCTGTATTTGTTTTTTTTTCTCTGCTGTCTTCTCACTGTGCTGAAGGGGAGTTTACTACTACTCGGCACCAGTAAGGATTTAGCAACATTTGAATCAGTAGTAACTGTTTTGGGGCTGTCTGCTCACGTCCCCAGGCCACTGTTAACCAGATCTGATCAAAAGACACACACAGTTCTGAGTGTCTGACTGTACTCTAATAAGTTATAACCCAGGATTTTTCCCCCAAACTTTTACTTTGATTGTTGCTGGTTTTATCTTGACTATATGCCGTTATACAAAATACTAAGAAAACCAAGTTTTCAGGGGCTTAAATGAATGTTGTCACATATGGTTCACAGCTGGTAAAAATAAATGAGTGTTTGTGTGTGTTTTTCTCTTTCCCGTCAGCTAATCAAAGTAATCCAGTTACGCCATACTCCCTCCCTCATTCCCCAGCTGACACAGTTAAAAAAACAAAAAACAAAAACGCTGCAATGAGAGTTGTCTGCCTTTCAAGGTACCTTCATTCACTCAGATCTCCCAGCACTACTCATATTAACATGCACACAAAAGCTCTTTTGGGTAGCTTGGGCCCAATTGGGTTCTTCTCCTATGTCACAAGTTGGGTAACTCGTTCTGCTTCTATTCTCTGTGACTGACTCACTGCGCAGTGATAAAAGGCTTTGAAGAAAGGATCAGATCTGGGCAATCAGCAGAAATGTACTTTTGTTTAAATTCAAGCCTTTGAGAGACTTTAGTTGTGCCTGTCTTTTTATCAATCAACCATAAACAGCAGCAGTAAAGCCCTATTAACATTATGCAAGTTTATTTATTCATGTGTGAGTCACTGACCTGTTCTTAATCTGTATTACTGGAGGTGACAGTTCACTACATATTGAGCAGGACAGAGTTGATGACACACACTTTGCTGATCATTCAGTCTCCTACGCATCTATGCACTAGTTCAGAGCCAAATAAGCACAATAGGGTGTCTGTGGGAATAAAAACCAGTTCAACATGGTCAACAACTGAATGTTAGAAGAAAAGAATGATTGATGTAGAAGTTGTAAACCCCCAAATCTTTGTAGAAAGACTGTTTGAGGAGAGAAAATGTTTCATAAGAGCTATAAACAGTGTCATTTAATATGCATTTGTTATTCCTTTCATGCGGTCTCCTCATTATATTGCTGACATGCAACACCACATCAAACATGATCATAGTGAGCAGAAACCAGAGCACACAGCTAAAAAACTTGTGTATGTCATCAGTGTCAAATAGCTTCTTCTTCATGTTATCACAGAATCTAGTTTGCACTGTATTTGCAATTAATTTTTAACGTTTGTTTTAACCAGCAAAAAGTGAGTAGAGCTTAGTGGTTTACTAATTTGCACAATCAGATGCATGATCAATCAGCTGCTGATCATAATTTGTAGATAGGGACTCCAAATAGATAATTGGTGAGGGGCGGATGAATTTTAATTTCACTGTTCATGATTACACATTAGAGCCAGTTTAATATATTGAACAGAAAGCCAAATTGGCAATGGAAAAGTCCTTATGTGCATCAAGTGTGATATCAGAATTTTACTGATACTGATTTGACCCTTCTCAAACAGACGGGCGCAGCGACCACAGGATGTGTCTTTCAACGTGGTTGTTTAATAAATGAGAAGCTACTCATTGCATCAGTTGGGCTTAAATAACTTGTTGCTAGCTGAAAGTTAATCGCCCATGCAGTAATTATCCAATGGGAGGCTCTTACCTATTTGCTTAGTTAAATCCAGGTGGCGACTTTTTTTTTTGGACAGGCAGTGTATATTGAACAGAAAGCCAAGTCCTCATGTGCATCAAGTGTGATATCAGAATTTTACTGTTTATGGTTCTTGTGCACTTTTGCCAAAATGTGTAGTTGTTAGAAGAGAATCTTTGTTGTTTCTTTATTTATTTAGTATACAAATTTTATAGTCTCAGAAAAATCAAATCAATGATCCCTAACAAAATTCATGTTCTGTAAGCTTTAAGTTGCAGACATATAATATACACATATAATAATAGACATACAATATAATAAGGCAAACCGTACTCATCTGCTAGACAGAAGGAAGGAAAGTATCCTCTTTTATTCCGTCAGTGCTGAGTCAGAAGTCATGGGAAAATCACATTGGAGGAAAGAAGACAGAGCAGTGAATCTGGCAAGACACAAGCCTTATGGTCTGCCAGTGCTCTCTGTGCCTTGCTCCACATGCTGTATGCTTCTGAGAGATTTGCCTTGGTTTTGATTAGCAAGCGAGCTCATGGTTTATGAATAGCAGCAAAGTGCCTGCTAAAAGGTAGAAATGGCACGATTTTCCCGACTCTTCCGTGTCCTGTCTGTTTGATGTAAATGGAAGCCATTAGATTGGATTTGGTCTCAAGCATCATATGCCGCTCTCTTGACCTGACCCATTAGCTTTAATGACATGAAGGTTAAGTGAAGACATTAGTAAATTCCAGATTTAATTTGGGTACATTTTACTACGACTGCAATCACAGTCACTCACACTTGTTCTCCATAATCCCTTATATTTTCTGCAATCACTTGTGTAAGTTGAATGACCCATAAAATTAATGTTACCTACAGCCTTTAATGCTTAATGATTTTGTTTTTTTCTCTATTTTCTAATTTCTAAGTCTTGGTCTGTGGCATCCCCTATTCCTATTTAAGGCCTTAGGAGTCAATCAAGACCAATTAAGATGCCTTTCCTTAAAGCATCAGCTGTACATAAATTGCCCTGTAAGATAGATGGTAGTAGGGTGTCTGGAAAGATTTGGGCCATGAAATCATGTCATGTCATCATCTGCCGCTTATCTGGGCCCAGGCGCGAAATGCAGGGGCGACTCTCGGCCAGTCCACAAAGCGCCGAAGTCCTACAGCACCTCCCACAGGTGGTGCCGAGTGGGGCTCAAACCCACAACCCCAAGAGAGTGAGTCTCGTGCTCTGCCAACTGAGCTAACCGGGTGGTGCACCATGAAATCCAATCATTTTAATCGATTTGTTGCTCTGTGTGTTGTAGTCCTGGCACAAAGCCTTTTTTGTTTCTTTTTAGCCTGATCACGCAATTTATCATGTTGGGTGGGTGGGGGACCAGGCAATAAAAAACATACTGCATTTTAACATTGCTAAAAAGTGCTGTTGTACAGTATGTGGTAATACAGACTTAGGGCTTACTGAAACTCTTACAAATTTGTTGTGTGGGCCTTACAAGGCTCCAACTCTCCGAAATCTGTTGTAGTGTCCTCTCTATCAAATCCCTGCAACACTTACTCAGCATTTTCTCAGTTAATGCAATCCAGATGCACTGTGAGAATTTGTATAGTGGTGGCTGCCACTGTCCCCAGAACAGAGCAGACACACTTAAAGTCACCTCGCCACCACTGAGTAGTAATTCACAATTGGGAGCCGCTGAATAATGTCCTTTTGCTGTGTGACCATGAGCAGCTCCACTGGAGAGGTTTAGGGTTCAGTGTCGTGTGCAATGTCTCTTGAGTAAAAGCACATTACTGTTTTAGCAGAAAGTGGAAATTATGACCCTAAACTCAGAAAAATGCCAATGTTCATATTTTGCTTCAGCTTTGCTGTTTGGTTTACCTTTGTGTGACAGATGGTGCCTTTAACAAACAGAAGATTTGAGATATTCAGTGTACACATTTGTTAATAAAAAAAGGTTTAAAAAGTAAAAAGCATACTTTTGTTCAAGGAGAGAAAATAAATTAGCTTCAAAGAAGAGCTCAATGTTTGTTGGCTTTCTTTGGTAAGATAAATAGAAGAGAGGAGAGGGGGCAAGTGCAAAAGCAGAATGTGCTTCGTACTGGCAGAATTATATCAGCTTTTAAGTGAGCAATCCATATCACATCAACAGTCTCTGGTGTCTTATCGTCACTTCGTTGATCTCCTAGAGAGGTGCACAGTTTTTTTTGCATAGCATGTGTTTTCTTGGCCTTTTCAGCGTCTCAGCAATGAACTTCTTTTCCAGGAGAAAAATAGCTTTCTTTGCGACAGTAGGGGAGATGATTATGACAGTGCTGATGATACGTCTGGCCCACTGCCAGGCTAATGATGAGAGTGAAGTCATGGGGGAATTGGAGGGTGGTGTTAAAGTTTGGGTGCAGTGGGAGAGGGGGTGAAATTGTGTCTGTGTGTGTGTATTTTTTATTTTTTTTCAATTTATATTTTTTGTGCTGGAGTGTTTTTGCATCTGTGTGTGTGTATGTGAGAGTGGGACGGGGGGCTTAAAAGATTAAAACCCCATCCCGGCCACAGCGACGAGAGAAGACCCCTCTGTGGAGCGCTCTCACTGCGGGGAGGCGTCTTCAGTGGCGTCCCATTTGCATGGCTCCCTGTCCTGCTTGGGGAATTAGCCTTTTCTTTTCCCATCGTCCCTCTCTCCTCCTCTCCTCCTTGGAGGGAGTGCTTCAATCCAGCAGCAGTGCTCGTTTCTGAGGCAGACAATGGAGTCGAGTATTTAGGACACTTGGCAGGGTAGGCATGTTTGAAGGGATGGGGACAGGGGCTGCTAAGTAGCTCATCTCTTCACATAGCCACTGGCATGATAGCTCTCCACAGCAAGGTAAGCAATGAGCAGAGTCACACCACACACACTCCATGCCCTGATTGTTTTGTTGCATGTCTGATAGGTTTTTGTGATGATGGTTTTCAACCAGCTCCTCCCCCTGTTCTTGACCATTATGCACTTAAGCAGGATGTTTGTGTCTTATTTTAAGATTATATTCAAACATTTCCTTTGTTAATCTGTGGCCTAATGTTGGATTCACATACCCTAATCCAATAAGGGGATGCATAAGAGATGAATCTTTTCATTGTCTGCCATTTATTGTATCTACCCACTGCGGAATAAATACGCTTTATTCACACTTTCCCTCTTTCTTTGAGAAATTTAAAGGTACTGATTGTTTTGCTCACTATCAGAATGTGCTAATTGCTATATATGAACTCTTCTCCCTTATCTGTATAGCTTTGCCATCAGCTGTAAGCAGCACTCAGTCACTTAGTAATTACGGTTATTTACAGCAGAGTGAATGGCCATCAGTGAATGGGCCAAGATATGTATCCTCTAAACCATGTCACTGCTCTCCTATAGAAACCTCTTATCCAATATCTTTATTGGACAGATGTAGATTGAAGTAATTAAGCTAAATGCTTTTCCTTTATAGAGTGCAAGTCTCCTCTGACCTTTATGGCACGATTCATCACACATGATGTGACATACTTTCCATATTTGGAGGCACATATAGTATTTCAGATCTGGATTTGTTTTGAGTCCTGTGCAACCACAGAATATGTCAAAGTCTTCCATGGCTGTTGTGCTGAAAGATCAATGTATTTCTGTGTTATTAACGATACATAAAAAACTGCAAACCTTTTTTATGTTATGACAGATATTATAGTGTTTTATGTTTCCAAGTGAAAGACAAAAGAGGCTGCTCTCACTTCTGCTCTGCGATTCACACCCTTTAGAGCATTTTAAATATTATAAAGGCCAAGGACACTGAACAGAGGCAACATCCAATAGGTGAGGTGAAAGGGCAGATGATTCAAGAGGTCTACCTCTGCGATGTGGTTGCAGCTAATAAGCCATTACAGAAATGGGCAAAGCACAGGTTTAAACCATCACACATCGTGACATCAAGCGTAAGCGTATACTTAATCATGATGGCAAAATTATCAGCTGTCATTCCATGTTGATGGCTTCCTTGTTGCTTGACAGTGAACAAACTGTGACATCAAAGACAAAAGTTGGAATATTATTCAAGACATGCATTTTCTGTTGCCGTTGCTTTTGCATTAGTTTACAGACATTATGAATTGAGGTTAATGTAATTCATACAGCGGTCCAGCTCTAGTTTTCATGGATTGAATGACTGGTGTCATTGATATTCAGGTCAGCTGAGGTTGCTTAGCTTGTGTGGCCCTGGGGGGCATTGTGTTGACTGCAGGGGTTGGGATAAATAGCTTACATTAGCATGGCGGCTTCTATTGGGTGAGAGAAAGAGAAACAGAGAGAGGGAGGGAGAGGAAGGGAGACAGATTGACACAGTGAACGAGCCATGACTTGGATCATCTGCAGCTGGATTACATCAGGAATAATTCTTCATACCGACTCTGTCTGCTCTCTGGGTTCAGGAGTTGCTGAGATATTTTTGGGAAGAACAAAAATAATTATGATTGAGCAGTGTATGCATTAGATTGCACATAACATGTTAACAAACAAGAAGTATTATGTCTTGCTGGAGTGTGTCTTCCTGTTATCCATAATTAGTTCATGCCAAATTTGCCCATACAATTCTCTTTATTATTGGATAATAATTAGTTATTGGACAATTTCTCATTTAAAAGAACAAGGTGAACATGGTTCTGTTGAAAGGAAAACATTTTTGGATAAGAGTTATTTACTCTCTGAGATTGCTAAAAGGAAGAAGTGAAAAATAAATTCTGACGGTAGAAGCAATCAAGCTGTTACAGTGTGATGTTATTTTTTTCTATCAAGTGCTGAACCAGTTCCTGCTTAGCAACAGGGGGCGTGTGCAGTACAAAGCGTGTAGAGAGCATCATTTTCTGCAGGTGTTGCTGTGTGTGTCTTGGGGTTACTGCTTTATCTGTTGTGTAATAGCCTTGTACAGCCTATGTCTCTATCCTTTTATTTAATTGAATCATTCTGTTGGTCTTCTGGGAGGCACAAACCTGTTTATCTGTAGCCAGGTCCAGTCTTATTTTCCACACAGACACAGAACAGAGGGAGTCCATCTTTCAGAGCTGAGGGTGCAGAGACACACAAACTGTCTATGGCTTATTTTGGAATCAAAATCAATGATTTTGTCATAAATAATTCATGTTAGACTAAATGTATCACCCCTGTTTTGTGGTAGAATAACACTGATTCAGCATAAAAATGAAATGGATCACAGATTGTGTTTCATTCCCATTTACGTAAAAATACAATAATGTAGTCGTATCAGTTGTCTGATCACAGCAGATGCAAAGATTGTGCTGTTTTCTATTTCATGCTTTCTATTTAAGAAAAAAAACACACCTCTTCTAGAATTACCACCTGATAGCAAACCTCTTACACTTTGGCTTTTTGCACTGAGCAGAGTATGTTTTAAAGAAACTTGTTATAAAACTAGAGAAAGTATACTTAGTAAAACCATGACTGAAATCAACTTCAAATGTGTTTATTATCTGAATTCTTAATGGAAAAATGAAGTGATCACACCTTCCTCACATCTACGTTTGTCTATAGTTTCATGAATGTGAATCAGAAAGACAGCAACTCTCAGCAGTCTCTGGAAAAACAAAGCTAAAGAGATTGAACAGTAATGCCCCTTAAACCAGACTAAGTCACAGCTGCCTCCTACACATGATGTCAGATTTAATGTCTCAATGTTAATTTAATCTGGATCAGTATCTCTCTCCTTGTCTTGTTTTTCCGTCAGCAGCATTTACTGAAGTCATTCAATAATTTCTGCCGTATCACAAAATGTGTGATTTTAGGATGAGTAGTCATCAGATTCCTTATTAATATTGATTTCAATGTCTCATGCCTTGGTCTAAAGAGAGTTCAGGTGAGATGAAAAAATAGATAAATAAAATCCCTCATTACCCAGAAGACACTCTTCCAATATTTAAGGAATAGTTTGGCATTTGGGAAATACGCCTCCTTGTGAGAAGACTGGTATTACTGTCATGCGTGTCAAGCTATAGCCAGGAGGAGTAGTTTAGAACAAACACTGGAAAGGGGGAGAAACTATCCAAAGGTTACAAAGTCTACCTTCCTATTTACTACTTTATTGTTGATTATTCTGCCGATCATTTTCTTGATTAATCAATCACTCATCATGTGTGTATGTGGGGGAAAATAAAAGAGGAACTGGGACCAGACAGTGTGGTGTTTTTATTCGGTAAATGGTTGAAACAATTGATTGATTATGAGATAGTTGCAGATAAATTTTCAATCTTTTCAGCTGTAAACAGCACTGTCCCTCTTTACCCCATGATAGAAATGTTTGCACCCTCCTGGAATTCAAACATAACTCAGATGCTGCAGTAGCTGGCACTGTGTCTAAGCAGTGCTCATTTTACTTCTCAAACCGATTAAGACCAAACCAGCATTAACCCCATCTTGGCTTCCTCTTGCAGGATTACAGTAAATCTGTTGTTAATGACTGATTGTAGCCGTGGTATTGATTGTGTTTGTGTGTAAGGAGTGGTGGTGGTGGTGATAGGGGGTTGGGGTGGTTGGAGCAACATCTTGTTTTTGAAGCCTGCCACTCTGACCCTTCCATCATCCCCTCCTCCACCCTATCCTCTTTTCCCGTCATTCGTCCTTCCCCACATCAGTGGTTCTGTCCCAGCTGATAAGGGAAGACATTTCGGTAAGTTCCCCTCTTGATTATGCAGCTTACATCAGACCAAGCACAGAGAAGGAGGGGGTTTGCTCACTTTCACTGAGTCCATAGTGCCCCAAGGGTGCTATGGGGTCATGATAAAAAGCACATATGACAGTATTGGTCATCGGAGTGCAGCGGTAAAATCCCAAAACATGCCCCCAGCAGCCTTGACTCAGTGTAATATGATTTCTGATTTTTGAGTAATGAGGTTGAGAATTCTAAGGGGAGTAATGGGAGAGAAAAAGAGATTGGAATTCAGTGAGCAAAACCAAGCTGTGAGAGGGGAAAAAAAACTTGACATGAAAAAACACAGAAATCAAACCATGAGCAGTAATAGCTCTGGCAACGTCCAAGGTGTGATTTATGGGGGAGAAGAAATGGTCTTGTTTGAGGGCTGTCACGTCTGGGCCTTGTGATTTACTGTGATGACTGGAGCACTCTCATCACGTGCTTTCTGGCTGTTAAGACAGGACAGGAGAGGTAGGAGGGCCCATTAATACTGATTATAAGAGCATGCTGCCTTTCTGTGTGGCGCTGGTCTGATGATTTTCTACAGTATATCAATTCACTGACAGTTCTTAATGGGATAGATGGGATTGGTTCTTTCACAATATCCTGTGATGCTGTAATTAGGCTCCTTGTCGTCTCTCCTAATCTCCTAAGTGCATCTATTAAGCTCATTTATGATTTATGAGTTACAGAAGTCATACCGGCACTAACAGTGTACCTATAAAGTGAAGTAGATGGAGAGAGAGAAAGAGAGAGAGACAGAGAGAGAGAGTGAGGGCAAGAGTTTTAATAAACTTGTTTTTTCAGTGCTTTGTCTGACTTGAAGAGATGAATGTCTTTAATAGATGAGCAGAGCACCCTAGGTCTTCGTTCCACAACAGCGGTGTTGTTCCAGATTAAAATGAGTGTTTGCATAGTTTCATTGCTGACCACAAAAGGCCCCCCATGGCACACAAACTGCTCCTTTTGAAAGGTGTTGCTAGGATACAGGCCGGCGTGAAAATGAAATCCCCTCTGTACTGCTTTCCTGCAGCTGTACAGCTCTGACATTATGTCCAACTTATTGTGTGTGTGGCATAGTTGTACAGCATGTCTACTCTGTTTTTCTTAATTCATTTTTATGTGGCAGTGTGCTTGTGCTTTAATGTTTAGTCATAAGTGTGATGTCTTGCAAAGCTGGAATATTACACAGACTCTCTGTTATCGTCCATTTTCTGCAATAAGACTCCATTTGTTTGGAGACTGTGAGATCTCAATCCTGCTGTTACACTTCTGAGCCTCCGCCAGCTGACACCTCAGACTCTGCACAAAGAATCAGTAGTATTTGCCTCATGTTCAATTACACTCTGATCAATGCGCGCCAGCCCAGCATGACCTGGCTATGAATAGACGTGTTTGTTAATATATTGATACCAGTAAATGAATATAGGAGGTGTTAAACGTGGTTGTGAATTTGACATTGTAT
Source organism: Toxotes lorentzi (assembly GCA_037833715.1). Taxonomy (NCBI): domain Eukaryota; kingdom Metazoa; phylum Chordata; class Actinopteri; family Toxotidae; genus Toxotes; species Toxotes lorentzi. Next base: position 18,420,697 of record JBBMJY010000021.1, read on the forward strand.
TTGTCAACATGCACTGAAGAGACATTCATAGTAGATTTGACTTATTCTGACAAAAATGATCGTGCAACATGAAAAAGGCTTGATGCTGATAAGAATTTACACACTTTTTATTATTATCTGCAAGGTGACACATAACTTATTTATTACGTGTTTAATTAAATGACTTTTGAGCATCATGGTAAAACAGTTATCTTTTAGACTCGATCTGAGGATATTTTCCTCTGTGAGGCTATGCTTTATTTAATAAAACAGGTCTGAACACTTGAAACATTTTCAGTCTGATCTGATTTAGTACATCAGTTATATGGGGAATATTTTCGACCATTATGGACCATTATTCCCTTCTCCTGTCTCTGTCTGCTCTCCCAGTGTGCTTCCATACTCGGAGATCTGTTGCTTTTCATATTGTGTTACTGGGCGTGAGGCTGAGAGTCAGCGGTGCACTGGTGATTCCAAGTGTGACGTTAACATCTTGGGGGCAGTGAATGAGCAGCGAGATGCCTGCTCAGCTAAACCAGCGCTCAGGATTTCTTTTGGCTACTGTCCAAATGTCAGTCATCAGGTGTCAACCAATCAAGCAGCTTGTGCCTTGCAGGCTGACAGGAAGCAGAGGCATGGCTAAGATGCGGCAGCACTGTGTATCCGTGGTCCTCGTGGAGGCAGAGGTTGGCTGGTGAAGCTCGTCATGTGCCATGACACAGGTTGATCCTGATACAGTTTCCATGTACATACACAGTAAGGCTTCCATATGAGGCAAATGTGTCCTGTAATGGTCATTATCGTGCACATAATGCTGAGATGGTTAGATTCATTAATTCGTTAGCTGCTGAACATAAAATTGATCCATTTCTGATAATAAATGAACACATTTATAGTAGATATGCTCAACATTGTCTAGGTCCAGCTTCTCAAAAGTGATGACTTATGGTTTGTTTCGTTGTTTTGCATGATTTTATATTGAGTAAAGTAATAGCAGACAAAACCGGAACTTTAACGTTGTTATGAGAAACTCTACTTTCAAAGGATGGCTTTTTTTTCCTCCACTGTTTTGGGGTATTTTACAGACAGACAATTGATCAGTCAAAAATTATCAACAGATTAATCAGTAATGAAAATAAATGTTATTTGCAGACCTACACAAAGACACAGAGTGTAACTGCTGGTCTATGGTTTTGCAAATGGGAATGTACTGTATTTCAGGCTTACTCATTCATCTTTTTTTTTTTGCGAAGCCAGTTTAAGTGTTTTGTTACTGTGGTAAACTCTCTGACCTGAATTTTTCTCATATTTCTGTAAATTCACAGATTGAGCAGACAAAAACATTATTTTCTGTAAGTATTTTTTCCTTCATTTGACAATCTCTGTCTTTCTTCCTGTTTTCTTCTGTCTCTTTAAGGAAATCAAGGAAGTTCTGCTAATGTTCCATCAGCTGAGCTCCTCGCTTTAACCCCACCAGGTGGTTCTCACTTCAACATCATGCTGCACCTCACCCTGTTCCTCCCTCTCCTGTTCCTGTCTCTCTCCCCTGCAGGTCAGTAGCACATCAGCTGAAAGGGAATGGCTAAATTAATTTGCAGAATGTGTAAAAAGATATTCTGAGATACTGTATCACTGCTGTTGAATGAAACCATCACACCTCTAAGAATCATACCTTATTCTCAGTGACAATCATGCTAACTATTGAATGTTTGTATGACCCTGTGAGTCATTTGCTTTCTACAGTTGAAATACAAACATGTGAACCACAAATTTTTCACATATTTGTCATTAGTGCTACATTAAATGTTGTAATTAGTTCATCAGTAGTATCCGTTTGCTCTCTTGAGACTTTTCTTTTCAAACACTGGCTGTGAACAGCACTCATAAATCAAAAGGACATTGCTCATTTAGCCTGAGTGGTTCTTTACTTGTATGTCCTTCAGCTTCATCAGGTGTAACCATTCAAAATCCAATTGCCAAAGATTAATTTGGCACTAAAAATCTGTGCAATGTGTCTCATATAGCAACTACAGAAATACACAAATTTTGACTCCAACTCCACTTCATAGGAATCAAACAGGTGGAAGGCAGCTTGGATAGTAGCACACTTGTCAGTGGATTCGTGAATGGGGAGCAAGAAAGACAAAGTGTCAATAAGCTGCTAACAGCTATCTCTAGAGAACATAATGAATATAATGATTTTGGAAGTGATGGGTGCCTCAAGGAAGAAATCTGTTTTTATTGACAGCAGCAACGATGTTTTAATGTCAGATCAAATCAAATCAAATCAAAGAAGCACGAGAGCAGTTAACACAATAATAGCATAGAATAAAATGAAGGAATAAAATAGATACATAGGAATAAAATAAGAATAGAATCAGGGGTGGCAGGGGTCAGGGATAGTAGGGAGCTGAGGGGAGAGGTGGAGGTGAAGATGAGTTCTGAGAGGGTGTTGTTGACCAGCGCACTCTGTGATCTGTTGGTCAGGAAGTTTAGGATCCAACAGATTAGTTGCTCCGGCAGGTGGAAACGATGGTGTAGTTTCTCTGCAAGGATGTGTGGCTGTAGGGTATTGAATGCAGAGGAGAAATCTGCAAAGAGCAGTCGAGAGCTGGTATCTGTTTGTTCCAGGTGTTTGTGAACAGTGTCCATTATGAAGATTTTGGTGATGTAAGTGAAAACTAGCTAAATCAGGCCTAGATCAAAGATATGAGATACATGCTAAGACCAGCTGTAAAAGAATCACAAACTGAAGAAAGGCTCAAAAACCTACATGTTTCTGTGATAAAGGGCAATGGTGCACTTGGACATCCTAGAATTCACAGGTTTTATTCCCTGTTTTTTGTGGTCCTTCTGTGCAGTCATCTGTGTTGGAAACAAAGCATAGTTGGCAGAAAATAACAGGCCTGAAAATGACCTGTCTGAAAAAGATACAGCCTCCTCTGTGTTTCCATACCTGGGGCTATTCTCGCTTGTTTCAGACTGGACTTCACATGAACCACAAAAAAATGGGAGCTTGGATTGGGAATTCTGGCTTCACACCACAACCTTCTCAAACTGGCTTTGAGATCTAGGAGGTTTATCTTGCTTTTTCTCTTTCCTCTCTTTTGTTCTTTTTATATGGGATGGTACTTATTGCATTCTAACTGAGTTCACCAAAGATTTTGGCAGCACTACAACTGAAGCGTAGAATGTCCTGTTGGAAATTCTCTCACATACAGCTACAGAAAAGGAATGGTTGGATTCCCATACACTATATGTGGTTGAGTTCAGCTGCACAGGGGTGAACTCTATGGCTGCTCTATCTAAACAGACAGCAGCCAACCAGCAGTCTCAGATTGTTACTGTGGGTAGAGAACAATGGCTTGACATTTTTGTTTAGCCCCAACAAGAATGAAGTTTGATGTTTAATGTGACGTTAATGCAATGACAGCAGAACAAAAGTCAAGCACACACTACTGAACAAAACATAGAGTATGTGTGTATGCTTTTTATGGTTCAGCCAGCCCATGATAATGCTTGGGCATGCAACAGTATTCATAGTAGTAGTCATAATTATTGCGTAAACAACAGTAATTAAACTCTCAGCCACAAAAGTTTCACATCTTGTACTTTACTGTGCAGGGCAGGATGTAGTGGGTTTCACAGAAATGGCCATCAGCCAAAGGTAGTCTTTCATTCCAAAAAGCAAGGTTTGAGCCATTCATCACATTCTCAGCAGCAAAAAGGGATTCTAGCAATGACCTGCAGCTCTCCGAAGAAACGTTCATGATGGTATATAATAGGTTTTGATAGTTTATCTTGTTGTACCCAGTGAGACGTGAAAGAAATACACCTGTAGTCAAGAACACAGGAAGTACTTGAAATCAGTTGTCACTTGCAGTGTCATGGTTCAAAATGCTAACATAATGTCCTTTGTTACAGGTGCTTCTTTTAATGGAGCGATACCGGACTTTGGAGGTAAGGAAATGCCATTTACATTCCTGCACTTTTTTAAATCATTCATGAGTTTTCAAAAACTTTCAATACTCATAAAGTGTTATACCACTGGTGATAAGGTTTCAAGGTCAAGGCTGACCAGGAGGTTACAAAGAATGTTTAATGACCAGAAAGTCAGAGGTCACAGGGTTGACAACTGATCTGTTTTTATGAACATCTATGTGTTCTGTCAAAGTACCCATCAGGAATTTATGGGATTCCTCTCTGCTCATTCAGACCAAGACCATAAAAGTAAATACCTGAAATGTGAAAAATTGGATAGCAGAATAGCAACAAAAGACTTTCTATTTGATCTATAGTCTCCAAACCAGAGATAAACAAGCTGCACCTATTCAGTGACAGGTTGATGAGGCTGGGGCCTTGGAGTTCAGAGGAGGAAGCAAGCTGTGGTTCATAATCATAACCAAAGAAAAGAAGTTATGTCAGATCCAAATGGGCCTACCGCACCCCCTAAGGTGGTAAAACTACAGTAGTATCCGCCTGTCAGGATTCATTAAGGGACATGCAGGGACAGACGGCTCCTTTTCTCATGGTCTGCAATAGGACAGGACTAATGAAAGTCTATCTGGAGGTCATGTTTCTTTCCTCTGCTGCTATTTCTGGATTTCTCCCACTTGGAAATGTACATTAATAGAAATGGTCCAAGACATTCCACTGTACTGGAAAAATGGATCTAGGATGGTCATTAGAGCCAGTATTACAGTTACCAAGCCTCGCTTCATTGTGGTTTATATGAAAATGATAGATGAGATAGAGGAGGAAAAATTTAAATATGCACTGTATGGCTGTATGACTGACCCATTTATATATGTGTGTATATGTATGTATGTCAGTCAGAACATCTGTATTTACCTTTCTGTTTAAGCAAGTAGAGCAGATTGTCATTTAATGTACCTTCAATGTTCACTATCTGCATAAGGTTTGTCTCATGTGTTTTATTCTCTGGGTGAAAAATAAAGTGGAAGCCGACTGCCAGCTAGGGGTAAATGGGGGAAAAAAAAAGGCTTGCTGATTTATGGGAACAAGTTGTGTTGCTCTATGCAGGTTGAATTGTTGGTGGAACCAGTGATGAGAGGAATCTTTTTTTCTGGTTGTCTCTCTCTCTCTCTCTTTCTTTTTTTTTAACCTGTTCATTCTTTCTTCTTCTCCATGAATCATCGACCGCGGATGATTTTCACAGTATTTGCCTGTATGGAGTGTCACCTCCTGGACATGTTGACATTATCACCACTTGTCTGCAGAAATAACACAGCATGATGTGGCTTGGACTCGGTTGAATGTTTTTGATGATGCACACATCAGTCTAAAACACCGGACTACAGTGTTTAAGGTCACTCAACACTGAAATGTGTGAGAAAATGCTGCTTAGGCTTTATAATTTTGAACTCTTTGTCAAACTTGGACAAAGATGAAGGCGTAGCCATAGGAGGAGGCAGAGTCGATACCAAGCTCTTCAAAGGTCAGAACATTGTGTAGGCTGCCTTCCAGCTGGGACACACTGCAGAATCTGTCTTTTTTTCTTACATGAGAAGTGCTTATCATTCAGCCCAGAGTAAAGTTAATGCCCATCATTCTGCTGTTAAAGTGATAGTCCACCCAATATCTGTCCCTTTAGTACCAGTCAGTCACCCCCTTTAGGCTTGAATGGCTGCAAAAATGTTTGTTGTTTTCACTGTATTAAAAAAAAGTATCAAAATGTCAATAGACACTTATCAAACCGCCTCTCAGCTTTTTAGCCATTTGTTTGGTGCTTTTCAAGTAGTGATCCAAAAAGCTGGATTGGTATCCTGACCTTACTAAGCAGATCAGGCATCTTTCATGATGGATCCACATCAAACACGGTGTCTTTGTTTTTGTCATTGTAAATGTTGTGTTTCTGCTATCCACAGCAATCCCTGGCTCTGCATTGCATATAACTGATTCCAGTGAATTCAGATCAGTTCTTGGTATCAGGAGATAATTTGAGTTGAGGAATTGGAAACAGGAGAGGGAAAAGCTGGATCAGTGTATCCCTGTTAAATAAACTACTTTCATTTCAGTCCAGAGACATGACCTTGTTGAGCTTGTGAATAGGGGTATGTTGGTTTGAGTGCCTGAAGCTTTAGAGACTTTGGTGATTGGAACGCACAGCACAAAGCACAGATGGACAGCAGAAATGTGAGTAATGCTGCAAAAGTGGTCTGAGAAGCTGTCTTTGGACATTTATATAGATTTTATTTAGTGAAAGTCTCTGTTGGAATCAACTGTAAGTGACATGAATCCAGGTTGCTCTTTCCCTAAGTACTAGAGCAAGCTACAAAATTTAGGACGCCTTTCAATCCAGTAGCAGATGAGTTTTTGATGCTGTAAAGACTGATTTTTTTTTTTTTTAGTACTGCTGGAATAAAGATCAGTGCAGTGATCCCAGTGATGCACTTTTGATGACGTCTTTTGATCCTCCTGGGCATGGATGATTCCATTCTTGCACAATTCTGTGGAGATGTTCTGCCAATCTTCAGACGGTGATTTATTTTTCCAGCTGCTCTTTGCTGGAGGGGTTTTATTGCTCTGCCTTCCAAGTATTCCCAAGGTGTTCTATTGGGTTCAAGTTCAGGGACATTCTTGGCCATGTTACAGTTTTCACTTGTTTCTTCTTTAAAAACTTGTGTCTGATTTTTTGGAATGTGTTTGGGATCATTGTAAAGTTAGTAAAATCCTCACCTGTCAAGCTTCTTGAGTCATCTCTATCCTTCATTCATGTCATTCAGTATTTGGGTATACAAACTTGCATTGATGGTGTCATCTATAAATGTCATCTCCCCAACTCTTGTTGCACTCATGCAGTCCCATATCATCACACTCCCACGTCCATGTTTCACAGTTGGCACTGTGCAGTCACTGAGGTAGTTCTGGCCACATCAGTGCCAAACATCATGGATCCCATCTGATCCAAACAAATTTATTTTGGTTTCATCTAACCAAAGACTGTGCTGCCAATATTTATCACGCCTCTTTTCATGATCTTTGGCAAAGTTTAGCCTTGCAGTTTTGTGGTGCTTTTGTGAGTAATGGTTTGAGCAGTCATTGAAACACCAGTTTCCTCCATTAGTGATATTGCTCAGGGCTGTATTCACTTTTGTAATGTATGTTATGGACTGTGAAAACCTCATATGTCCTGTTTGAATAGCTCTGCTGTTCTAGCCACCATTTCAGAGACTAATTAGTTATGACAGCAGTAGTGATTGCACAGCAGGCACCACACTAACTGACACTGACCATACCTCTGCAAATAACTGAGCTTGTGCTAAAGCAGAATAATTAAATATTATTTATTTAATACAGAAAATTAAAAACATTAAATTTTTCACTGCAGGGACAATTTTGTCTGCAACTATGCCTCATTGTGGGGCTTGGGGGCTTGTGGGTAATTATGGCTACGCTGTGATTTTGTTGCCTCCAGGAAACAATATGTTATCTGTCCCACTTGGACACTCTCTTGGTCATGCAAACAAGATATGCTGCGGATGCAGCTGAATCACACAGCTGTTTGTGAAGTTGAATTCATGAGAGGATTAACCTCCTCTGGGATTTTGAATAATTATGTGATTATTTAGGTGTTAATCAGAAATGCATACAAAATATATTGTGTTTGAAGAAAGGAAACATCTGGAATTGTAAAAGAAAGACATTCAATGCAAAAACAAATTAAATAAGATTAAGATTGAGTTCCTTTATTAATCCCTGTGTTGTTTACTAGTATTATAAGTCACTGTCATGCACCTAAGATTATATCTCAATGAATTATTGATGTCTCATCAGAAACTGATGCTGGGGGAGAGTGCAGGCTCCAGAAATAACAGGCTTTATGGCATTTCAAATTCAAATGACAGTCTAAACCTATCTGGTCTTTACCTGAATCGGAGTCTGTGTTTAATAATGTCTATCCTGAGGAAGATCACTTCCATCAGGCCCTGGAGAGAGATGGCCTCTCACTAGTCTTTCTTCCCCTTTTTGTACAGATGTGGGCCTCCCTGAGAGTAACTGTCTATCTTTTTTCTTTGTGTGTTTGTATGTGTGCGTGGGAGTATGTGTCTCTCCATTGACTATTACGTAACTACTTTTTTACTTGCCAGTTAAACAGAACAACTCAGTGTATCCACAGTCAAGTAGTGCCAAAAGAGAAAACAGAGAAAGGGATTGATTCAAAGAAAAGGAGAACCTAAGAAAAACAAGACTAAGAATACACTATAGCCATGCTGGAGGCTCTGTGAGGCTGTACAGTGGTGCTTTGAGCTAATGCTAGCCTGAAGGCTAATATGTTCACAATGATATTTTGCAGGTATAATGTTGACTATGTTCATTATCCTTATTCTGCATGTTAACATGCTAACATTTGCTAGTTAGCAGTAATATAAAGTTCAGGAGATGGTGATGGGAAAGTCAGTACGTTTCCATGTGTTTGGTCATAAATCAAAGTATTGAACATAGTGAAACTTCTTTCTGACGATGGGACTAGATAAAAAATTAAGGGATCATAGCCATACCATTATGGACTGTCCAATAAAAGGCAAAAATGCCAAAAGAAAGTAAAGTAATGAATGCTAATGAAAGCCATGAGTGTCTGAATTGTCCTATCTGCTAGCATGGTTAACTAAAGAGTTAAGAGAACCTTAGAAGGGAAGTAGGGGCAGAGTGTGACAGTAGGATATTAGGTTACAGGTAAAGAGGAGAGAGAGGGAGGCCAGAGAGAGTTAGAGACAGATAGACTGAGAAAGTGAAACAAGGCAGAGTGAATGTAAGAGGCCTGTGTGTGTCTCCAGGCAGTGGACCTTATGTGGCCTGCTTTAACACTCCCCTCCACCATCTGTCACATCCCACATTATAGGGAAAGGATAGGAACGGCACCAGCGCTCATCTCTTTGAGTTACACTCCAACTGCTATTTCAGCACTGTTCCAGAGCCTTGGTGACTCGCTTCCTCCAGCCCATCCCACATTTATATTTCATACTTACATGTAAAGAATTTATCTGACACTCATGCAGAACAACAAGTCCAGCACTAAAATAGGGTCACTGTATTCCCTTTACTCTATTCATCCTTGTGAGCCTGTTTCTATCAAGTTTTTTTTCTCTTTGCACGTTTTCGTTTCTCCCCTGTTCCCAGAACATAGCTTCTCACTTAATTTGCCTTATGCCCCATTTATACTATGTTTAATTTTCTTACAGCTCGCAGTAATTCAGAGTCCTTGGGATTTGCATCATTATCAAGCACTTGCACGTGGTTGGCTGCTGGAGTGTGTGAGTGGGAGTGGATCCTGTCTCCTAAGATCTTAATTGCTGCCTCCTGGTTTGCCATACGGGATATAACACTGCTACTGTGGTTATAAATCTGTTTTCATACTGGTTAGGATTACTAAACTTTGAACAGCAGAGACAGTTAAATATGTAACTGGTTCAGTGATGATAAATACGTATTTAGTTTTGGAGATTACTGTACATCAGTGTCAGGCCCTCACATGTTTGACTGCTGGAGTGTATATAATTCCTGGTTTATTTTCTTATTATTCTGCACAAATATATCTCGCTGCTTTTGTGTTAGTAAATAGTCATGAGAATGCCTCAGGTGGTGGTGAGAAGTTTCAGGTGGCAGGATATTATGAAAATAAAAGTCTTTTGTACAGGTTTATAAAGGTTGCTGTCTGTCAATATGACATTTTCAGAGTGAGCGAATCCTAAGCAGCAATGCAGGCCTATTTGGAAGGATCGAACAGAAGCAGGATATTACTGTCTGAAAGAGCGAGCTTCTCCCCATTGAGGTGTCAGCTGTGCTCTTAGAACTCAGAGACGCAGGGGAATAACACACATGTGCACGTACGCACAGGGTTCACATTTGTATTCCTGCAGTCACCTACACACCCTCTTGATCCGAGAGAATAATCAGCGTTTGGGAACATTTTGCCTCATTGCTTATTCATAGCTCGGCATTGTGTTTATGTCTTATTCATGCCACAGCTCATAATGTCTGTCTGTTTTAATGAGTAATTGGGGCTAATTGTATGTATGTGTTGGTGATGTAAAAGGCAGATTGAACCAAGAAAGGAATTTTCATCAAGAAGACTCTTCTCTCCAGATTTGTCTATGCAACTGTTTCATGGCACTGATGATGACACATGCAATATGAAAGGGGCGTTGGATTATGCTCTGTCAAGTTAGCATTTCCAGTTCCAGGATTTGTACTGGCTTGTATTAATATCATATCCACTGGCAACAGATGAATGGGTCACTGATTTCGCACCTGAGTGAGTACATCTCTGTCATAATTAGTGCAATGTTGTGATTTGGAATAAAGCACTGATGCAGAGTTTATTACTCTGCATCAGTGCTTGCAAGAGTTTGTGTGGGTTCAAGGATTAGATTAGTTAAAGCTACAACCAGGATTTATCTGAGGCCAGCCACTAAGCATTAGAGGTGTGTGTTTGTGAAAGCCACAACTCATACTGCAATGTTAAAAGACAGGTCTTTAGAGGGGCAATCTCACAATCTAGCTGGTATGTTTTTAGTTTATGTCACATCTGAACCCAGGTGTCTCACTTTTGATGAAACTGCCCCAGAACTGCCAGACAGACACTGAGCTTTGACACCTTGATATTTCCTGTTTGTAAGTCTGACCTATCTTGTTGTTACTTATCCTGGTCTTGTTTGTTGTTGGCAGATGAATCCACAGGTTACGGGCCAGTGTTTGAAGAGCAGCCAGTGGATTCCATCTACCCTGAGGAGTCCCCCGAGGCCAAAATCACTCTAAACTGCCGGGCTCGAGCCAGTCCACCTGCTGTATACAAGTAACATATGTTCCCCACAAACCCAGTCTCATTACTACCCACTGTGCATTCTGTGTACCTCCCATGGTTCACCATCTCTGAGGCTGTATTCATAGTGTTTTCGGGTCTGCCTTTAAATGGCAGGGTCACAAGGATGTTTATCTTAACCTTGAATCAATTCCAAGGTTTACTGCGTGCGTGTGACCATCCAGAAGGACAGAAACGCACCATATATTTTTTGATTTTGTTGTCAGGCAGTCTTTGCAGATCATTTTGGTAACACAGATGTTTTTAAGAGTAATTTAAATGCCAAATATGACATGCCAGAAAAACCTAGTAACAAATAAGATGTTACTGCAGCACAAACAGCATTGCCATCATGTCTCCACCTCCTTTTGCAGCTCAAAATTTGAAGCATTTTACATGATCCGTTTCAATTTAGATGTAAATGTATGTAAATGATATTGAGCTGCATCCCCCAAAATCAGTTTCACTGTCAGAGAGCCCAGAATTAGATGTCAGAGGAGAAGAAATTAGCTTTGACCACAGCTGGTATTACAGTATCTACAGTAGTCTGTTATGCCTTTCGAAACATGAAATTTGTAATTGCCTTATTAAAGAACAGCTTCCAGTTTGTGGATCTTGGTAAATTCTTTCAGTATGTGCAGAGGTGTATTGTAAGACAGATTAGCTGTGATGCAGATTGGGCAGAGTTTGCCCTGCCTTTTAGGGTCTAACATCAGGTGTTTGCCACATAGGACAGAACAGCACATGAAACTGAAATACTGCATGTCACTGCTTCAAACAACTTACCTGACGATATTCTGCTTGTGGTTCTTCATGTAAAACACACCATTTGTCAACAGTTTTAATTATAAGCAAATATTTGTTATATCCTCTCATATCATACATTGACACTGACTGCTTTCAAAATGCACTATTGTACTGACCCAAATTGTTTTCCTTGTAGGTGGAAGATGAACAACATGAAAATTAATTTCAGTGAAGAGGGCAGCCACTACAGTTTAGCAGGCGGCAACTTGGTCATCAGCAACCCCATTAAAAGCAAACATGAAGGGAATTATTCGTGTATGGCTTCCAATAAGTACGGCACAGTCATCAGTCGAGTGGGCTCGGTCCAGTTTGGATGTAAGTGACTCAGATGTGCACCCTCATTTAGGCCACAACGATGTACAGTACCGTAGACTCAACATTGAACTGCCCTGGAGCTGTACTTTCATGCTTATCAAGTGCACCAAAGTTACAAGGGCAACTGGGACAAATCTAAGTGGTGTGGAAAGTGCAATTTGTGAATGGTCTGACTTCATAATGCAGGCATAGCTAATTTACTTGTCTGTTGAAAACCACAGCTCAATGTAAAAGCAGTTGTTGAAGTTTATACAGTCTTTGAAACATTAAAGTAGGTTTTATGGAAATTAGCTATGGGAGATACCCAAATGTGAATATAAGATGGTAGATTCTGGGTGCCTCTTGAGCCTGAAGCTGTCTTAAAATTCATTTTGATCTCTGTCCCTCTTAGACCTCGATCTTTTCTCATCAGAGGAGAGAGAGACTGTGAAAGTCAAAGAGGGACAGGGGGCAGTGCTGCTCTGTGCTCCCCCACCACGTCGTCCAGGTACGTCATGTGATAGCCGAGTGTGCATCTGCTGAAGTGTTCCTACAAGATTATGTTCAACCTCCCTCATCATGTTACATTACCATCTCACTGATAAACAGGTGGCACTGTATTTAGTACTGTTCCCTGTTTTGATTTCTGGTCAATGTTCTCTCCTTGATTTTGTGGGCTTCCCTCTAGGTGCTGCTGTCCACAGCCATTTATGTCAGGTTGACTGAAGATTGTACATTTTCCATATATGTAAATGAAAGTGTGACTGATAAAATAGTCATTAGAAATACTGTGCTATAAACTTTTTTATCCACGCTGGGTTTTCATCAGAGTAATGAACCAAATTAGTGAAATGATGAAATGAAGCAAAGAAATTTCATCCCCTGTTGGCTTGGGATTGAATTGCCCTTCTTAATTTATCTCCAAGGTATAAAAATAATGACATCACAGACTCTTTCACTGTCTCATTATCAGTTTTTAAGCTTTGTCTTCTCTGTTTGCAACCATCCTGGATCCAACCAAGCTGGATCTCTCTCTATTCGGTCATGGATGGAAAAGATAAAAAATAAAAGATATTTTCCTCAGTCTCATATTTAGTTAAAGCTAATATTCCCTCACAAAGGTTGTTGTTTGTTTTCTCCCCTAGTGCTGGTCTGTATTTGACATAATTTTATAATTTTTCCAGCTTTTTTATGTCGTACAGTTTGAGCATGGTTTAATAAAACTTTTTTTCATCTTACCATTAGTATTGCTGTTATTTAGCCACAGCCATTAGCCTAGAAAACTGTACACATATTTTTAATATTCATGCTCATGCAAATCCATTAAACAAAACATTCTGAAAGCATTGTTATAATGATCTCTCTACACTTTCAGAATTACCTCAACAAGCCAGTGCTTACAGTAGCTCTATATTATGCCTCTCAGCTAAAAGAATTATAAGATTTTATCTGAAAGGTCAGTAGATGAATTGAATAATACATTTCCCTCAGCACTGAAGAATTGTGCTATTTTTATTTTGCATGTGTTCAGATTATTCGAAGTGAGCTGGCTCTCACATCCAATCCCCTTGGCTCTTTCCAAAGCTGTTTCTGTGTGTCCAGAGTCTTGATTGACAGCTGGCGTTCTGTCCTGTCTCTTTCTGTGCAGCCGAACTGTCTTTCCGATGGATCCTCAATGAATTCCCCACCTTCATCCCGCTGGACAAAAGGCGTTTTGTCTCCCAGTCAAATGGTAACCTTTATATCTCCAAGGTGGACTCCACAGACGCCGGCAACTACTCCTGCATTGCGTCCAGCCCGTCCATTTCCAAGAGCGTTTTCTCCAACTATATCCCCCTAGTGCCTCAGGCTGAACGTTAGTACACTCTCTTCCTACCATTCATTACTGTCTTTCCACCTATTTCTGACATTTCCATGAATGGTGATCACGTTGAAGAAGTGGTTTGAGGTTTCTGGTTTCTTCAGTTTTACAACTGGTGATCTTATATGATGCACACAAAAGCCCAGGTTAAAATCTAGGTTGGTTTAATTATCCTGTACCAGGATAATTTAACTTGAGCCACACACAGCAAAATACTGCATTTATTTATTTATTTTTCTCTTGTCTCCACTGAAGCACCATGTTGAAATCGACTGACACACAAGAAATGTTTTTTAGACAGAGCCAGCATGTTATGAAGAATGAACTGGAACATAAACAGCCTCAGAGATGAAGGCCAGAAACTAAAGTAATGTGTTTGTATGTATTTGCAGAGCTTAATGAACGGGTTACTAACACAAAACTAGGCAGCTATTTTAACACTTTCCTCAGGGACCTTCCCAGAATCCATCAGATGTTTACTTTAATAGTCATCTAGCTTCAAACAAACTTCACCTGTGGCAAATAAATCTTGAATAGTAAAACACAATAGAACACAAACTAGAAAGCTGTGCTCAGCCAAAGAGGTTATGGACTGAGCTGAATAGTTGTTCAGGGTCTCTCATGCATATGTGTATTATGGGATGCCTTTTGGGTTTAATGTGGCCTGTATTTGACTAACTATTTTGTGTGTCCACGCATGTGTGGGGGTGAATGCCTTTGCATTTTGCCAAGGCTTTTTAGATGCCTTGTGTATGTGTAAATAGGACACAGTGTGTTAGCATCTGGGTTATGTATAATATTTATATGGACATAATATCACAGTTGTACAGTTAGACCTGCCCAGTGAGACTGCTAAAAACAAACTCAGTGTACACAGTCACTCCTAAAACTTACTGGGATAATACAAATCCAATAAACTGATGACACACACTATGACAAACCTGGATACTGTTAAAATCATGTAACTCTAAGATGGTTAAAATGAACACTAAATCAGTTTGTTTCAGGATTAGCAGCTAGAAGTGGGCACCTGAGACATAATTCTGGCCTGTTCTTATTTCTTTCAGGTCCCATTAGAAAATACCCTGCTGACCTCAATGTCAAGTTTTCTGACACCATCGCTCTGGTGGGGCAGAATATCACCTTGGAATGCTTCGCTTTGGGGAAGTAAGTGAAATGAACCAGAGTATTCAGTAATAAAATTAGGAGAAAAGGTTACTCTGTTATTGTTGTGGCATGAAATGAGGTAATTTAAATGATGCAGCATATCAGTACATACTGTTGACAACTCAAACTTTAAAGTAATCAGGATGTATCAGTCTCTTAAAACACCATTTTAGTTCACCTTTAATGGACAGTAAAATTACATTTACAGTAGCTTAGAGTCAAAGCCTGCATCGTGTATTATTTCTCTCTGACCTTCTCAGCCCTGTCCCTGAGATCCACTGGAAGAAGATGGATGGACCAATGCCACTCTATCACGAGGTGCGTGCGGGAGGTGCTCAGCTGTACCTGTACAATGTGCAATTTGAAGACGCCGGCACCTATCAGTGTGAAGCAGTGAACTCAAGAGGAAAGGACTACAACTCTGCACGTGTGTTTGTAGAAGGTAAGAAGTATGTTGTATATCATGTGAGCTGAGTTCTTTTAAAACATATTACAAATACACGCATTCCTTAAATATAAGTTTTACATAAAGTGTTCATCAGCTGTATAAATTTTCTGCTAGACACTGTGTGTGTGTGGGATAATTTCACCAGGATCTTATCTGTGCCTAGTACAGTTTCTCAAGCTTTTCTTTTTTTAGAACTGACACCTACTTTAATGCCTTAAGTATCACCCGATCATAAATTATTCAGTAGCTTTGTAGTTTTCTTAGATTTTTCTCAGACTCTGTAACTCTTGTTTTCCTCATTTGCAGCTTTTCCTGAGTGGGTAGAGCACATCAGCAGTACAGAGCAAGATCTCAGCAGCAAGTACACTATGTCCTGCGTAGCCAGTGGCAAACCTAAACCACACATCCACTGGCTAAAGAATGGAGAACCGGTAACATTCAAACTCATAAGTCTTTATTGTCCTATAACTGAACAATTTAGCTATAGATGTAAAATACTCAGTGCCTGCTTGGTAGCTCTGTTGAGTCTGTTAGAACCTGTTCAGTGTGCATCCCAGGGTTGTTGCAGTAGCACAGCGGTGACAGGAAGCTGGCACTGTGGGTACACATCGTGTCAGGAGAAAGAATCTGTTGTTATTGAGCGGGTGCCAGCAAGGGTTGTGTAACCCACCACAGAAACAACTGTCATCAGGCCTGAAAAAAATACCCAACAGAGTTGCAGCTAGTGAGAGCAGAGTGGGGGACGTTGTTTGTTATATGCAGCTGGATACATCATTACACATTAATGAAACCCCCTCCCACTCAAAATAACTAATTGTCATCTGTACCTCTGTGGATGTCAACAATCAACGGTTTCATTTTAGTCCTTTGCCTAGTGATAGAATTTAAACTACATGAAAATGGTAAAATGTAGAATGATGATACTTTAACACTCCTGTTATTTTCCCCAGCTTGACAGGAAAGAGATGACGTTCAGCAGCTTGAGGTTTGATGATTCAGGGATGTATCAGTGCATAGCAGAGAATCACCATGGAGCCATCTATGCCAGTGCAGAACTACGTGTGGTTGGTGAGTCAAACTTTGGCTGCAGCTGCAGCACAAATGTCTCCGTCAGAGATTTAAAGGTCATGTTTCAATCTGACGAGTTGGAGCTCATTAGGACATAGTGTAGTGCTAAGTCAGATTTTATTAAGAAAAACAACTTTTCATTGCTGGGAAAAAAAAAAAAACATAAATGAGAATGTTTCCAAAAACTGACTTTCGTCATTCAAAGGAGTGTGCACAATGTGTCAGTACACTACTCACTTTTAAGAATCCAAAATGTGTCATAAATGTATGCATGCCTGCAGTTAATGCATATTCTACTAAGTTTGTGATGAATAATCCATACTGTCCCTCCTCAGCCTGTTCTCCCACATTTGAACGCAACCCTGTTAAGAGAACCCTGGCAGCTAAAAACGGCCGGGTAGTGATCGAATGTCGACCCAAAGCAGCCCCAAAGCCGACCTTCTCCTGGAGCAAAGACACCGAGCTGCTCTCAAACTCTACCAGGTGAGCAGTCTCTTAATAAGATGGCTCACTTCCTCATGTCCTCAGATCTGTAAATATTATCTGGGTATTTATTCATTCAGAGAGGCTGGTTTATCAAAGGGGAGGTTTTTTTGTAGTTTCTAATGCAAATAGCAAACTTCCCGTGACTGTGAGACACATATGGGTCATATTGGCACGAAGATTAGTATCTGAGAATGTAATGTCTCACTACTTGCGAGACACATACAGTATTGTGATTTTGGGGATCTAAATAAACTCTAGATCTCCTATATACTGAATGCCAGAAAAATCTTTAGGCTTGTTGTTTGTCAGTGACTGGTGTGCACTGCTTTGCTGTCTTTCATTGGCTGACATTAAGCTCATTCTCAAGCTCATCAGCCCAGTCAGACTGGATGTGTAAACCCCTGCCTTGTACTCCTCACTGACAAGAAAAAAGCCTAATCTGAGAGCTCTGAGACCCCAAACCCTTTCCCCCACCCCACACACCCCCATTCACACAGTGGGACTCACACAGAGGAGGAGCAGCACCCAAATTACTATTCGGCATATGTCTCCTAATACTCTCTATGGCTGCTGTCTGCATGCGAGAGGGTGTGGAGTAGTGACGGGGCAGCTGGCACGATACTGTTTATCATGCATGAATATGAAATATGCAGAAAAAATGAATCCAACATTGTTGCCTTTGCCTTTAGCACAATTTAATGTTGCTTCTTGCTGAGTAGTTTCAAGTTCACAATTTTTTTTCTTGGAAAACCATATATCCAATAGGGAACTGGCAAACATTCAGAGCTCTTTCATCACTTTTCATCATCCACATATCCATGGACTAACATACGCTGGACTTTTGACCTTCATATTGTGCTGAATATTTTATACCATATAGTTCTTTCTCCTCAGTGTATGAAGAATTAATTCTGGTTTCTCCTCAGGGTTTTCATCTGGGAGGATGGGAGCCTGGAGATCCTGAACGTGACGCAAGCAGATGAAGGCAGGTATACCTGCTTCGCCGAGAATGACCGGGGAAAGGCCAACAGCACTGGCTCTCTCGTGGTTACAGGCAAGTTCCAGCTAATGAACAATGCTTAATTAATAACTCTCTTTAAGCCTCTTTTTTTTCCTGATGTTTCCAGGACACTTGGTGTTGCTTTGACTGATGTCAGCCTTGTCTGGCAATCATTCGCGTCACTCTCGGTTCCACCAAACCGTGTTGACCTCCAAATGTCTGCTGCTGTTGAATTATGTCCCTCTGAGCTGAGTGACAGTATACAGGCTACTGGTGGATATTCAGTCACTCCCCAAGGGCAAAGGCGAGAGGGGATTGCTTTAGATCTGATGTGATGAGACAAGGACTTAGTCTTCACCCTGTTCAGTGAAAAATGAGAAGTGGACTTGAGTTATGAACATGTTGAGATAGTTTGATTGAATAGCAAATAATAACAGTGCTTTGGGATTTTTTTGCTTGTCATTTTTTAGACATGCAATCTTAGCTGTCAAACATTTTTAGTCTTTCACAATTGATCTTCACCGGCGCTGGAAGTACAGCTCTTTTCTGCCCTCTTCTGGACATTTGTATGCATTGTACAGTTACAGCTGTTTCATATAAACATCATATACTTTACTGTTCGATCGACTATGTGACTCTTCAAAACTCATTTTGTTTTTGTAGTAAGTATTTAAGGACTGGACTGACCCCTTTCCCATCACCACTGTTCTCCTCATCTTCCTGTGGTTTTCCCCAGACTCCACAAAGATCACCTTGCCACCGTCCAATGCTGATGTTAATGTGGGTGAGAACACCTGGATGCAGTGTGCTGCATCACATGACCCCTCTTTGGACATCACCTTCATCTGGTCCCTGGAAGGCCAGATCATTGACCTACACAGGAACAGCCGACATTATGAACGCAGCCCGGTAAGAGATTATATTGGTCAGTTAATGTTTTTAAAGGGAGATGAAAACTAATAATCTGAATTTAATGTGGTATCTCCATCTTTTCCCTGACCCCACAATCTCACCTCTAACCTGGAGTTTATCCATGTTAAATCATATTTGAGGTTGGGTTGATGCCTGTAGTATTTTCACTGGAATACCTGAGATGGAAAAGTACCGCCTGCTTTAAATGAATATGACTCTAAAAGCCATTTCACATTCCTTCCCTGAGTGAAATAGTGCATTGTATATCAGTTTAATAGCAATTTCCGCTAACATCCATTATTGTTGACATGACCTACTCTCTCTCTTAGTGCAGCTCTAACCATAAGCTAGTGGCTAGGCAGCCACCATATTATGATTATGATTGATTAGACCCCATTTTTGTACACAAGGAGGATTTTCCCCTCGTAAAAATGGGGTCCAGGTCCACTTAATACTCCACTTAATGCTCGTGTGGTATTAGCAAAACCAATTTGAGTCTCAAAGGGCAAGTTCAATGCAGTCATGTAATTTTAAGGTAGATTTTTGTAATGGTTTTACCTTTCTACAGTGAGAGTGCTGTCTGGAGCAAACACTATGTCGAGCTTGACATTTACTCACAGGAAAATAGGTGATAGCCCTTTAGCTGAAGCCAATGTCCTGTTCACCTAATTGGATGCTTAAGGTGGATATCCTTCTGGTCTTGTAGGTGACTGAAAATTGTATCTCCTTTTCCATATTTCAAGATAATTTTCAGGCTGAGTGAAAATATTTACTATGATGATTTTATTTACAGGCACAAAGTAAGAACGCTATGCTTCACGATGTGTCATGCTCTGTTCACTCCTAAATTAGCTGTTGTCTCTTTTATCATTTTATGCAGAATGGGAGCTCAAATGGTGAGCTGCTGATTAAAAATGCCCAGTTGGAGCATGCTGGACGCTACACCTGCACCGCACAGACCCCCGTTGACAACATTACCGCCTCTGCCGACCTGGTCGTCAGGGGTGAGTCATGAGTGGTGCAATTACACACATTCATACAGTTGTGTACAGTATACAAATGTCTTAAAAGGCCTGAAAACATTGTTTCTCTATCCACTTTCAGCTTGGAGCAATGGGTTCCTACATGAACACATTATTCTCTGCCAGAATTATAGCAGTTTTGGTTATTTTACAGTAGAGGTTTCTATATTTAGCATTTGTGTGAAAGTGTCGGGACATGTAGAGTGAAGATTTGTCATCCAGGTCATGGTATTTATTCATGGTGTACAAAGGCGGCTGGACTTGTTTGAGGTTCTTGAAGACATTTCACCTCCCATCCAAAAGGCTTCTTCCGTTCTTGCTGACTGGTGGGGAGTCCCAGGTATTTAACCTCTCGTGGGGCCATTAACACCTTGTGAGTTGTTAAGGTGTTAACATGCCTCGGGAGGGATCTCAAGACTGCATTGTAAGTGGCTGATAAATGGTGTCATAGATCACTTCCGCTGTTTAGTGATTCTTGCTCCGGTTTGACGTAGATGGCTTCTTTCATTCTTTAAAACCATTGGTCTTCCAGGTGTGGGCGCCGCTGTCCTCTGAGTGCCCCTTGTACTTCAAATGTAGGTGGACTGCTGAGTCCTGCCGTGAGGAGCTGGCTCTCCTGTGTTGTACCATGCGTTTGTGAAGCTGCTGTTTTGTTTCAGCAGTGTATGGATGTGTGCATTTCTCAATGCATTGAACTGTATACACAACATTGCTCTGCCTGGGTGTGTTGTCCTCCTAACTCAGACTGTTACTGGACTTGAAGTGCACAGGGACGTGGTGTTTGCGGAAAATCCTCCTGACTTTTTCAGATACTCCTGCAATGTAAGGAATAACAATGTTGTTCTGTTTATTTTCCTTTTCCTCTCTGTCTGTTCTGTATATTTTAGTGGTTTTAATGAAAGCCCGGTTTGGGTAACCGCACATTTAAGTGCCTCACTGATGTTCTTCTTCTCCTTCTCCTCTGTTATTGTGGGCATGTTCTTCAGATGAGAGGTGAATGTCTTCAAGAACCTCAAGCAAGTCCAGTTGCCTTTGTATAGCACATAGAAATGTTAGGACGAGTGAGAGTACTAAACTCTAAATAATACCTAAAGATATTTAAAGATATTTTAAAAACTTTGATTCTTCTTTATTCATGAAAATGTAATATTCCACAGAAATACTTTAGAGATTTGAAGTTTTCAGGGGCTTTAATAATGTAGAGTCTGTTTAGCTGAATGCATGACATTTAAAGAATTCCACATTAGACACATATTCCTAAATTACTCATTAAAATTTTCTCCAACTTCTCTTGTCAGGCAATTAACATATAGCTGGAAAGTTCATGTGTATGTGAAAAAGAGAGAAAGAGGCAGAGGGAGATGGAACTAGTACTGTATATACTCCAGCCCATGTTTAAAGAAAAGTAAATCTTTCTAGAGTAACCAGACCGTAGCCTGTTGTACCGGATAATCTGTCAACCCCGAGACTCCATGTGAAGGAAAGAGAGAGAGAGAGAGAGAGAGAGAGAGAGAGAGAGAGAGAGAGAGAGAGAGAAAGCACTGGAAAAAACTATGGAAGGAAATGCCTTGTGTCCTCATGCAGGAGACAGAGACACACAGAGAACACTAACCACTGTATCAACCACTCCCACCCAGAAAAGGTCAGACTAACTTTTCAGGCTGTCTGCACAGAGGTTATACATTTAGATACGAATAACTGACTACAACCTAGTCAATATGAAGAAGTCAACTCAAACGAATTTGCTGGTCCCTGGCCTCTAGATTACATTGTTTGGCTAAGTGTTGTCAAATTGCAAATTAGCTCATATTTATCCAAAACATCTGCTATGCCCAGCGAGGCATACACAGGGGTAATTTGGTGTGCTTTACATAAATAAGAGCAAAAGGAACATTCACATATACACATAAAACACAGTTAAATGAGAATACAAAATAGCATTTAAAAAGAGTAATATTTTTGCGTGAATGTTTGTTTGCTGTGAGTCCTAATAACAAGCTGTTGTTGTGGCTGCATTGGTAGACACAGTAGTAGACTTGATTAAACTGAATAGAACAAGCAGGGCTTCTGTTCCATTAAGAACTGCTGATGAATTGAGTGTCAGCCCCATTTGTTTTCATTATAACTGCACAGAGTTGCATGTTTTATAGAGAGCTGTTACCATCACAGCAACTAGTATGTTTGTATTTATTAGTTGTGTAATGCATTTTGATGAGTGTGGGGTAAGTAAATCGTGTAGAGCATCATAGATTTCTTTCTCTCACCAAAATATTTTAATATGGAGAGCTGCTGATTTCAGTATTTCTTCTTCCATACAGATATCATCACGCACAAAATAAACACTGCCACACTTCCACCATGCTTTGTCTGTCATTTACTGTATTTCACCTCCTGGATGATTCATCAGGCTTTGTTTTCACCCTCCACTTCCTGATGAGTGAGAGCTTGCCTTACAGCCCCCCCTCCCGGTTCTTGAAACGGGCCCAGTGTTGGTGGACAAAGGGTCTCTTCAGATAGGAACCCAAGAACTCAAGCAGTGATCTGATCCCTGTTGTGCCCTGGATGTGCTGCCACTGCTGCGGCTTTCAGAGCAGGTGTTGACAGATGGCCAGGTGAACGCACAGCGGCTGACTGTGACGTTTCCCAGAGTGGAACCAAAACACAGGCCCTGGGCTGCTCCTAATGGAGTGCCAAATGCCAGCAGTGTAGGGCGCAGCAAGGGAGAGATGAAAGACAGCCATTTATCACAGCAGATGAGGAAGCAGTTCTGCTTCAGGAGATTGTCTGAGCTAAAAACACAGCTCTGCACCTGTAGCTTGTTATTAATAGGGATTTGAGATAGAGAGAAGAGTTGTTTTCATATGATGGAGGTGTATGTTTTTGTAGCGTAATGTTACAGTCATCCCTGGAACAGCGTTGAAATGTGGCTGTGTTAACTTCAGTGCCTGTGATTCAGGAGAACTACTGACTTTATTACATTTGGTTGTTGAATGTCAGTTAGAGAGATGCCTAACACTGAAGCCCATCAGTTCAAATACACTCTGTGCTAAGCATTCATCCTTATGACACAATGTTGTACATACATAGAATATCTGCACAGTATTTCATCCCTTACATTGAATTATAAAAAAAAAAAGAAAGAAAAAAAAATAGATTCTTCACAACAATGATTTCTCTCCCAACTCTTAGAGGAGAGGCGAAGCTTAAAGGCTGTCCAGCTTTGGCTGTCTAATCGCCTTGCTTTTCTCAGCTCATATTCATGACTTGAAAAAAGTAAATCCTGGCTGATTTCTGAGGCTGTGGGTTGGGAGGCTAAGCCTAACACAGTCTGGGTTTTCTATTAGACCATTACTATGTTCCAAAGGAAGAATCAAGAGGAGCAGGGGGACCAAGAGAAACACTGGATTCAAAAGCTTTTGCTTAAGCTTCACTTCATATATGTCAATGGGCTCTAAGCTCTAATGCCTTAATCCATCAGTCTTTGCTAATGTCTCTTAAAGGAGACACTAAAAAGAGGAAATGTTAAGGCTTTGATGTGCTGTGTTTTATATGCATCAAACAGTAGTCATTTTGGAGATTAGTGTAAGTAAAAAGTTTAATGGCTCAGGACTTTTGACAAGAATTTCCCCTTGAGCTTGAATGGAGTAAAGGTCTTTCAATAACACAATACTGTCTTTCTCTCTTTCTAGTTTGTGAGCAAGTAGGGTGTTCACTATTTACCTGAGGGACAAGTCAAAGTGGAGAATTCAAATTTGTGAACTGAACTGTCTACAGCAGTTACATTTGTGTTCATCACACATCAAACAACACTTCTAACTTGTCTGTATTCTTTTCTTTACCCCAGGTCCCCCCGGTGCCCCGGCTGGGGTGCGAGTGGTAAACAAAACTGACAAGAGTGTAACGTTGCAGTGGAGCCGAGGAACGGACAACCACAGCCCTATCTCCAAATATACTATCCAGTACAGGGACTCCTTCTCAGATGCTGCCTGGAAGAATGCCACTACATGTGAGAACTCCATACTAGTTGGTCAAATAAACACTGTTACCTTAATGCTGAACTGACTCTGGTTATGTAATAATTTGGGTCATACCACATAGTGATATTGTAGGCCTGCATGGTGATTAATGTCTTTTTAAAAATGGATAAAATGTAATTTTGTCATGCCTCAGGGACTTAAACATAGAAATGGGTTCCAAAAATGGAACTTAATTATTGTTTTAAGGATATTTTAGTTAAATTGCAGGACAGCACAACCTGTGCTGTATAATGTTTTAATACATCATGCTGCAGTCCTAAAATTTTGGCATTGTAAAATGAAATCTGTGCTTTTTCTCTCTAGCTCCTGCAGATGTAGAGGGAAATGCAGAGATAGCCACGGTGGTGGATTTATTCCCCTGGACAGAATATGAGTTCAGGGTGATTGCCACCAACACTCTGGGGACAGGAAGGCCAAGTATCCCGTCACCTGAAGCCAAAACCCTGGAAGCAAGTAAGATTGTGTCCTGACTTCAGGCTAACGTACGGTACTTAAGATTTATGGGATAAAGAGTCAGAGTAACTTGAAAGGTCATGGAAACGTGGTACTACAGTCCAGCTTTCCATTCTGATATTTATTCATCATCACTCTATTATAGCACTGTTTACTTATGTTAAGTATTGCTTTAGAAATGAGTCAGCAGAAATCCCATCATTCTGCACTTTGTACAGCAGAAGCATGCGGCCAAACTCACCACAAAACCTCTACAAATGAGCACTTTGCTGAAATTGTATACTGAAATTCAATTATAAAATGGAAGTCACAGGCCTACAGTAACCTTTCTTAAAAAAATAATCATCATTTGAGAGTGAGCTACTGGAGACAAGGCAAAACAGGAGAAGATTTGCCTCTCTGTCTCCCTCAGTGGCAAGATTCCCACATGGACATTAAGGTGTTGCATTTGGCACAGGAGAAGACATTGATATAGTATTTGCAGAAGAAGGATGTTTCAGAAGTGCTGCCAGGGATAGGTTACAGCCTGTGTGGGTTGGCGTTGTTTGTGTGGATTCCTAGCATGTGGGCTTCGAGTTTTACTCTTGCTGTCTCATTGCAGTTCCTGTGGTGGCGCCCTCGGACGTAGGTGGGGGTGGAGGGACTAGCAGAGAGCTGACCATCACATGGACGGTAGGTCTGGACTTTCCACTGGGCACGGGGGTAAAAAGGTTACAAGTTCATGTAAAAGCACTCCGCTGCGACCCCGTGCTTATCCAAATAAAGCCAACAGAGGAAAAATATTTTCAGTTTGCAATGATGATTGCAAACTGATGAGAAAAATAATAATAATACATTATTTTGACCGTACAAAACTGAGGGAAAACACACACCTAATCTGGTGAGATGCTGGCTTCCAGGCAGATATCAAAAAAGGAGAAACAGACTACTGCACCATGACTCCTGCATTATTTGAACTTACTCAACCAGCATTGTGTCAAAACAGCCTTTTTCAGCACCGTGTATTAGACAATACGGATACAAAGTGATCAAAATCAAAAATAGGCTACAGAAAGACCGCTCAGTTCAGAATGCAAGTTTAGAAAAATGAGCTTTTAATGGAGATTTAAAGCCAGTGATTACAGTTTTGGAAGACAACAGCGTAGTACTGTACATCAACAGACTAAAAGGCGACTGTCAAACTTGAGGACCGTACACCGCAGAACATATATTGAAAATGTTAAGCAACTGAAGGATAAACATTTGATAAAAGAAAACAATCATCAAAATCAAAGAAACACCATCAACAAAAATCAATGACTGGACTGAATCATTATCCTTCATTTCCCTGCTGCAGCCGTTGATAAATTAGCTCTCATGGGTAAATTGCCTTTTGCTTGGCTGAGGCATGGTCGTTCAATTCCAGAGCAGCTGGAGGATGAAACGATGTGTTTAGGGGTTAGCGATGCCTAATGCAGGCATGCCTTGCTGGACATATGGTGTGATGATAAAGCAAGAGTGCCAGAAGAGGAAATGAGGCGCAAGGACAGATTAAGAGGGACGAGCCAGCAAACTGTCTCAGCTCTTTGTATATAAATCACATATATACCGCCATTTTTACTGAACAGTATGTAAACCAATTACTTGAGTTGGCCCTTTCTGAGGCTTGCTGTTCATCCTAGCACATAGCACCTACATATGCATGATGCAGAATCTGACAGGGTTAAGAGTTGAATTCCAGGCTTGGAAGGTGTGTTGGATAAAATGTGCTGTAATTTACAATAACTGTTTTGATGTGTTTTCTTTGTCATCAGCCTGTACAGCCAAAATACTACTATGGTCCAGGTTTTGGCTACATTCTGGCTTTCAAACCTAAACACGAGAACCAGTGGAGAAGGGTGATAGTAGCTGACCCGCAGGCCAACCGCTATGTCCACAAAGACTCCTCCATCTCTCCTTCGACAGAGTTTGAAGTCAAAGTCAAAGCGTTCAATAGTGAAGGAGAGGGACCGTACAGCCTAAGAGCCATCATTTATTCTGGACAGGATGGTAAGCACTGAAGACATTCCCAGCTCCTACTCAATGCTGAAGCACAGAAGGGGAAATGTGCCAAAATAATCTCACAGCAGTGTTACAATTTGACCTGGTCCTGTTTTCTCAGTATCACAGAGAACGAAGAATCCTTCAATATGCCAACACTCTGCTATTTCAGTCTGTCAGTGTCAGATACTTATCTCCACCAGGGTTTTCAATGGAGTAGGACCCATTTAATAGTAGTTCTCATGTATAGTTGTGAGGAATTTTAATACCCCTTGAAAGTGAACCCATCCTCTCCTCTCTCTCTTTCCTTGTGGGGGGATTATCATGATCTATGTAGCAAGAACCAGAAAGCTGATAATTCGCCCAAGGATGCAAAGCATTTAGCCTAGTTATTAACTTCCATTGACAGACAGTTGAGATAACCACTGGCAACCCAGACATGATGGGTTACAGAGATGCCCCATTTCTGTGGTAACACACTTTGGGAAAGCTTGCTGTTGTGGAGCATTGTTTGTGCACATCTGTCTGTGTTAAACGCAAGGACAGTGTGTGATGGGTTGTTGGTTCAAGGCCCAGTGTGACAATTTAACATTCAAGGACAGCTTCCTGGCAGGGACAGCTTACACAGACTGTCTAACTGGCTCATAAGTCTCAGAAAAATGTACGATAGCCTAGCGAAGGAATGTGGGCCAAAAAGGATTTCTCTCGCTTCACTTGTTCCTTGCACCGATTCATTCACATAACAAAAATGATACATGAGCAGCACTTAGGAAAAATGGCATTAGTAAATCCAATAGACACAAATTAGGAAGCGCTAGATAATTTATGGTCAATGTAATGGATCCATTAGTTTGTATGCTGCACAGGTCAATACCAAACTAAAAATATTCATACATATGAAATATGCTGCGTTGGAGTTTTGCATGCACAATATAGAAATTGCCTCTCAAGGACATGTCCTTGAAATGGTTCTTACTGTACTGTCACCTATGTATCACACTGCATTCTGTGTCTCTCCTCAGCTCCATCTGAAGCCCCTACGGGTGTTGAGTGCAAAGTTCCCTCTGCCACAGAAGCCATCGTGTGGTGGCTGCCCCTCTTACACAGCAATGTAGATGGCTACCAGGTGAGCAGAACATTTTACTGAGCCATGCTGGAAAAAAGCAAAGCATTTTTCTATGTGCAAGACGTACTATGGCTCAGGTCATGTAGCATCTAAAACCGAGCAGAATTGTTGTACCTTTTTATTTTTTAGCTTTTCTCATGCTATAAATTAGATTCTACAAGTGCTGTAAAAATAAGGGCTTGAATCTTGCCCATCTCAACGCTGTCCCTGTGTGTCCCAGGTTAAGTACTGGAGGAATCACGAAGATAGTGAGGGTATGGCTCAGAGGGTGGTGGTTCCTGGCAGGGATAACCACACCAGACTGGAGGGTATGCAGCCCAACACCCATTACCTTGTTGAGATTCGGGGCTACAACTCTGGAGGATATGGGCCGCCCAGCGAGCGCCTCGAGATCCACACCAAGAAACCCCGTATGTTGTGTTTTAAAGCAGAACAGCAGGATGTGCAAGGAAAACATGTCAGAGCCATGTATAGCCCCTACTGTATATGAGTCACTTCAATATAATTGTTATTTATTCCTGTTTTTGTGTTTTGTGTCTTTTACCAGCTCCAAGTCAACCCCCCAAAATAATAGGTAAAAGGTTAAAGGGCCAGTCAGTAAACATTGCCTGGGAACACGTTGAACCGCTGGCTAACGAGGCAGCAATAAATAGTTACAAAGTGAGTACAGTTCAACATTTACTTTAGTGCAGATTATAATCTCTCTGAAATGAAACAGTGGCTGCTGGGAACCTTACATTTCTTATACCTTATATGTGTATATGCCTAGGTGCTGTACAGGCAGCAAGGCCACTCCACAGGAACTCTGTACACAACAACTAAGCAGAACATAGACCTTCCCCTGCCTGCAGATGGGAACTATGTGGTGGAGGTTCGGGCACACACAGACGGAGGAGACGGGGCTGTGGTGAAAGTCGACATCACAGGTAACTGAGACAGACCTCAGCGTTCACTTGGTCCCCTCATTCACTATTCTAAATTATTTAGAACGGTAAGACTCATGATCCTTGTTTGCTGGCAAATCTTATTCATGTTTAATTAATAAAGCTTTGCATTTTTAACTACTCTCTCCTGATTGGTCACTGTTTTGAAGTAAGAAGACATTTTATTAAATAACTACAAATTATCATAGTAGACCAAGGTGCAATATATGAAAAAAAAATTAAATGTGTAGATAAGGTTATTAAAATATAGGGATCAGTGAATGGGGGGAAATTACATATATATAATATTATTTATTATATTTATATATTTATTAAGGAAAAGTGGGTAGCATTAATGTAGCTGGATATCTGTCTTCCTGAAGTCTTCCTCTCCTTTCAGTGGTATTTTATGTTAGATCAATGTTTAAATTAAATTTTCTCGTGAAAAATATGATATCTTCACCTAAATTTAGTTTCACATGAGTGGAAAAAAAATAAAGAAAGCCTTCAGTCTAATCTAATCACAGTTTAAATCCATAGTGCTGAGGTGACACACTGTTCAGTCCTGGCCTGCCATTTGCTGGTGGATTATACCAGGTTCAAAGTTGGTGGTAGGTTATCATTTGTCACAGCTTGAGGGTTCTCATGGGCCAGAGCGGAGCTGTCACTTCAGGTTTCATAACTTAGATTGGAGGGCTAAGATGGGAAACTTTACGGTCCATGACCAAAACCTTGATAGCCCACTGACTGGATCCTCTCACTGGCTGATGGACTGACTGGATAGAGGAGGGCTTAAGCCTCTGTAATTGATCTTGATGAGTGGAGGAAACCCCTCCTGTGGTTTTCCTTATCCCTTATCATTCAGTCCAGACCCCACCTGACAGCTTGATTTCACAGACTGGAATTTAAGCCGTGGAGGTTTTCTGATGCAGCGCATTGACAAATGGAGGGGCATTTAAGGTGATCTCCACACAGATGGGGTATAATATCAATCTTCTCACACCAAATATGGTCTTTAGTTTGACGGATGAGATCTGGACACACAAGGGACACTGCATTTTTCCCCTCAAATCAGTAAAGAAAATTTGACTTGTCATTCCAGTTCATTTTTAAGCTAAAACCTGACATGCCTGTATCTGTGTGTCTCGCAGCTAGGGGTGGGGTGGCTGCCCAGTCTCTCAGTGTACTCTCCCTTCTGTGCTCCCTGGTGGCTGTCCTCTGCCTGAACCTCTGAATGTAGCGCCATCTTTGTCTTCACTGCCTGTGAAGAAGACTCTTTATTGTTGACCCGCGTAAGGACTCTGGGACTGTCCACAATCTTTTGGTTCCACCCCGTAACCTGGGACGTCGTATTCCAACTCTTCCCCTCTGGAATATGTTTGTGGAAAAAGACAGAAATGGAAAAAAAAATTGGAAATGGACAAAGACAACCCTTATTTATCCACAAAAAGCCTCTTTGGAGGAGTCTCAAAGGAGTTCTGTCAACTTTTTAAATATGCCTTATATAAATGATTGCACTTATCATTCACAGTAACGGATCATGACTCAAAGTATGAATGTTAAGCTTCTCACAGGTTGGCTGTTTCTAGTGTTTTTAAAATGTAGGCTTCATTTGATCTGTGACATTTAGAAAAATCCGTCCTGCAGTGCATTCCATATGGTGAACAAGTAGCTGTGAAGGATAAGTGTACGAGTTTATAAAAATGTCTTTGTCTTTCTTTACTTGCAGTTCAGTGGCATTTTATTGTTTTCTTTTCTAAATGAAATGAAGCACATCCTTTGTTACAGAGATACAGTCAAAGCAAATCTCACATAATAATTGATTTCATAACAAGCATCATAGAAGAAAGAGCAATTTATGTCATGCTGAAATAATATATCCAATAACTGATATTGTTGAAATGGTTAAAAAATGTTTGGGAGTTTGGGCATACGGATCCAGGTTTGCAAAGCTGAATTTAAAAGCAAACCACAGGAACACGAAATAAACATATCAAACATGCACGTACAAATACTAAACTGCAGCAAACATGTAACAGTAGTTATTTTGATTGCTTGCCACCTGTGGTTGTAATTGTACATCTGTGCAGTGATCACGGCTTTGCCACAATGTCTGGGTCAGTGTTGAAAACTGCTCCATGTTAGCAAGCTAAAACTAAATTAAGAGTGCTTTTGTTTTGACTGTATCATTAGGACCTCTGTGGTACCAGCTGGTGCTTTGTGAAGAATGTTGGCGTTTTTATTTAGTGTAAACATTTTGATTTCGTCTCTCGTTCATGGCTTTGTGTGAGAGTCACTATTAACAGTTACAGTGAACGGTAGCGACGCTCATGCCCTCCAATAATTGTGCAATGTCTGATTCATCTGTGGCTATTTTATATTTTCTAATAAGACAACTTGCCTAGCTCCTACAACAGTGATCTACTATATTTCATTTTTTCATTATCATGTATTAACATGAAAGCCATCCATGTCCCGCGGCAAGAGCCCATCCAAAGCTCATGACATTATTTCCACTACATTATTTTTGTCTTTTTTATTAACATGTAATCAGAGATATATAAACATGATCAACTTTGTTTATGATTATTATATTTGTATGTCTTGACCCACCTCTGGTTGGACAGTTTAAAGGTTTATTTCCCTCAACAACAAATGCTGCGTTTTGAATTCCTCTGATTCACTTCTTGAGTGTCTGATGCTGGCCATGCTTCCACATTGTGACTATTATCAACATCCACCACAAAGTGCTTTTGCCAGTTTTCCTTCATGCGACAGATCATAAAAAGAGTTGTGAAATGCATGAATGCCTTGAACTTTGACATTTTGGCTGAAGCAGTGGCTCTACATTCTAACATGCATGATATTGGAGACAAAGTGAACATTATTTGCAACAAATCGACGTCATAGAGACTTCTCAACCTCTGTGCTTCATATGAATTACATTCCATTACTGAGTGACATCCCTTTACATCAGAAACAGTATAGATGTAAGCCTAATATGTGCATTAGCTGTTAAGCTTCATTAAGCCAGTCATTTCATATGAAGTCTTCTTACACTGACTAAAGGAATCTCACTCATTAAAGTTCAGAAATGGTCCTGCAGTCTCGTACACACTATGGTTGGGATTTGGCAGTGGCGGCATGTTTGGCTGTTTGCTGACGTTCAGTGCTTCGCTGGACACAAACGGCACATTGTGAGGGTTGAAACTGGAACCTCTCATTGGCTGGACAAGGAACAATAAAAGTGTAGTTAACTATTAAATTGCTCTGTATTTTTTTTCTCTGTTTCGCAGTGACTTTTGTGACGTGTCTTGGGGGGTACTCAACAATTTGAGTTTACTGAAAGCCTAAGTGGGAGTGCGGCTGCCTGTATGAGTATGAGAGCACTTTTGGCTGAGAACTAGTGAGTCCGATTTTCAGTTAATAGAGGTGGGAGAACTATTCAGATTATTTGGTTGAGTCAAAGTAGCAACACCACAATATAAAACTTCTCCATAACAAGAAAAAAGGGTTGCATCAAAAAATTGAAAAAAGCCAAACTACTCACTACACAAAACGTAGTTTAGGATCATAAGAAGCGCTCTTTAGGCTGAGTGGCATCTGTAAAGTTTAAAGTCTATAATATTCAACAAATGAATCTTGATCATGATTTAAGCAGAAACCAGAGCAAAGTATTTCCTCTTCAGCTTGTCCATAGCTTCACTTGAAACACTCATACAAAGCAAATGTGTCAAAAGTTGTGTGAGGAGCTTTCAAATTCAGACAGATCCTGCACAGTGGTTGGACAGCTGGTGGTCTCAGGTGCTTTTCACTGCGCTTTTAGATGTACTAAAGTGCTGACGCCCCTGAGGAGGATTTTGAATACAAATCACTTGTGTCCTTAGTCATTGCCGCCTTGGGATTAAAGTCTCTTTCACAAAAACTTGAACTTCAGACTGGGTATGTGTGAAATATTCATAGCAGTGTGTCAGCTCTCACATATCACATAAGAGAAACTAGAGCATCATCAATGATTTATAAGCTCCCACCATTATCAACTCAAGCATTTGCAAAAAGTTCTCAATCTATGAGTGGATTTTTTTCCCCTTGATTTCCAGGAGAGAGCTATTCTTTACGGAAGCCCATACCAAATACATCAGAGATAGTGTGTCAATCTGTCCTCCGTTACAGATAAGGCCAACTGTCGATGGTGAGTTTTTCAGGCAGAAACAGCTGTTGGAGTTTTGTCTCCTATCAGGTATCCAGCAGACGAAAAGAAGATTGATATCACTTCTCTTTGTGGATTAGGACCAAACAAATGAATCAGATTTTAGATTCTTATTGAGCTTCAGGTCACCCCTCTGTTTCATTCAGGGGTCTTAATGGTTATTCGTTGAAATCAGCTTCCAGAGAGAACAAAAGAAAGAGATAACTTTTTTTTTTCTCCCTGGCACGATTTTGTTCCTGATTCAGAGGCTTATCGGTCCAAGCATATGGCCTGTGTGATAGGTCTGGTCCCAGGTGACTGTGTAACACTTTCCCCAAAACACACTCACAGTCCTTGTTGCCCTGGCTGCAGCTTGGTTCAGTCTGCTTCCTCCCAGGTCATATCCTGCAGACTTTAAACTCATTTACTTCTGAAGTACAGCTATTTTCCAACTTTGATTTAAACCAATTTTATTTAATATCACATTGCAAAGTAATATTAGAGCTGCCGTTTCATTTTCAGTGATTGACAGAGGAAAAAATACGTTCTTCTGACCTCCTTGTGCATGTGTTTTTGCAGACAGGTGTGCAGTCCCAGGACAGATTATGGTATTGTCTTTGTAAATCTACACCTGTTCTTTGACAGCTCAGACAACACAAAACATACTTTAAAGTGGTGCACAGTAGACTAGAACCAGACCGCTTTGCTGGGAGACCTGAAACGTGACGCCCTTTCTGAGATGCCTGCAATATGTCATGCTGTGTCAGGCGGTAAGTCAGCCCTGGACTCATGCAGGAAGGCTTTATAAGTGAAGGTCTCCATGCAGATATTGTGTTACCTCTGGGCTTTAGCCATTGAAAGAGCACTGACCTTTGAGACAAGTTTCACTGACACATCATCACCACTGTAGAACCTGTGCAAAAGTAGATTCGATTAATTTAATAGGGTTAAGAAGATAATCAAGATGTGGACTGTTAAAAGTTTGTAATTAAGTCGTTTCCATCTCAACTGGAGGGGTCTGTGGCCAAGTGTACCATTTGAGTGTCTGTGTGAGAGAGAATGAGCGACCTCTGCTGGAGAGGAATTAGAACACAACATGTTCACAGCACCTATCCCAGCTGCACACAATTAAACCAAGCTGCGGTCAAATAAATTAAACCGGACTAAAAACAACCACATTGTAAAGATGGTGACATTGTGTGACGTTAATTCAGATCATGTTATGGTGTGAACAGCAGAAAAAAGCCACAGAGGTTTGATGACTGAGCAGGAGGAGCAGAGGTGAGTCAGCGGTGGAGTTTTCTCTCCGCAGTCCAACATCTCAGCTCGTGTTGTGAGAGAAGTGGCGCAGCCCCTCAGCTCAGCGTGAGCTGCGCAGACCGCTCAAACTTTTTTCGTGCGCTCACGCTTACCTGTGTTCAGACTTGTAATCAGATAACTTTGTCCAAACTCGTTGTGCTGCGTGGAAAAAGTTTCCTGCGCAAACTATGTGCGCCGATTGCCCAACTTCTTGCGGGGAGTCAAGCCAAGTTTTAAACTCGGGCGCGATGGCGTCGCAAACGAAGCCATCGGGTCATCGTAGTGAAGGTGTTTGTCAAAGAGGATGCGGGCTTCTGCTGTCCGACTTAAACAAAGGGGAACACTGCTGTGTGGACGCGCTCCGCACAGTTGCCGATGCACTGGAAGAAAGAAGCGCAACTTTGGAGCATGAAGTCCGGATGGAAAGACTCAGGTGGAACAGGAGGGAGCAGTCCCTGTTAGCCCAGGTGTCAACCCTGCAGAACGAGGCTCAGCTCACCGCTCTCAAGTACCAGCGGAGACTGCACCAGTACATGCTGCACATCAACAGCATTGCAGAACATGTCACCGGGTCCTACAAGGTGAGATGGGTGATTTATTAGATATGTGTATGTAGTGCAACAACTGTAATTAACTTGGGAGAAGTAAAAATTAGGATTTCACTTTGAGTAAAGACTGAATGTCACAACATAAAATATGACAGACTGATAAACTTAAACTCCTGTGTTGTTTGTTGGCTGATTTAGAGGGATTTGAGGACAACTGCTGACACGCCGAGCAACATATCAGAGAAAGCAACATGTGCGGATGGAGAGCCACAGATGCCAGTCAAAGAGCCTGAGGTAAGAGAAGCAAACTCACTGATCACAGCGTTTGTGTACTCTTCAAGTCTGTAGCCGCTCTGCTGGAAACACTGGCATTTATGGCTCATTCATAAAAGTTTGTGAACGTCAGCTTAACTGTGCTTATCCAAAGTACCCAAAGGCTGCAGTGCATGTGCGTTTTGATGTTCCTTTCTGTCAGTATCACTGTTACTGCCCGCTTACACACTTCAAAATGTTGTTGATATTAGGATTTAGACGAGTGTTTTGAAGGCACCGCAGCACTAGGGTTTTGCTTCTTGCTGTTCTGTTTCACCTGCTGCTTCAGCTCAGGCTTTAACCCAGCTGCCAGACAAGTCATTGTGTAAATGTTGACTTTGGGATCACAGTGAATGCTATGGAGTGGTCACAATCTCTGCAGACTGCTTATAGTAGTTAATCTCTCCTCACATCCTGTGCACGTGTTTATTGACAGAGGAGTTTGTTTTATAAACACAGAGTTGAATATCATTTAGTTGTAACTCACCAGTCTACGTATTTCCGTGAAATAATATGTGCTTACTTCAGTGCCTCAATTAGAGCTTTATCATGGCTGACTTCTGTGGAGCATTTTATTCTGTTCTGTCAGATGCTTCTAAAGTGGTCTTTGTCCTTTTCTTTGGTTGTGAACTGATCTGTTGTCATTGTCTGGGTGGATGACCTTTTTGGAAAGTTTAGGGTCAGAACACCTTATCACATTTCACCTAGAATGGCTTCATCTTGACTGTAGACTGTCACCAACAGAGAGGGAACAAAACAAAGGTTATCCCAGCACCAAAAACTTGCCGGGCGAGCTATAATTTTCTTTATTGATTATTCTGTTGATTATTTTTTTCCCCATTAACTGATTAATAATGTGATTTTAAGATGTCAGAAAATGGTGAAGTGTTCTTGAGAGCTTCCCAGACTTGTATATAAAATGTTTTGGTTTATTTCTTCACATTTGATTTTCTGGAACCAGAGTTTTTTGGGGTTTTTTTTTGACATTTTTCTTTTTCATTTTTCTTTAATGAAAAGAAAACAATCATTAACATTTTTGTTATTTTCTGGAGATTGGCTAATTATTTCAGCTGTGCTAAAGAAGAAAATATTCTCACCGTAAGTGTTAATCACTGCCCGGGCTCTTGCATAATGTGTTGTCTCAAGGCAGTAAGCAATTTTCTTGTAATTGCTTACAACCTCATCCATGTCAGTATGTAATTGATGGACTAAACTATATGGACATGGTTTCTAACTGCTCCCGAGTCGTTGCTTTTGCAGGGAATCATTTGTTAAACATCCCTGTGTCACTGCCAAATGTAATAATAGCTCTTGTTTTAGTAAGCTCACAAGGTAGCCTAAAAGTTTGTTTATTAACGCTCCAGCCAGAGGCCGTGTTGTGTTTGGGTTGCCGGTGAGGGTGTATGGCTTTAATTGTGGTAATGGTCACATGAAGTATCTCTCTAATTGTCAGCGCCATGCTGTGAGTGCAACAGACTGACTTTTGATTAATGTGGAAAACTGTTCACTCTCCTGCCAGCGATGGGCAGCGACAGAGCGTCTATTTCCAGCTCTCTCTTTTTCCTCATCTAAAAACTCCTCTCTAATGCGTCTTTAATAGTTTTCTCACTGTGTGTTTTCTTCTTTTGCTTTCCAAATGAATTTTCCAATACTTAAGAGAGCTGGATTGCAGTTCATCAAAGTTTTACACAAGTGGAAATCCACTTTGTTAGAAAAGTGATGGGTTTTCTGTCTGCATGGACAATAGAGTTGGGTGGCTAGTAAACATCTCAGTAGCAGATATGGATCATCACCTTCAAGGTCCCTTTGTGTGGGTGGAAAGTAAGACTAACTGATCCTTTACTAAGCTCACTGAGTTACTGTTGTTATGCCTGTCAAGCTTTTTGTTCTTGCAGACACACATGCAGTGCTAGAGTGGAAATTATATTGTAATATTTTAAAAGATGGCCCTCCTAACTCTGAGTTGGTTGAAAACAGGAACCTTGTAAAAGGCATGTTAAATACATGATATAATGCAAAGACTGAGACTAAAGCTACATGTCTCAGGTAGAAAGTCAGCAGCCTCATGAACAGGATAGAAGACCTGGAAGTAAAGGTGCAGCATTTTGCAGGGCGGCTAATTAAGGTTCAGTATGATAAAGAAGTACACTGTTAATTTGTTCTAACATAACTACACAGAGGTTAGAGTTGTGATTAATTGGTCCCTTTTTCAAAGAGCAACATTTTAAAATAAAGAGTGGCCTGTTGAACAGTGACGGCATCCCTCAGACTCTTCTACATATCGAGTATTGGTCTTACTAGTTCGACAGGCCCGATGTACCTAGTAATAGTTGCTGAACAATGATTG
The DNA here is from genome assembly GCA_037833715.1 of Toxotes lorentzi. Lineage (NCBI taxonomy): Eukaryota > Metazoa > Chordata > Actinopteri > Toxotidae > Toxotes > Toxotes lorentzi. The sequence goes on from JBBMJY010000021.1 coordinate 18,457,816, forward strand.
GATCGTTGTTCACAGCTTAATCAACTGAGTTACACCATGCCTCATGGTTCAAGTTTCATTATTTAGCATATTATTCCAGTGGTTTGTGAACAGTGACATCATTGTATAAAACAACAACAAAGAAGCAGTTGAGTCTACTGATGTGGCCCCAACAACTGAGCATTTTCACAGATGCCAGTTTCAGTTGTTCTTTACCGTCATTGATCTTATTGGTTGATGTGGAAAACAGCTTACAGAGAGGTAGTCCTGTGTTTGGAAAAAAGACCAAGACATCAAGAACAGAGACAGAACACTATTGTGAGATGCCAGTGGGCTGCCGTTAAGACAGACTTAGTGCAAGTCACACCATATTTTTCCACGTACTGCACCTCAGAGATGTACTGATCTAGATCCAGCTGATTGCGTGTTTGCTGGTCTGACAGTGAATGCAGTCGGTGGCTGTGGGTGAGTCAGACAGTTCTGCTATGTTGGAAAGGGATAATGGAACCAAGACACAGCACTGAAAAAGCAAGAGGATTAGTCAGCATTGCAAAACTGTATCGTCGTCTACATTTTCCCATGTCATTTTCCCCATATGTTTGTTTAAAACCAGATGAATACAGGAATGAAACCACAGCTGAGGTAAAATAGTCCCACTCCTCTTTTTTTTCTCTGCAACCATGATCCCCCATATCCACACTCCAACTTGGAGTCAGTGGGAATGTTATTTTCATGTAATGCAGAATGGATAGTTCTTTTCATCATCCATTAGGAGACATCCGCACAGGAGAGTAAAAATCCATTTTGTTGACCCAGACTGTGCCTGTAATGCTTCAGCAAAAGGCTACTGACAGAAACACTGAAGCCTCTTCACCTGTCTGAGAGTGAGAGTACAGTAGCTCCAGCCATTTCTTCTTTTTGTTCAGATCAAGAGAAAGGAAAGGGGTAGGGAAGAGGGAGGGAAGGAGAGGAGAGTACACAACTTGAGTATCGGTGTCATCAAAATCCAATCTTGCGTGACAGGCGGGGACCAAAGCAGGCCAGGTTGTTTGCCTCCATAACAAAAGATGACAAGAAAAGATTGCTTCGTGACAAGAGAAGAGATAGATTTATGACCTCCTGCTTTTATGTCTGTTGATTAGATTTTTCTTGTCCAGACTGAGCCCCAAAATAAAATGATAAACGAACATCTTTTGCCCATTGATGCTGGGTGTTGTAGAATTGGGGGGAAAACATTTCTATATGTTGCTGCAAATAAAGGCAGATGTCTAATGGTAACTTCAGCTGGACGCACAGTTGTACACATCTTTTTACTGCTTGTCTAGACAGTTTTATAGTCTTTGTGCTCAAATTCTCCAAAGCACTTCATTGAAAATGGAAGCGAGTGCTTGTATTCAGAGAAAATAGCATACAGTCACTGGTTTACGGCTTGCAGTCCGTTTCCCCTCACAGCTGACAGAAGAAGAAAATGGGATTAGTAGACATGTAAATTGAGTCAGTCAAACAATCCCTTTCAACTCCTGCATGGTTAGTGTCGAGATGCAAATACAGGGTTGTCACGTTCCCTGTTCTTCAGCCCTCCGGAGGTGTTTTCTGTACCTGTTCTGCTCTGTTTAGGATGTCATTTACTCAGAATTTACATGGCAGCTGTTTATTCTTCGCCTGTGAGAGAGGGACCGCCCTGCTTACCATTTCCTATTTCCTCTCCAATTTGACACACACGCATGCACGCACACACACACACCATGCTGCTAAAACAAACTTCACCTTGCATTAATTTAGATTTATCAGTTAAGATAAATTTTGATTTGGATAAGCACTTAATTATTCACTGCCTCTTTAGCAGCATTTAGACTTCTTGTTTAATGTCTTACTCCTGCTTATCTCCAGGCATATTTATAGGGATTTCATTAGTTGAAGGAATTTACAGTATTTTCATAGGTGCTGATTTGGCAAACAAAATGTTTTTCCAAAGCTCTTGGCAAGTGGCTGTGTTAGTTAATAAGGCAGATATTGAGATTAGGATACTCCAGATGCCAAGGCTGTGGATTTGGACCAAACCAAGAGCAGTGGCTGTAGAACACATCATGCCCCGTTTTTGTGGGTTTTGTCCTTTGCCGTGTATGTCTGTCTGTGTGGGTCTGCATGTTTTTACCGTCCGGGTTTGTTGTTATAGGCACGAGGTGTGAAAAAGAAAACTGTTCCACTAAGACCACCACGCTCGTAAAGGGGAGCACTCTGGGTAAATTTGTCCCTACCTGCTGAAAGGCCTCTTTTTAAATGTCAATGGGATGTCTGTTAGTTTGGTCTGTGGTATGTTGGAGAGTAAATCATAGTGACCTGAACTCAGAACTGTTTTGATTTTCACACTTTGATGACAAATTATGTTGCTAATTCGATGCATTTATTGAAAATGCATGCAAAATAAAATATAAAGACATTCTTAGGTTTCTGCTTAACATTTTTGAGGATTGTCTTCTTTTGTGTTTATTATCATTATGACTTTTGGACTTTTGAATTGTTGGTTAGAACAAAAATAAATTTGAAGGCTTCACTTGTGAATGGGGAAATTGTGACTGTAGACCAAACATTGGGCAGATTAATCAGTGAAAATAATTAATTGCTGTCCTGTTACAGTACATACATTGTACTCCTAGTATTTGACAAATTGCAGTGACTATATTATGACTTAAGTGTAGCTCCAGTACGTGTTTGCATCTGACAAACTTCGTGTACTTGTGTGTACACTTTTGCTTCTGAGCACATTCCCAGTATCGACTTTTCTCCCCAGTTTGTGTGTCCTGTGCTGTTCTGCTGACTGTTTCTGTGCTGCTTTTTTTTTGAGTGTGGTTTCAGTACAGCAGATGTTCATTGCAGCTCAGTCCTATATATACTGTAGCTCAGGTGTACCGCAGGAAACATTCAGTGACTGCAGTGATTAATCATTTCAGTTACTCCTGAAGGAGAACGCTCAGCTTTATTCACACCTTAATGACTTTTAGCCCACCGATTTCTCAGACTTCTCTGTGAACAGATTCAACAGCTAACATCTGGAAAAGAGCCTACTGTCAAAGAGGCTGTAAACTCAAAGGCCAAAAAGAAACTGATGAACTTTCCAGGTCATTTCCTTGTGTGGTACTTTGAGGTAATTTGCTGTATACATGTAGCTGCTTACTTATACTCAGGTACAAACATAGATTCATAAGTACGTACATGTGTGTATGATGTACAGCTGGCACAGATTATACAGTATACCACCTCGTCCTCTTACGACTGATGTCACGGAAAGCTCCACTGTACACAAGTGCTCTCGTGCAACCAGACACTCTCCTCTGTCTTTTAGTGTGATGAGAAAATCGCTTGTTGTGAAGTTGATTCACCAACTAAATATCTGTGGTCAAATCTAAATCCAGTCGCCCCCTCTGTTCCCATCTTTACCACCACTGGGGGGTTTTGGTTAGTCAGTGACCTGATGCCTTTTGAACTCACACGGAGCTACTGATTTCCCCTAGTCTTGATAAACATGTGGCTTAGCCTACAGCTGTTACAGGGAGATTACAGTGAAAGCCTTGAGTCAGCATGCACACATGTGTACACAACCAGCTGCATGTGTGCTTACACACACATACACAAACACAGAAACAGCCGGTCTATCATCGGGGTTCTCTGCACAGCTTGTAATGAGTGTGTAATGAGGTAATGTTGAGGCCAGGCCTTCCATGGTGGGAACTGAGACCTGCTGCACTCCTACATGGATTTAACTTGAAAACAAGTTGGATTGCAATGATTGTTTAACATCTGAATATTCTCTAACTTCTCTGATCAATTAATTAGATAATAAAAATTACATGTTATTTTCAGTGTCTGATGATTGGGTCTAAATTCTACACTGTCAGGGCTGTTGTTCAAGAGAATCTGTCACTGGTTTTCCTGAACAAAAACAACATATTATTACAATAATATCTACTTGTATAATTTTTTTATAGTTACAGTAGCAATAAACATCAGTAAAAGTAATAAAAACAGCACTATAAAACATGCCTATTGCTTAAATTTGCTAATTCTCTTTCCTCTGTTTTTCTTTTATTTAAAATGCACCAAATGTAGTCAATACCTAGGTTCACCTCTTGGTCCATTGCATGCTAGTATATCAAACAACTTATAAGCCTATAAAAAATTAAAATAAAATAAGAACTGGGCATTGCACTGTTGAATCCATTACAGATAATGTAGAGAGTTTAAAATGCCTCTGTGGATCATGTTGCGCTACACATCATGACCTTTGTCAGAGAAGGCCTATGACGTGACCTTTGGCCTATCAGTGGTGGTGCAGCGTCATCAAAGCACCATGTCTGCAGACTGTATTTATTGCACATTCATCTGCAAACTGAATTAAGGTTACCTCTGTTTTTGTCGACAGGAGGATTAGGGCTTAACTACATCTGGGCAGAGGCTGCCATATAATCAGAGAAACAATTGTGCAGTGAGAGACCAGCACTGTACATTAGGGAGGTGTTGAGGAGAAGGATAAGCCTGTGTAATATGCCAGGTGCGTCCAGGGTATTAGCAAACACTGGCACTGCACTATGCGCCTGCCAAGACGAGGGATCAAAACAAACCTACCCCTCTGAATACTCACTCTCCTTTCATCTTGAAGACCAACACTCGGCTGTGTTGGACATTTCTGAGTGGAAGAAAATGGTAGAACATTTTGTCTTAAATCCGCAAACAGTAGCTTGCAAGATTTAGGCATTTGCTGACACACATGCTCAAACAACACTGACAGAATACACCCACACACACAGGCGGATCTCACTGCAAATTGCGTTGGCTTATCAGATAGTTACTTTTAGTGATATCTGGCCATGCTGATAGTTTTGGTTGAAGATATGTCTTTTAAATTTCTGCCTTCAGGCCAGTAGGAAGGTGGGATTTTTTTGTGTGTGTGGTGCAAACAGTACAGCAAAATGCCATTAAAACAAATTTCTTATTTCTCTTTGGAAGTGAAGTCAGAACTCTTTCACAGAGTTTTTAAGGGGAATATTCTTTTTACCAAAGACTTTTTAAAACCGTTTGACTGTGAGGTGATACATGGACATATTAAGCAAAAAATATGTCTGTTTCTAGGTATGAGAAAAAAAAAAAAAATATATATATATATGATATGGCTCTTTTGAGTCTACCACATTTTGAGTCATGTATGGGATATTTTATAATAAAGGATAATGAAGATAATTAAAATGGATACTTTGACATTTTGGGAAAATTGCTCATTTGCTTTCTTGCCCAAAGTTGGATGAGGAGATCTATTCCACTCTCATATCTGTCCTTCAAATATGAACCTAATGCCAAGAGGTGGTTTGCTTAGTTTAGCACAAAGACTGGAAGCAGGAGGACACAGCTAGCCTTGTTCTGTCCAAAGATAAAAAAATCCAATTAAACATTCATGTAAAGCTTATTAATCATCACATTATATCTAGTTTTCGACAGAGCCAGGCTGTTTCCCCCAGTTTTCCAGTTTTTATGCTAAACTCAGCTAACTAACTTCAGCAGTAGAGGTAGCAGTAACTAACTAACTCAAAGCAAGAGAGCGAATAAGCACATTTTCCAAAATGTTGTAGAGATGGCTGTTGCACCTTTGAGACATTTTTCTTCTCATCCCTTAATGTTGTTGTTGCCTCATGAGCAGAAATAAAAAGAACTTCCTCAATTTCTGTGTTTCTGTCAAAAACACTGGCTTCCTCTTCCAGAAACACCACCTTATGAATGTAGTGTTTCATTGGTTCTGGCTCAAAGACTCTCCTCATCCCATTATTCAAGAAAACAAGACTTTCAACGACGAACAACGGAAACTATACAACCAGCATCAGATCTCAGGTCTTCCTCATCACCTTGAAGGAGTTGGCTTCTCCATGTAATAGCCAGAGAGTGGTGTTTGCCTGGTGTAGTCTTGGGAACTAGTTAGTGACAGGCTCGGCGTATTATTTCTGCAGCCAGATAGAGCTGCCTAATTCCATTCCAATCATCGCCTTCATGTTATTGCTGGAATTGAAAGGAAGCTCTGATGGATGTGTTTTTAATTAGCTGGATGGGCTTGCAGAGAAATAGAGTATGAATATTCATTGTGATCGCTGTTGTCCTACAGATAGAGCTGAGTTTTAATCATGATAATCTTACCATCTCGAAAGGAAAGTGATTCTTTCAAGTGGAAATGTTCTCTTTTCCAGTAACACAGATAATTGAAATCTTAAACATTATGCAGTTATTTCGGCCAGTGTCTACATTATTTACAGTATAGTGGGCTTGTTGATAGAACTACTCACTTACTGTGAAGGGAGGCGATACCAAAGTCTTTTGGGGCGAGTCTCGTGTTTTGGAATCTCAAGTCCATAAAGAAAAAGCCTCAAGTCACAAGTTTTCATGAGCAGATTACAAGTCTGATAGAAGTCTCTCAGGAGTTGAAATACTGACCTTAAATTGACGGTTGACACTTTCAAATCTGTGACCAAGTCCTATCAATGCGTAAGCCCAAATAATTTTCTGTCATGGGAATCATGTGAAATTTCAACATCCTCACATTGTTTTGCCAGTCATATTAGATTTTTTTTTCTTATCACCTTGGGAGTTTATCGGGTCAGACTTTTAAGTTTGAATATTTTTGCTTTCAACCGTCTTCTCAAGTAAGTCAAGTTTTTCAGTAGTCAAGGTGAATGAGAAGAACGGTAGTTATACTGTATACATGGACTGTAAATAAGGAGATATTTTGAAATACTAATGACTCTGGTTCCCCATAAGCATCACTTCTGATGATTAAGCCTCTTGGAATGAGGCTTGTGGAAATGCTTTAAGCAAAGCTAATGTTGGTGTTTTCCCTCAAAAGGAGTATCACTGCAAACATCACACTCTTTTTCAGAGGTAAAGGAGCATGTGCAACACGCAGAAATGTGTGTATGAGTTTGAATTCAGTGTGTCATGACAGGGCGGCGCGTATACGTCAGGGTTTCTCTGCTTCATTTCCTGCTAATTGATCTCCAGCTTGTCCAGCAGGAGGCTGATTGCAATCTGCATGTGTGTGTGTTTGTGTAACTAGCTAGATCTGTTGGACCACAGTGCAGTCGTTGGTGTTGAGTCAGCGTGTTGAAGTCACAGCACTGGTGTTGGTACCAGACCTCCATCTGGTTGTGCCAACAGAGAGCCACACCAATCTCTCAGTACATCTGATTCTATCTCCACATTCTAAATTAGACTTGGCTTCGCTGCAGCTTCCCCAAATTGTTTTTGTACATCATGTGTTTCTCATTAAGTTGTTTGTTTGGCAGATTAGGTAGAATCCACGCTCAGCTAGTATGGTGCACCTGTGCACCGACTTGGAATCAGTCTCCATTACTCACATTCTAGACTTAAGCGGTTGTACAGCTGAATGAGTGTTGGAAGTGTAACAGCCACATCTGACCAGCAGATGGCAGAAAGAACACACGTGTGCAGTCCCACATTTATGTGCAGTCTGCTACAGATGTTGGCAGAGCTGATGATTTGCAGTTATTTAACTAATGAGGATAGATGGGAATAAATTGCTTCATGAGAACTTGTTCAGATGTTTGGCTGCACATCTGACAGCTGTGTGCATTCTTTTACTCTGGACCTCAGCGTGATTAGTGACAGTGTGTAGTTTAACCAGGCTTTTGACAAAACGGTATCACCTCAAGATAAGATCTTTTTTTTTTTTTTTAAATGTATTTTTTTTTAGTTTCAACATTGTCACATGTGCCTACAGTACTGAATCAAACTCTGAAAAAGACAGCATGATCAGGGTTGAAAGCTCCAGAACAAACATGTAAGTGGATCTTGAGTTGAGGCAGTTTTTGTAAAATGCTGATTGACAGTTCAAGAATTACCTGTCGAGGGTTTTTTTTTTTTTTTTCTGTGAGTGTTTACTCTGAACTATGGTGGTTGTCGTCTACATCTTTTTAGATGCAGGAAGACATAAACATCAGTTTAAACCAACCTCCTTTTCAGTGGGAACTGGTAAAAACTGAAAAGGAAACTATACATAGACATCAATGAACCTGTGCCTCTTTGACCATGTTTATAAAATGTCTCTTTCTCTCCACCATCCTCGCCTTCTTCTCCCGTATGACTCATCTAAGCTTTGCACTCTCTCTGTTCTTTGCATTTGTATGAAGTGGACAATATAGTGCTCAAATAACACAGCAGTGCCAAGCCTTTCATGTTATATCTTTGACAGAAATTGGTTGTAGATCCGGTCACGTATGCCGTGGGTCAACACAAGTAACTTTTGTGAGAAACTCTGCACCAAACTATAGTATAGATGACTGATAGACAGCGCTTTAGAGTATTTGATTTTCAGTTGTTTAACAGCTTCCACCAGCCAGATTGACCTGCTGGGAGAACCAAGACAAACTTGTCTGTTGTTCTCCCCATTAGCTTGCACCAGTTGTTGATTAAGTTTCAATAGACTCTCACTAGCTGGTTTCCTCCGCTTAGCCTCCTAATGAATGCCAGGGATGATTTGGCTGCGATTGTCTTTCCTCATCACAGCAAATGACCGCTGAGTGCTGCTGCACCATGGAATCAATAGCCTTGGACTATCAGAGTCTCGAACACTTGCAGATTACTGATGAGAGCGATTTTAGGTGTTTAGTTGTGAATGTGTGTGCGTGTGCATGTGCGCGTGTGTGTGTTTTGGCTTGGGAGAGAGTGAGAGAGAGAGAGAGAGAGGGGAAAATGAAGAAAGACAAAGATAATAGCTGTGAGTGTACAAGAAAGAAAGTGAGACATAATGACTATTTTTTTTTTGCATGCTTTTTGTTTACATTCGTTGTTTCTTCTGAGATAATGCTTTGGCTTCTCTTTGAAAATATCCCTCTAGACAAATGATAGAAATTTCCTCTTCCCAGCAGAGCGGGGGCTAAAATCGATGTCAGCTAGCAGTCTGTGGCTAATCAAAGTGAGTAGTTGGCCCCCTGTTGCAGACGGCAGCTTTACTCCTTATTGTTTTTAGGGCTGTGTAATTGGCCTGAGCTGATAGAAGCTAGAAAAGAATGGAGAGACAATGCTTTTTTTGTCCATAATTCAGTGTTGCTTTGTGGTAGATAAAATTCCCTAGGCCAGTAGCGGATGAGGATGTCAGTGGAGAGAAACAGACTTTCTCACCCTCATTCAGTGCGTGATATTGAGTGATACTATAATTTGCTATTCTCTTTGTCTTGAGTCAGCTGCCTGTGGATGGAGAACTTCTACAGCCGTGCTGTAGAAGCAGCGTGATTCATCATTTTGGTAACATGCTCATAGAATTTTTATTCCAGTTTCTGCATTATAAAGCTATGTGATTTCAAGGATCTTTCCATCCTATCAATGTATATGTTTGTACACAACAAAAGGTCATAAATCAGACCTGCATTTGCACTCTGCATAATGTATCTGGTGTTTGGATGAGGAAATGTGGGTGATCTTATGAATAATACAAGATGCTCAGTCTTTGATGCCAGTGCAGATAATAATAAAGCAGGCTTCTATCAACGTGGGCCAACCAGGAGAGCCAGAGAGCCTGGTACATTAGCTGCGGACGGCTGGTGATAAATCAGGCATTCACAGAGAGGATTGTTTGGCACAGGGAGCTCCCTCCGGAGGCCTCCCGGAGCTGTGCCATACGGTGAGGCAAGGCATTCAGAATGCCCTCCTTACCCAGTACCACAGGTCTCCAGGGTGGCTTTTAATCGCCACAAATGGGCGCAGATAACAACTGGCTGTATTTCACGTTGTGTCCAATAGTTACGGCCTCCTGTAGCTTTTACGACAAGGAGATGTCAGGTTCCTGGCATAATTGGCTCTTCTATGGGGATTTTATGAGTCTGTTTACTCTGTGAGGGCTACTTGTCTCTGGGATGCAATGCTCTCTTAAGGGCCCAGTGAGTTTGCTGGCTGATATACTTTCAGCTTATGTCTTTGTAGGGGGGAAGGTATCTCATGATCAGATACTGTACTGATTGATGTGCCTTGGGCCAAAGCCTGAGGTGGCTGGAGTTATCGGAACCCAAATCTGACCATCTTCATTCACACGCTTAGACTGGGAGACAATAGAGTGGGAGAATCGCCTCTGTCACCGTGCTGATGGATGGCTGCTGTCTGGGCCAATCCAGGGCTATTTTTCATACATTTCCATACAGCCTTAGTGGGTGGGGGAGGGGTTTACCTCATTGCCTGATTCACTGGAGTGAATCATCCTGGTAGAGTGAGTGAGTGAAGTGTTAGTAACCTCTTTTCTTGTCTTGAACCACACAAGCTTGTAGTTTATCCTCACAGCACATGTTTCTGTCACAATGCAAAGCTTCTACAACCCACAGCGATGTACGCACACATTTCTTGGCGTGCTGCAATAATTTATACACTCAGCGTTGACCTGCTGCGGGTGCAAACATCATCAACAAATGGGAATCCATTAAACATAATCTGCTTGTGTGGAGAAGATTGTGATGCGTCCTTTAACCCAACGAGCCATGGCAGAATTAGATTTGTGTTCTGATTTGTGTTCCTCGTTCGATGTTTAAGCCTGATGATGTTTAAGTATGATGGTGTGATAAGAGCTCATCTTCAAGTGTCGACAGTGCCATGAGTTCTGCACATTAAGTCATTATCTCATATTTCCTTTAATCTCCTTTCTTGCTGTCAGTAATAGTGTTCCAGCTCTGGATGAAGCACCAGGGCCCACAGCTGGTCACATGCTACTAGAAGCAAATCATCTATAGTGTGACTGACTGCACTGAATGACTGCAGGGTGCAAAAACACACTCACCAATGATGGTGAGTGTGTTCATTTTCGCAAAGCTGAGGTCTGGTAGTAACCATCCTTTGAGCAGACGAAACAAAACTATTAATTGCTGAACTAAGTAAAGTAATAAAAATGTTCAGAATTCTTATTGCTGTCTTTTTTTTGCTGCTTTACACATAGTGGCTTTAATATTTCACACATGTACTCTTGGTATATGTGGTCAGTAAATTCTCAGATCACTAGATTAATTGCTAGAATGATCAGTGTTTGATTGGGAAAATATTTGGTGGTTTCAGTCCCAGTCACAACCTAAGTCCATAGAGCAGACAGCTGGTCCCCTCCCTGTCGAAGTACTCTTAGCCTCTGCCCTCTGACCCCTTCTACTGACTAGAAGTGCATGTTCATCAGTAAAGAAGGTTGTTGGTTGAAAACCCATTTGCAATCATTCTCCTTTTCCTTTTTTTTTTTTTTTTTAAACTTTGTTGTCTTCCCTCAGTGAGACTTCACCAAAACACGCCTCTGCTCTCCCCTCTAATCTCCAGCATGCTAGTGCTTTGGTAACCGCACAGTCCCAGAGCACTGCATTCATTATTTATGGTGATAAATATCCATGATGTCGGAAGAAAGAAGTGCATGTGTGTTGGAGTATGTAAGTGTGTGTGTATGCGTGTGTGTGTTTTGAGGTGACGGGATGTTCTTGGCTTGTCAGCTGCGATCACTGGAGACCCTGGCTGATGCCAGAAGTCGTGCGAGTCTGTGTTTGTGTGTGTACACCACAATAACAGTGTAAAAATGAGCCACAGCGCTCCAGCAGCAATCACCTTATTGTCATCTCATTTCCTCACACCCATTCCTTGCGTGACACCATCAAACTGACACACTCCCTTGTGCTTGGTAACACACAGTTGTCTATCGGTGACGTGTATGTGTTACCTCGTGTGTCAGATTGTGTCTGTGTGTGGTCACATGCTGTGCTGTGGCACCGCTGCACCTGTTTCATGTGTCTTAACACGCTCATCATTTCACAAAGCCTTACAGGTCCCAGTGCCCCAGACATAAACGCGCACACAGACACACACACACACACCTTGATGAATAATTAAGAAGGCAGTCATGTAGATAAGAGGCCAGTGTACCTGAAGAAGCATCTCACCCACAGCTTTCATGTCGAACACGCTTGGATTAAACATCCTTTGTCTCCTCAGTCATATGTTTGGTTTCACGTCTGTCAGTTGTGTCAAGGTTCAGGAAAAGTTACTTTTTGTGTGTGTGTGTGTGTGCATACAGAAACTGCACCCAACTACAGCACAATGCTTGACAGTCAAAAGGCATGGGTTTAAAATCTAAAGCTGTTCAGTTGACATGATTGACTACATGCTTTAAGCAGTGGTGGGTGATTTGAAGGGGTGGGGGTGGGGGTGGGGGGTCGGGGCGTGCAGTTTAAAGGACTGGTTCACCCAAAACACACGTGCAGTTAGTTTTGGATTTATTTGCCTACCGTGTTGCCCCAGTGTAATGGAGGTGAATAAAATGTTGTTTCTAGTGGTCACAGCGTATCTAAGCAGCAACACAATGTGAGTTTTTACTGGAATTACTTTTTACCAAAGATATATTCTTAGTGAAAACTGGTGACAACTCTTTCTGTGGACACTGTGTCTGTAAAGCCAGCTGTTGCTGAGTTTCTCAAATATCTGCATTTGCATAAAAAAAACAAACATTAATTCACTTCCATTGTATTCAGGTGGAGACAGATATCTCAGGATGTAGACTAATAAAACAAAAAATATCTGCATGGCTAGATCAGTCTACTGATCTAGACCAGTAGAGTTTTTTTTTTTTTAAAGCCAACATACTATTTCCCAAAATCCCATACCATAAAATACAGAATTCCGATAACTAATAAATAAATAAGAAAAAGCTGCTGTGCTGAGGCAGCAAACATTTCAAAGAAGATATCAGTGTGTTTGCATATCTAGTTGTAGCATGTCGTCAGTGTGTAATTGAGGATGCTGTTATCATGGCAGTCAGAGCACTGAGAGCCATTAACAGACCAGCCTTTTATGACATTCTGTATTATGGATGCCTTGTGCGTTCAGTTTCATCAGAGGCCATAAACATTGGCCCAGTCAGCAAACTCCTCTCATTAAGAGACATTTAAATGTAATTATTTATTGATGCCTCTTATGATCTATTGTCTTGGCTGCACCATGTGGGTTTTTATTTTTCCATGTCATGAGGCCTGGTTGTTGAGATTGCCCAGGTTAGCAGCTGTCTTAACTGTTGCAGAGCTAATTAATGCGTTCTTTTGGTAATCTTAGAAAGGGTGAAGAGAGTGGATTTATCGGGAAACAAAAATGGAGAAAAACAAGTTCTTTGGTCTTTTTAATAAGCTTTGAGAAACCCTAACAAGCTTGAGTCTATAATGGAAAAACTCCCCACTGGCTGATGTTTGTGTCTGTCTGGAATGGCGCTCATGTTTTGGGAAATGTTTGTGCTGTTTATCTTTCTGACCTCCAACACCACCACTCAGTCGGTGAAAAATGATGAAAGTCACATGTATTGATTTAGTGTGAGAGGCCAGATTTAAATTAAGATACTACAAAGGATGTTTTTCTCAGTAACTCATGAAGGGTTTAAGAAATCAACACACATTGGACTAGTACGTGTACCTACATTTGTAATAAATAGATGATTTCATGGAGCATGTAAAGTTTTATTGGCCATTTTACGAGAGACTTTGATAGAGCGCCAATGAAACTCTCCCGTTTGACATTTGTTTACAGCCAGGATGATAAAGCTGTTGAACCGACGCATTTTATGAAAGACATTTTTGCTCACTTAAGGTTTCATTAGACTACAGAAAGCCACATACTGGCTCACATAGCCACGCAGGGCCATGAACTGGAGCTGAGTAAAAGTCATTAAGAGTTCAAGAGCTGTCGAGGGGATAAATTAGACCGTTTTTCTGAGCAGAAGAGCTTACATTCCCACAGAGACATCACACTCGCTGTCATGCCAAACCTTACTCTTGACATTTCAGCTGGCAGTGGGACTGTGTTTAGACTAAGACATTTTTGCTGGAAGCGACATGTCTGCAGATAGTTCAGTGAATTTGATTTTTATGGCTGCACTGTAGAAAATGAAATGTATTTGGTGTCATTCTTGTGTAGAGGGAAGATTTTACCTCTGTGGTTATCAAGACTAGTCAAATAATAAACACTGGCCACACTAAAACAAGACGAAGAGTCTGTGCCATGCGAGTGGCTCTCTGAGGCTGTAGCAGTGTTTTGAGCTAAATGCTAACATTAGCATGCTAATGTGCTCAAAATGATCATGCTGACCTGCTGATGTTTAGTGGGAATATTGTTCACCATTTCCCCGTTTTAATAAACCATGTTAGCATGCTGATCTATGCTATTTGGCACTAAACAGCAAGTATAGCTGAGACTGGTGGGAATGCCATTAGGTTGGCTTATGACCAAATACCTGCGAAAGGGTTTCATATTTAAATTTTGACCCGGTGATGGTGCTGGATGAAAAGTTAAGAGAACATCAACGCTTTTACAAAACAACATGGATCCTGTGGAAACATTGTGTTAAGTCCATCTAATACTTGGCAAGACATTTCACTTAGAACCACAAAATCAGCATTCATGGTGGTACTAGAGGAAAAGTCAGAGCATCACCAGAGTCATTTTCACCCTGTGGGAACCACATATGTCTGTCCTCAATCCTGCCAGCACTTGTTGAGATATTTCTAGTCTGAGTCTCATTGGTGGACAGACAGACAGACATTGCCATCCCTAGAGCCACACTGCTAGCATACAGTATCTAAAAACAGCATGAATGAATTAAAAAAAAAGAGAAGCCAAAGATGAAAAAGATTCAGGAATTCCTGTGAGTGTACCTCCTCCCACTTGATACATGAGCAGCTAATCCTAGAATCAGCAGTGGTAATTGTGGCTTGTTTCAGTTGCTGCCAGTAAAAGACTCCTTCTGTTCCTTAAGGTGTGCTGGAGGGTTAGATCAGCAAAGACCTGCTGGATCTAAAATTAGATAAGATCCTGCAGTGGGATGCATGGTTGGCTCTCCAGTGCCACTTCTCACAGCTTGCAATGTCTACAAATATATAACTGCACCGTACTATCACAGGAAAATCCAGCAAAGGTAATCAGAAACACAATGGGCAAGCTAGAATCTCTGTGAGTATAAATGCTCAGTGGTAGATTGTGAAATATGTTAAGCAAAGTTCATATTTTTGATAAACAATGCTTGGTCTGGTGTTTTGAGGTAATGTTGCTTCTCAAGTAGATTTGGACACAAAACACCTACGATCTCATATCTCCCACCCACTCCCTGCACCTCTTCCTCATGCTATTATATGTCATGCTGGTCACCAACAGTAGCAAGTCTATTTTTAGTCTCCTCCAGCTCACTATTGCTGTGCCGTCTCTATCAAGGTTAAATAAGCAATCAAATCAATCAAAAAGCTATCTATCAAATAACGTCAGAAAAATACACTCAACCCTGTTGGAGACCTGTAATTTTTCAAAGGAGCTCATCGTACACAGGCTATATATTACACAAACAATTTCTTATCTGACATTAAGCATGAATAGATGTGGAGGTTGGGGCCCTCGTCAAGGATCAGAGGGGTCCAGCTGATTATAGGCGGATCCAGAGGGATTGGCCTGCCTCAGCAGATAAAAGAGGTTGGCGGTACAGAGACAGGCTCCATCTATCAGACACAGAGGTGGCATGTCAGCCACTTTTACACAGCACTGCAGGCTGACGGATGGCTCTGCCGCTGACATGAAGACGTCTGAGGGGCTGTCATTACCAACGTTCCTCTGTAGCCAACTGGGGGGGACAGTGGCTAATAAAACTCAATGGGAGCGGGTAGTCAGGGAGAAGCTGGGCACACAGGTGCTGAAGTTAACCTTGATATGCCAGGAAGTTGCTCTAAAGTTTGCAGCCTCAGTTGTATTTGCACACTGCTGAGAGAATGTGAGTACAGTAAATTTCCTTAGCAGCCTGTCACTGCTAGTGAGTTTGCAAAAAAAAAAAAAAAAAAAAATCCTCAGAGACCTTCTCCTTACACTGCGACAGAATCAAGTCAGTGGATTATTGTGATTGGTATAGACGCGATTGGTATTTATGTTGTGCATAAATAACCGCATGGTCGCAGAATAATGGAAAATGATATGGATGTTATGTTGGAATTCTTTTTAATTAGGCAATCAGTGGCAGTGTGTGCCCATTTACCATCTGTGCAGTGTGTGGATCATTACCTTACTGTGCCAGGTTTTATCATAAGTCGGAATAGAGATGTAGCTGAACAAAATTCCATCTCGTGGGGTAGTTTAAATGCACTTCCTAATTGAGATGGATATGTTTTTAATGACTGGTATCATTTGGTTGACGGCTCAAGTGATATTATGCAGCAAGGGAGAGAGAAGAGAACATGCAGCGCTAATAAGGATGCCGTGGCCAAAGGTTACCGTTAAAGCTCATATTTGTATTTCATTTGATTTCTGCGGCTGAGTCAGGGACCATTTTTTCTTCTTTTTAATGGAGGTGGCAGTAATTGCGAGTCTAATGGAGGTTCACTCTCCTGCTAGTTAGCTTGGCAGCAGAGGCTCACTGCTCATTTATAGAGCTAACAGAGGGCAAGGGTGTTCATAGTCAGAAAGCCATGACATTAGGAGCTAATTTTACTGTACAGTGTTTGACAGAGAGCTAACCCTTCGTGTTATTGACAGAACTGGATCCCAGGAGTATTGCTCCTGCTTATTTAGGGGCATGCACACAGCTCCATTTGAGGATTAAAAGATAAACATAATTAATCCTCTTTGGTTTGATAAATTGCAATATTAATGTTGATAGTATCTCACCCAGTTCGAGGCTCCAACAGTCCCCCTTCATTACCGAGTCTGAGCTGTAGTATGATCAATGTGTTGTGCAGGGATTCTTGCAAAAACACCAAAAATTATTTTTGATTTTTCTTCTTTTTTTTTCTTTGTTTGTTTGTGCGGCACCATAATTGTGACCCACAGAGAAATGGTGGGCCCACAACGTATGGCTGTGCTCTTACTGATGGACCAGAGCATCGAGTATGTCACGGGGCCTCATGTACCACAAGAGATATGAGAGTGTGACGGCTGCAAATCATTAGGATCCCACAGCTGGGAGAATAGCCTTCAGTCAAACATTTATCTCCGGTCGTAGGCACCACAGCTGAAAAGTCTTTGTTCGCCCTTAGTACCACTGATGGAAGTTATTCCTTTTCCATGTCCTCTGAAATCAATGTAAAGAATGATTCTGTCAACCCCTCTTCATCTCCTTCCATGGTAGAAAAAGAGGGAAGAAAGGACAACTCTTTTTCACCTTACCATTTTTAAAATGATCCAATTTTCCTTGAAAACATTCTACCTTTGCCTCGTTACAGATGCACACATCCTGTCACTTTATTTCCAAACCATCAGATCTTTCTCCTCTCTCGCACAAGCTACCCCTAATTTAGCTCTGTTATCAGGAGTCTGGGGCTTAAGCTGAGGTTTAGAAGAGACCATCATTTTACCAGACCTTGTTGTGTTTGAGGATACCCCTCCTCTTTCTGCACAGACAGAAGTGACACAAGGAAACGTTAGATTTAATTTAAGACAGGATCGTATTATTTTGAAGTCCTTGGAGAAATAACACTTGTCTACGATGGAAATGTCATTGACCTGCCCTTTATGTTTATGGATGGGATGCCTTGTTGTGAAGGTCTATAACAGGGATACTTGGAGTTATTAGATGAGAGAGACTGCAAATAACAAGAGCATTGTCCTCTGGAGGGTACATAGGAAATATGCACCATTATTTAGCTTGAATGTTCCTTTAAATATAACTTTGAAAGAGGTGCTTTTATGGACAGAGATCAATGTGTATCCAAAGTGTTATTGTACTCAGTATATATACTTGTTTTATTTCATATACCGAGCTTTTCTGCTCCTTTTCTTTGTGTTTTACTGTTCTATACCAGTGTTGATTTTCAAACAGCACAGATAGCGAAGGCTCTGTTTAGACAGTCAATAGAGGCACAATAAAAACTGCATTCTCCTTATTAATTTTAATGACACAATGTTGACACAATTTCAGCACAGGAGGGATGCTGACACATCTTGTAATAAGGTTGATTTACCGCCACTGCATTACAGCGCATTCATCTGCAGACCTACAATAATTCATACAGTAAAATACATTTTTTTTAAAATCCAATGTTCATACATTCAGCAACAAAAACCAATAACATTGATACAACCGATAAATGGTGTAAACTGGAGTTTTGTACAAAGTATTGGATTTGTTGATGACTCTGTGGTTGAGTTGAGTAGTTGGTTCATTTTATTTTATATTGATTTGTACAATATTATTTATTTTTTATTTTTCCTGGCTGGTAGTGCATGGGGCTTATCAATTAACTCAAGAGGTCCGGGTGTATTAAGTGCTCATGTGCTGCTGTGTTGAAGGTCGACTTTGTTGAGCTACTGTTGGACTGAGAGAGCATGTTTGTCTGCTTGTATTTTGCTGAGAACTGTTAAACTGACTTCTTCCAGATTTGTTTTCCTTCTTAGACTGACCACAAACTGCAGAACCTGAGACAATGTCCAGTCATTCTCTTAATATTCAGATAAGGTTCTTGTCCCAAAGGGTTTCAGACATGTTTTATGGCTAGTGACAGGTTGTTGCAGAGCGAGTCATTGTGCTTGAGAAGCTAAAGGAAACCTGTTAGCAGAAGTGATGGTAACAACAGTCAATTAAATTGAATTGCACAAACTATATAATACTAGCAACACACAATTACTTTGGAACACGTTCATTTTACACAAGCTACAAATAGAGCCTGGCTCTGGAGGGAGGTCCGGTAGTAATATGGATGTTTGACATCTCAGACAGAGACTATCACACAAGTGTTGCAGTGCAACAAGTTTTGCAGTGTAGAATTGTTCTTTGAAGTAATGTACAGCAGTTGTATCCATGGGGACTAATTTGCGTAACGTGACAGTCATTTTTTCCAAGTATGGAGCTGTCAGTATGTCTGATAGTTGCACAGAATATGACAACAAAAAAGAGAAGAGTCTTTATTTAGACGCTCTCACAGTCAATAATAATATCTAAACAGCCTCTTCACGCAACATTTCACAATCTGTGTCCACAGTGCCTGTTATTCATTTAATTTCAAATCTCATTTCCATGAGTAGGTAGGCCGGCTTGGAGGGTGGGTATCATTAAATATAAATTAGATTGCTGTGGGTTGCCATGGGTTGCTATGGGGGAGGCCTGTCGGTGGGGTTACCAGGCAGGGGAAGTAGTGTGTGATGGTGCCGGGTGGGAGGAGTGGGTGGATGAGCGGGAAGGTTAGAAGATATGGAGTTGATTACTTTGGGTTGCCATGGCGGAGGAGACTAATACAGCAATATCCAGCTGGTTTTCCTTGGCTGCAGTTCTCCGTGAATGGGAGGGTGATGAGGATCTTAAAATGAAGATTAGATTGGTTTCATTTTCCAATAGTGCAAAGCCATCTGCTAGCATGTGATGGCAGTCAACAAGTGAGCTTTTTGTCTGTTTTGGTTTTCCTCCGTGATTTTCAATTGACCCCCTAGTTAGATGCATATTTGTAGAATAATCTGTCCAGCTAAATTAGATTCTCTCCTGGTCTCATTTTCTCCTTTTTTGATTACCTCCCTGTTCCTACCCTCCTTTGAATACTTAATTTCTTGCTGTCCCCTCCATGCCTTTTCCCCTCTGCCTCTTCATGTTTACCTGTTGTGCTGTTCCCTCTGATTGTCTCTCCCAGCGGTTGATGAGGCTGTTGATTGGCTGGAGGTGGTCTCTGGGGTGGGGTCAGGGGTTGGCACTGAGCTGTCTCATCTCACTGTTTCACAGCAGCTTGCAATCAGGCAAGCAGGGTGAGAGGGTGCCTGTGTAGTTGCTCACTATTGTTAAGGGCCGACAAATACACACACACACACACACACACACACACACACACACACACACACACACACACACACACACTGTCTTTCATTACTGTGGTGCTCAAATACACAGAGAAAAGTGGGATTGAGGTGGAAAGAGGGAACAAGAAGGGAAAAGAGTCAGACACAGCGAGAGAGGCAAAGAAAAAATTGTAAACAAGCACTTCAATAGAACAAAATAGCACTGAAAAATACAGTCTGACAATGGGGGGAAAAAGAGAATAGTTGAAAATGAGAAATGTAAAAGGACATGGAGAGTGTGTGTGAAGTGCAGAAATATGAAATATTTTCCCATCTTTTGAATAATGTCCTACCTCATTGATATCCAGCGAGGATAATAGCTGCCAGGCAGACACAACAAAACGCAGATGATAGTGTCTCATGTCCACAGCTGTGTAATTAAGCGATATCACTGACAGATATGCATATAATAATATTACCAGTGCCATCAAAGGCTGAGGCTTCATTTCCCCGATGCACAGAGGAAGAGAAACAAACATCGACCGTTTGATTTCCTCTCCTCTCTTCTGATCGACTGCAGTCCCATCACAGAAACAAAAAGTGGAGATGGAGCTCTTTATTATGCCTCAGCCTAGGGAGTGCATTAACATAAAAAAAACACTGGGTTATCTTTCAGAGCTTAGTTAATTGAAGTTAATCAGAGCCAGTGTTTCCACGTGTTGCAATTGTTGCCTGGATGGATTGGTCTTTGTTCCCTTCAAACACCTTTTAAGGTTCTTAATTAACCGTCCTGACGGTCTGACATGGGACCTCTCCTCCTGATCGGCCTTGACAGTTAATTACAGTCTGAGGGAGGGAAGTGTCTGGGAGGAGGTGGTACTGCACTGGCATCGACCCGATCTGATAACTCACCACCAAAGAATGAAAAAACTGTAGCAGGGATGTTGTTTGTTCTCTCCCTCTTTGATGAACTCTAGTGAAGTCTTACAAGGAGAATATGTCTACATGCAGTACAGTATCCTGCAGCAGCACAACTCTCAAGTACTTTCTCTAAAGTTATCTTCCCATTCATGGTGAAATTGTAGAAAATTACGCACTGCTTTAAATGCCAACATTTTAGAGGATGCCTTTGTCTTGTTTTAATAAACTTGATCAGAATTTTAAATGGACATAACCCAGTCTGGGATTCTGTGTTCACATTTCTGTGCACGTTTTGAGCATCCTCACTGGAACAAAGAGCTGCAGTCCTTTGCGACACATTTGGGCCCCTACTGGCTTGAGATGAAATCCTGCAGGAGCCTCTCTTCTTTCTTTTGCATACCTCTCCTATGATTCTTCTCCCACAGTTCTTTGCGACCATACAGCATTCCCACAGGAATTTCTGGGATGTTACAGAATTCCCTGAGGTGCATTCCAGGAAGCTAAGTCAGGAAATTTAAATAGGTTATCTACAGAAGTCAGACAATATCAGATAATTCCATAAATGGGTCACTTTATAGACACACTGCATAGCTGAATGTATCTACTGCACTGCTTTATTTATCTTGGCTTAGGACTTATTAAAGGGTTACTCATGACTTTTATTGAAAATACTGTAAATACAGTGGGTTTTCTTTTTCTGTTATTGTTTTAATTCAGTCTAGGGGTTTCTTTTGCAAATTCACCTACTTCCAAGGTAAGTAGTGTAAGGGACAACTTTTATTACGAGACAAATGCTTTTTTGACTTCAAAGGCCATAAGGTATCACAATTAAGTTGTTCTTTAGACTACAGAAGTTGCTGTGACCCTTTATTTTTTCAGGCTGTGTTAAATGTTTGGTGCCAGTATTACAGTCAAGTTTGCTATCACAGTTTTATAGTTTTTGTTCTTTTTTAGTGCTCTACAACAATGATAAGGTGACTTTCAGGAGCTAATGTCATTATAGGACATTAGCTGCTTAATGTCACCACCACATTTATGTTTAATTGTGCCAGTATTATTCATTTAATTGGGTCTGTGGTCGATATGAAACCTCAGACAGCAAAAAATTAAGCTGTCTGGTTTATTCTCCAGGTCTACGTAACACTGGCTTTCACAGCATTTAATAATTATTTATCTAAAAAGTGTTTTTCCATTTCCTGCAATTCTAAACAAAATATACAGAATGCAAACAGACATATTTGAAGACAGATGTAGTAAATGCTGCAAATACTGCTAATGTACTGTTAGATTACTGCAATTAAAAACAATTTTTAAAAAAGTTAAAAAAAAAAAACAAAAAACAAAACTTTCTAAACTTGTCACATTTATGTCATGTGTTATATTACATGTCTGAGCAGTGCTCCAGAATAGGGCCCTGTAAATGAAAAACCAGACATTTAAACCCCTTTGAGACTTTTCTGAGAGGAAAGCAAACCAGGAAATGTTCCAATCTTTAGGCCATGCAAATGTTCTGACTTAAATTTGAAGGCACAGACTTGTACATTTGGGTCCTAGTGGGATGCCTGGTTGTTTGTAATAATAAAAAATAAATCATCCTTGTTTTTTTTTCTTTTTTTTTTTTTTTTTGAGAGAGAATAAGGTGTCTCTGTCCTGAATGTGTTGCTGCTTTGGCTCTACAATTGAGTTAAGAATCCTTTACTAATCCGCTCATAGTTTATTCAGCACATCTTGTTAAAAACTGCGTTGTATGCTTTATAAACCACGCACGCCATATTTTATTACCCTCTCGTTGGATCTGCAGGTCAGCAAATAGACCTAATGGTGCAAAAAAATCAACATAAAACAGGGACCATATGCAGTGTCCTGTGCTTCAATGTTTATGAGCCCTGAGCGGAAGATACAGTAAATCACCTCTTATAATCAGGGCCATTGCCATCGGTCGTGTATAAGATGAGTTATATGAGTTATATTCTTCATATCACTTGGCTGTCATCCCCTTCGTTCAGTCCCTCTCACAAACCAATGCGAGGCTATCAGCGGCGACCTTGCCACTGTACCACAGCTCCAGGTGGAAGTGATAGATACTCACTCTCCATGACAGCCGGGTCTTTTTGTATAAGAAAAGCCATATTGATTCATGAGCCAATAAATATACACACAAGCGGTTTTGCCTCAGCTACTCCTCCCCCTCTATTTGGGTGCCGCTTCTGCTCTGTATTTTTTTTTTCCTTTTTTGTCCACTCTGTGAGGAAAAACAGCAGTAAAGTTCTCAGTGCTTATCAGAGCATCAGCGCTGTGCCAGGCTTGATGGCAGAAACAATGGAGGGTCGGTGGGAGGTGGTGCGTCAGCCGCCGATGTAGGGGTCTTATCAGGGCATGCTGTAGCAGTGGCTGCCAATCAGGCGATTCTCAGACCACCCACAGAAAGAATGGCCTCAGCCTTGTGTTACAGAGATAACCAGACAACCCGCCTCCTCCATCCCAAAGGCTCCCTCTGCTCAATGGATTAAATATCGATCATAACAATCCTGAAAATGGAGTTATTATTTTCTCTGTGTGTCATTATAGAGGTCTCTGTGACATCTCCTGTGTGGTGGATGGCCACTTTGCAAGTTTGTATGAAACAAATAGCTGTTTTGCCTGTGGGCTTTCGTCTTTTATATTAAAGTTTCATTCATTTTAACTCTAATGATAAGATTGTTATTTAGTTATGCTGTGTAATTCATGGCAAACCAGTTATATGTGCATACAAATTGCAGTAATTACCCTCCATCACTCCAAACGTATTAAATCTTACAGCTCCTTTTCTTTATCTGCCAATCCTTCCTCCACTGCAGTACACCAGTAAGAGGAAAATAGTTGTTGGTTGGTCAATATGAATGATCCAGGCTCACATTCAGCACTTCTGTCCCCTTCCTGTCAGCCTGTTCTGTCGAGGCCTTCTTCAGTCAGTGATTTCCTGCATTTACCAGCATGCCAATTCCAGACATAGTGTGAACTTGCATTTAAGGGTTATCTGTGAAGTGATTTGTTAAAAAAAAATGGTAATCTATCATTGTGTTAAAATACTATAAAGTAAACAAACTGGGGATTTTTACAGTGACTGGATCCACTTTCCTGATGGTTGTGTGTTAGAGGAGCACATATGACAAGATGTTACATGGTATGATGTGAGACGGGCTACATATACATTCTACAGGCTTGTATGGTCCTGTTTGGTTCCAACACTTCACCAGTGAGTGTAAGTATGGACACGTATGCCATTACTATAGCAACCAGTACGCCTACAGTTGGTTAGTCATGCAAGAGAATAAAATTTAGGGTGTACAGCTGCTCCTGAACATCAAATTTGACAATCAAATGAGCTTAGATAGGGAAAAGGTTTTCAGCATACATTTTTTAAAAAATATCATAAATCTTGATTTGTAATATTTGCAACAATTTACAGTCCAGATGCCTTAAAGCAAAGCAGAAATATGGAAAATTGCATTTTCAGGGTGCTTTAATAGCACCGTGGTCCCAGATGCTCTATTGATTTCTAGAGCACTTGTCATCAAATAATAAAATACGCCTGGCGTGTCATACATTACTTTTCACGTGTCCTTATACTGACTTTTGATTGCTAACACGATATCTGAGAGTCACTGTACCTGAATGTTAAATTGATTAGGGATTGGCTGGTATTGCTTAGCATGTTTTGCTCAGTGCTCCGTATGAGTGAAACAGGCCACCGCTGTTGACAGATGCAGCTGTCCGTCATGATTAGTGCTCTTGCAATTTCACAGTAAAAGGATGGAAGCATGTTAAGCTAAAATATGCTCATAACCCGATGGGGCAGCTGAGTGAGAAATATCACAAGTGTCATTTCCTGCAACCTTGAGTGTTCGTGATGTAAATGTGCCTGACATGACTAAATGTGTTTCTGTAATTTGTCATTTATCAATGTGTATTGCAAGTGATTTTATTTATTTATTTATTTTTTTGTAGCGTTATTTAAGGTACAGTTGCACTTTTCACTGATCAGTTCATCATATTCATATGTTTGTATGGTTTATCTTGCTTGGATTTGTGTTTTATTGAACTTGCTACAGACTCCAATATATATACATCAGGCTGTGAATTTAATCTAGAATATTGAAGAGCCGAACCACTCGTCCTTTCATTAGGAAAAAAAAAATGAATAGTTTTTTTTCTACAGTGGGATCGTTCACCAATTTATCCTAATGATATCACTTCACATTATCTTAACCGGGTGATTGTAACGTTCCATGTCTGTGGTAGTTTCAAAATCGAATTATGGCTTAACTGCAGCTAACCTCAACACAACAGGACCATATCCAATCACATTTGTGTGAAAAATGAGACAGGCCATATTTTCAATTACATTTCGGCATAAAGGAATTGTTAATCCTGTCTCCCGTGCTGCCAGAAGCTGTTAATGAATTTGCTTATCCTCCAAGATACTGATGTGACTTGCTCCGCTTGGGGGAAAAAAAAAAAAAAAAGCAGTCTTTTTCTTTGTCCTCCTCACACAATACTGTGTCTGACTGTAATGGATGCAAATCTATTCACAGCAAGGTTAAACAGTTTGTTTTGCTGAAGCTGCTGCTCTGTTTATGTACAAACTTGTATCAGATGATCTCATATGCTAAAGCCCCGAGCCATGATTTGCAGAATGCTGTTGTCTCCTCTGCCGGCTTTAATGACTTATTGGACTGAAGATTTTTTTCATTCAGAAATATGTTTTGTAAGCTTTTTTTTTTTTTTTTGCTTCACTGTTCAATAGTTGGTCAATGAAAACAGTCAGGGGAGGGGGGCACTTTTTTTGCATTGTCCCATAAAAGTTCTATAAATACAAAATACTTTATTCCACCATTACTCAAAGCCTTCAGGAAAATAACACTCGAAAGGACAATAAAACAGCTTTTTTTCCCTCTCTAATTCAAGGCACAGACTCTGTGGATGCACCAGGTCTGGTTCACATTAGAAGCAGGTCTGGTCCATCTAAGGTCTGAACTGTCAACAGTTAGCTTGATGATTGATGGTGTATTAATGCTCTCAGTCCCTTTCTATTGTCATTGTGCATTACACAAATTAGGGTAAACAAATGCCCACCCCCCTCGCTCTACCCACCTCCCACACACACACACACGTCCTCACATCCACACGTTGTCCCCATGTCACGTTGCTCTGTCCGTGCTAATGCCGCTAATAGGCTTGATGTGTCTGTGTTACCTTGTTGTTACCTTGATGGTGAGCTAAGTTCCATTGAATTAACTCGGATGGATCTACAGATGCATTACGTCACCACATCTGGCTTACATCACCAGCCCTTCGCATTTGTCCTCAATGACAAATGGGATTGTTATCACCAATCCTGTCCGCTCTACCTTCCCCTTTGTTCTGCTGTTTTCTGCATCAGAATGACTAATTTAAACTCTGTGAAATCAATGGATAAGGTGACTCGTATGTATATTGAAGGTTTCACACTGTGGGCGTTCTTTCAGTCTGGTGTGTGGTTTGTGTGGGCGTATGTGTGGGTTGTCCGTCTGAGACGTTTGTGGCACATGCAAGAATCACACGTGCATATAGATACCCACACATGGAGGTGACACGGTCACCGTCATTAGACCTTCACAGACATCTGCTCATGCCTGCGACGTGATGTGATCCTTCACCTTCTACATGACAGTTGGCCATTTAGCACTAAATTTATGCCGCCCATGCCCTTTATCAATGCATTCTGAGGAGTGGGGGCCAGATAGAGGGCGTCACTCAGCGTCCTAGCTTTGATTTGTGTTACTGCTTTTACTCAACCAGACATTGTAATGACACGTTGGGCTTTTGAGAAGCTCTGATGGATGGAAGTATATTTGCTTTTCAGTGGTTAACTGAGGTGAGACACATCTTATGAAATGATGACAAGCAGTTCTCCTTTTGAATGGGTTTGTTTGGATTAGTTTTGCTTCTTTGGGAATTAAAATCTGATCATTATTCAGGGAAAATGCTGGTTCAGAGGTGGAAGAAGTAAAAGGAAAACAAACACCTGGTGAGAACTTATTTTGTTTTCACTGCTGTACAAAGTCTGCAGAGGCATTCAAAGCAGTGCTTTGTCAATGTCTGACCAGACACTTTTTAAATTTCCCTGGTGGCTGGAGAAACTTCCAGACATTCAGAAAGAGGCTGTGAATAATGTACTAGACTGCCTGCTTAGAGAGGGGTCACCTCTTATTTTGATGCCGTCTGAAATCTTCCCTTCAGTTACCCTTAAAGGCTCAGTTGTCCCAAGTTCACCTAAGTTACACAGTGATGTGCTTCCACCTTAATCCATGTGTTATTTTAACATGCCAGTAGTTCACAACACAGTCTCCACTGGGGAGTTCATACACAAGGTTTTTTTTAGCCCAGTTCTCTGCTATGCCACTACAAAAGAATCTTACTCATACAGTTGATCATTTTCCAAAATGGCACTGCTTATTCTCAATGTTCTCATCAATGCCCATTTTTTTGTTTTTGTTAGTAGCTTTCTTTCTGCATAAATTGATTCGTTAAACATCAGCTTTATAATGCTATAATAATGTGATCTGTTAAACCAAGCCACATAAAAGCAGTACTACCATATGGTAATGAGCTTCATCTTGTGTCTCTTATGCTACATAAAATAGATAAAATACAGCTGTGGTGGACTAAAGCACTTGATTTTACTTGCATTTTTCATGAAGTTTTGTTTATTAACCTCCCTGAGTTTATGAGATTTCAGAGATATTATGTTTCTGAGTGTGCTTCCAAAGTTTCAACTAGCTCATGTATGAAAATGAAATGAAAATAATTATGAAAATCATGAAAATCATTCTCTTTGTTCAAAGGCAGACTGGGTGGGTTAATGCCACGTAAACCTGCCCTTCCTTTTCTTTTGCTCCACTTTGGAGCCCTCTTCACCTCCTCTCTGCTGGGGAGAAAGTGTGAATGGTAATAGAGACTGACTATCATTGCAGGCTAATGCTGCCATTACCCAACCTCTGATAGATGAAGCCATTGGAGGGTGTTATCAGAGCCAGCTGTGAAGTATGCATTATACATGGGCAGTAACCCTGACACCAGGTGGAGACACACACAGAATTAAGGAAGTGTGTGGCACACAGACTGTCAAGTCAGTTTATTATGTACAGATACTGTATCTGAATATCCATGGACTTAAGTCCTCCGAGCAGTAAGTCACAAGCAATTGAAGCACAAAGATATGGTCAACTAATTGTTATAAATATAAATCAATGATACTGTAGACTGGATTAGAATGTACAGAATTCTATGTGGTATCACTGATGTATTTTTCAGGTTTGGGTTCAGGAAGTATGCATTGTTGTCCCATTGGTGTATTGTACTGTGTATTATTCTGTTTTAAGAACAAAGAGAGGGACGTAGCACTAGTAAAAATACAATATCCATTTGGTGCGTGTAATGAGCAAGTACGGGTAAGTATGGGATATCTGATTTCTGGCTTCATAAGAATTTGGGGTTCATTGGCCAGAAAAGTCTGACAAATCCTGCGCTATTTAGAATTTCAAAATGCCAGCAGTGCGCTGGCCTCCTGAAGAAGAAAAACATCACTGAGGAGAGAAGCTGAGAGTGCCAACACTCATTTCAAATAACATATTAATGCTGGTTGGTGACATTATTACCCAAAATGGATAGGACCATTGAACTAGGAACACATTTTTGGTGGTGAGAATTTGGGAACAAAGGAATCACCCTCTATACATAAAATACAACACACTGCGTAGCAGGATTGTTGTGGGATTGTTAGCAGAAAGTTGCATACTTACCTGGGACGCTACATTTTTGTTCCATAGGGGGAATTTTTGGGGGCACTCTATAGTGCATACATTTCACTACATGGGCACTGATAAAATGACACAGAGCAAATGCAGTGCACTATACAGTAAATAGAATAGGGAGTGGGTTGGGCATAGGCCCTTTTCATATGGCAATACCGATCTATATGTTAGGCTAAAATGGGCCCATACTATCAGCCATGGTAACATGTGTCTGTTATTCACTAGACAGAATATTTCACCTTTGCAACATCACAGCCACAGCATTGTTGCTGACCAGGTACATTTCTACATGGCCACAGTCTGTCTTGCCAAATGGACATTTTAAGGCTGCTTAACATGTCATGAAGTATACAGTGAACTGTGAGTTTAGTTTTCTCCACTGGTCTGCTAGTTCCTGCAGACAGGATCAACCCAGTAAGGCCCATTTCAGATGAGGTGGTACAGGGTGTAGTATGCATGTGCCACCAGGAAAGAAATGTGAAGGAAACATAAAGTCAGCATATAGAATTTGTGTATGCACACCTTGAGGAATTCAAGCATGAAGGCAATAAGGTGGTCCTACCTGTTATTGGCTGGCTGTCCCTGATAAAGTGACCAGAAAAATTAGGTGCTGGTTTGCTTTGATGAGCTACTCCAGGAGTTATCTGCACCTTAACCAACACTGGACTATCGTAATGCTTGCTTTCATATTCATGTGCACACAAGTTTCTTCAAATTGCAAACAGAAAGAATTTCCTTTTATGATTGATATATCCCATTAAATAAACTCATCCAATTAAATATTTTTGTGAAAAATAAAACTTACTGGAAAAAAACATTTTTGAGGCAGGAATCTTTTTCTATAAGCACTCATATTATCAATCAAAATGTCAAAATTTTGTGTAAATTTTGTAAAAAAAAAATTTACACACTCAGTTTTCCATCTCCATGTTTTGAGTACCCCCGGCTGAGAGCTCTCAACCTCCAATTCTGCTTCTAAAAGCTGGAGTGGCGAACTGGGAAGAGTGATATTCAAATCAAAGCTGCCTGAGCGTAGTGTGGAAATGAGGTCTAGTTATTGACATGAATTCATAACCAGGCTGACATATCACACACTCAGTGATATCCAACAAATCATGTGAACACACGGGCAACCGGATGATTAGGAATAGTTAATCAAGTGTAACAATATACCTCCAGTGCAGTGTGTTGACATGAATGGATGAGAAACAATGGTTATGTTTGCCTTTCTTTTTTTTTTTTTAGCATTTAGGGATAGATCATTTTTTACCATATGCTTGTCCACCAGAAAGAAAACAATGATGTAAAAGAAATTGTATCACTTAAGTGTGGTGTTCATTCAGTGTGAAAAATTAGGGCCACAAACATCTGGTGCATTTGATGTGGTTATACCCTTGCCCTCATCAATGCCTCAACACAATTTTATTGTGGAGGTCTACAGAGACTTCCTTGGACTTTGTGGCTTTGTTTTTGTCCTGATATTTACTCTGAATTGTGGGACCTTTTGTATGCACAGGTGTTCAAACAGCTGACCAGTGTTTGGAGAGTTGCAGCCAAGTGTGTGAATACTTTATAAATGAGAGATTTCAGTTTTTAGATTTTTTCATAAATTTGCAAAATCCATTCTAAATTCTTCATGTTTTCAATTTCCCTGCAGCTGGTTTGTTAGTTCAAAAGCTGTTTGGTGTGTATTGTTACTGAGGACATAAACAGCTTTTTCTTCTTTTTGTTTTGATCTGCCTGTCTGTCTGTTTGAGGCTGTCCACTTCTTTTTACACAGTTAACCTTGTCACAGACTCCACTGTTTTACCCTCAGGAGGGTGTAGGCAGCTTCTGATACTCTAGCTGTTGCCAGTAGATCCTCTTTTTCTCCCAGCTGGGAGTTCACTTGTGGTGCACAGCCCTGACATATGTGCTCATGGAATCACTACTGGGAATAGAAGCCTGAGCTGAGTTCTATACTTCATACAAATTCTGTGCAGGTTTTGAGTATGTAGAGCGCTCACATTGAAAAGTGACAACACCTAGTGCTACTGTCCAGCAAATCTGATCCATGAATTCTGCCAACATAAGTGAGGACTTCAGTATCAGGGACCTCATCTTGTTATCCTGTTTAGCTTTCAGAGACACATGTGAAAATAGTTTACAATTGAATAGACTGTCCTGTCATACCTTTGTGGTAAAGTAAATCTACTAGAAATTTGTATTCAATGTGCCAGACGTTTTACAAGCCTTTGCTATTCTGTGATTCACTTCCTCGTCAGTGTTCACTTGTCTGGAAAGCGTAACTGTAGATGAATGTTTCAAAAGCACTGAGAGTGTCTTCACTGACAGTAATGACCAGCTTCATGAAGAGTTTTCCTGAAACAGGACGGTACAAACTGTAACATCCAGTTTCATCAGGACTCAGAGTGAATTTCTTATCGTTATTGCCCATTGTGGAAAAAGAGTGAAGCCTGGCACATATAGGTTTCATTCAGGGAAACCATTCAACAGTCAAACTGTGCAGCAGACTGAGGAAAAAGAGTCTTTAGAGGGAAATGTCAGTTGAAATGACAAGACTCTTCTTTCCATACAAGAGAGATGATGAAGAAGAGGAAGCTTGACAGAAAAAGAGAAAGGTATACAAAGATTTGGTTTGAACATTGAGTCTGCTGTCTGAGATGCTTGCTTCGCACAGTGCTCCAAAGACCCAGAAGCCAGGGTCATGCGTCACTAGATAAGAGGGTCATGTGTAGTTGAAGTTAACCCTGGGGTGAAATGGTCCAGATGGACTGCCCCAAACTTCTCCTTTACTTTGTGTATCAATTAGGTGGCATGAACACTTCAGTGACCAGCCTAAAGACAAGTCTGGAGGAGGTTTCATAGAGTTTCTATCCCCACTGATTGAATCTAGATGTCTACTGAACAAAATAAATGTTTGGTTCCTGTATGGTTTAACAGTTCGGCTGCACGTAATGATTTTTACTGTCAAATATTCTGTTGTCCTGTACATAATTTTAAATCAACATTCTGCAACTTTTAAAATCTGGTTTGCTGGAGTACACGTATCTCAGTGTGAATCAGTTTGAGAATTAAAAAAAATGTATGATTGTTGGCTTAGATGTTATAGGCTGAACATTCTCCAGCAGTATACCATCATCTACAAATTATCAGACCCAGAATAGATCTACAACATCTTTATTGACCTCACAAATTTTATTTACAGTGGTAATATACAGCTCTGCGCGTTATTGATCAGTGAATGTGACAGAATGGGTGAAACATGGTCGTCAAGAGGACCCATTCACCATGGAAGGTCACCAGGTGGAGGAAAATGACCCAGAATGGCTGCAGCCTGTAATAATCTGTATTAATTCTGTGCGAGCTGTTACCAGAGAAAACACATCTGTCCAAAGTGACTTATTGATTTCATAAGCCTCCCTGTAAAGCCAGTGGTGAAGCTCAGCAGCAACAAGCTGGAGGTCCCGTGACCGAGACGAGCCGTTGTCTAGAAGAAAAGGACCTAAGCAGACGCGTGAAACCTTTCAACGATTCTCAATCCCCTAATGCTCCAAGGAAATCCAATTTCACATGGCTGTAATTGAAATTTATTTTGTCACCACAATGGCGAGTCGACATCATTTATTGAGCTCTGTCTTTCCTGTGCCGGGGGATAAGTCTCACACTTCTGCAGTGTTGAAGCAATAACTTGTGTTATTAAATGAATTATCAAAAAAAAGGTGTTTTACCATCTTTTCATGTATTATTTAGATTGCGACTGATATTTTAGACTAGAAAATATTTCATTGAGTGTGTTGTAAAATGTTGGAACTTGAAATGCAGTCTTTGACGTGTTCAGGTTTTGAATCATATAGTGTTATACAAACCACTGGCGTATGTGAAACGTCTAATACAACCAGCGCAGTCCATCTTGATGAATCAACATTAGCATTTCTACCGCTGCCTTACTCTTGATGGGTCCTGGAGTGTGATGTAGAGGCAGCCACAGGATCGCCCTTCATACCTCTCAGCCATGCTAGGAACGCACAGCATGAAGAGGTCCATTACCTCTACACCGTCCCTTCACCTCCTCCACTCCCCCCCTTCACACAGCTGAGAAACACACCAGCAGAAATAACGTGGAAAACCCGACAAGCGTTGAGCCTCGCTAAAACCAGACCCAGACTCACAGGGCTGCGTTTGAATTATGCTGCAGATTAAAAAGTGAGTGAATCATATTTGGAGCGCATGGTGGTTAAGCAAAAGCAATCAATCAAATTAAGGGGGGAGATGCTTTTCAGAGGAGTTATTACATATTCTAATATGGCCATTTCCAATCTGTAATTGGATGACTTCTTTAGCAAGCATAGCATGAGGGAAAGGACTCATGAACACAATCTTATTTGCGTGTGTGTGTGCGCGTATCATCTAGCTTATTAAAATTGTTTAGACCCTATTAACCTCACGACAGCTTTTGCACATTACAATTTAAATTCCTGATTTCGTTTTCATCCCTGCCCTTTAATTAGAGTTGTTTTCTAACGGTCCGACGACAGCGTTTGCTCAAAATGCTCTTTTTTCCTCGGACTAATTGAGAGTTACTGCTCCTATGTGCATCCAGAAAAGCATGTGGGTACTTGACAGGTGGGCTCATAATGTCTGGCCCCTCGGGGGATAGAGAGACGTGAAGTTGTTGCTGTAATTGCTCATGCAGCGAGGTGGCCTTCCCTTTTGTCTGCACAGGTCTGTCAAAAACAGTGGGGGGCCTTCCTTCTTTGTCTGTGGCGATAACTTGATGGTGAGGTCATTGTGCTTTGTTTTTCCACTACTTTATTCTGTATGTGCATTTTGGTGCACTCAAAAATGGCAGCAGCCTGTTGTCCTGCTCAGTTTACTTTAATATAGAGTTGACAAATTTCCTCTGCAAAGTCTCAGTGTCCTCAGTGTCTTTGTGAAAGGAAAATCATAATATATATGAGTTTGCTCATGCATCTGTGTATACATTTGGTTTCATTGTGAATAACAATTGCATCTTTTTGCATGTGTTTGAGTGTCAGGTTGTTTGTTTGTGTGTGATTTATGATACGTGCATGCCTGTGTGTGAATGTGGGGATGTGTGCAGTGCTTTGGCTGTAACATCTGGCACTAGTGTGATTGGTGTGGTGCACCCTCAGGCCTTGTCACAGGTGATAGATGACGCCTATCACACCTGTCAGCAAGGACCCAGCCAGCCAACTAGCCAACCAACCAGCAGCCTGCCCTCCTTTATCTTCACCCTCAGTTTTTACTGCACAGAGAGAGATGGAGAGATGGCGGCAGCAAAGAGAGTGACTCATTGCCTTTTATGAATAGAAAAATACAAGCAGCGTTTCGTTTTGTCTAAACTAACAGCAAGACCCCAGCATTGTATTTAAAAAATAAAAAAATGTTTTTGTTCTCAAGTAGGATGTCAGAAAATGATGTGGTTGAATTAATGTAAATAAGTATAATAATTTCAGATATTGAGAAAGTGTTCCGTTTACAGCGGAGGACAAATCAGTTTGCATGGTTCCTGAAGCTGCAACATGTAAATCAACATCACAGTGAATGTGAATGAGGAATCCAGATAAAGAACAGTCCTCCTTCTCCAGATGAGGTGTTTCAGTGGTGTCCAGGAACAGGCTGTGTTTTAGCACAGTCAGAAAACCTGCCAGCCAGTTTCTCCCCTGATTCCATAGGCTGAGACAATTAAAATCCATCTGTTGCACTGCCTTCCTTGCTTTATCTATTTTTTTTTGTTTCTCTTTCATTTCTTCACTCTACCATTTTCAAAGGCTCTAGTCGTGCAGGCCAGGAATCGGGCTGCATTGTATCATGATCGTCCTTGTTGTCATTTGCTGCCCAGTATCTTGATTTGGAGTATGATTGTCGTTGGGACTAACGTTGGATTTATAGTTATGTGTTAAGGAGTTACAGCGTAGCTGCCGTAGTTACACCACAGCTGACGTGCAGCTCATAAAGAGATATCAGCTTCAGAGATATCATATGCAGTGAATGAAGTATGGAAATCACTTAAAGGTGTGTAATTAGAGCATGCTGCAGCCTGATGTACAACACATTTATCTAGAGTTGGATTAGTGATGTCAACAAGTGAAATCTACACTCTGACAGAAATATAATTCCACCTTTAAATTACATTTTTTGTTTTGGTCTTTGCCACCAACTGTTGCACTGTACAGTATGTCACTACTTGTTATTATATCTCATCTCAAGTGGTGGGTAAACTTCATCAACAGAATTTGTACACCAGCTTAAATACATCACTTCGTTCTCCTCTCTTGCAGCGTATCTGTCCACCAGACTAAATAGTTAAGAACAGATGCAGGTAATGAGCACAGTGTGATGCCGTTACCATCAAAACAAAACTAAGGACATTTTTAACCTAAGCAAAAGGTAGTCACCATTCCTTCACATTTGTCCTATCGTGCAAAGCACCAGTAAAATAAGACTAAAAAATAATAATCTCATTTTACATTTTGACAAACTTATTAAAAATCTGGAAAAAGAAATGAATTTATTGGAAATGAGTGCGATTTCAAAGGGAGTTAAAGTAACAGGCAGCCATTTACTAGTGAGTGAGAGATGAACACTATTTGGATGTAAAAGTGCACAGTATGGAGTTTTTAATGTAATTGCGTCAGTGACACTCAGGTAGATCCACAGTACACAGTAAAGTACATCCACACTGCAAAAGCTCACACATGTTAATGGATTAACCGGGGAGCCCCGGATGAGGTTTGACAGAGTGCCAGCTCAGGGCCGTAGTGGCTTTCCTTGTGCCTGATAATAATTGATGGATGACTGTGGTGCAGGACACTGACAGCCTGGTTGCCTGGCCTTTACCCTCTGCCAGCTCAACCCTTACATGTGTGAAATAGCCAATTACTCCGACGCCTATTGAAAGTAATAGGCTGATGAGGAAATGGCTACTGTGGGATGTTGGGGAAGCTTGTAGAGGGAGGAAGAATAAGATAAAGTTCTACGAGGAACAGCTGCCGCCTCCCCAGCTGGGCCTGCCGGGCACTATGCACGCAGGAGATGAAAGGGTCAGTTAGGTGTTTTCTCCCTCTAACCACGGTATTCCCATGCCGTATTGACTTAAAGTTTATGATCCATGATACAGTCATGTTATACAGGAGCTAATTTACAGAAATAAATCCTCCTTTTAGAGGCTGTTAAATGGATAATGGAAACAGCAGCAGCCATACATTCTCAGGGAAGCATTAAACACTATTTTTTTTGCAGGGGAATGGAAAGTCATATGCTGCGTGGCGAGCTAACGCTAGCCAGCCATAGGATATTGACAGAACAATCCATCTTTATAAAAGACAGTGAACAATTCCAATCTATTTTCTGGAATCACATTATCAGAGGCAATATATGACTGCATCTAAATATATACAGGAGATTTATATATGAGGAGAGAGAGGGGGAATCTGATGGGGTGTTCTTTTACAGTAAAGCATCCCAGATAGAAAGGCGAGCAGTCTCTCTTCATAATTGGACAGGTTATTTTTACACAATGCTGACGTCTTGGGCTACTTGCTGACATGTGTAGCCATATTTCTCTCAAAGATTCTCTCTAATGCTCTTTCACTGTCTCTCCATGCCACCTCCGCCTCCCCTCCTCACATGCACTCTGCCCTCCCTCCGTCTCTTACTCCCCCCTCCATTCATCCTTGCACTGTCTTTCATTACTACTTCTACTCTCTTCTTCTTCCCTCCAGTTCACCCTCATCTATTGTTTTTCCTCTGTAGCATTTTTCAGTCTCCCGCTATTCAAACAAAGCATAATTGACTGATGTTTTGGAGCGTCTTACCCTGAAAGACACTGATTGGACACAGCTTGTTCTCCATGTAACCAAAGCCATTCCCTTTGTGCTAATTCAATTCCAGCTAGACACCCACCCTAATCTATTGGTGCTTCAATCGGAGGCAAAAGAAAATTGAATCTGGACATGGATGTAATGCAACTTTTTTTAGATTTCTTGTTTACTTGTCTTGCATTTAATTTATCATCAAACAAACCCATTACTGTGAATATCTCAGCATGACAAATTTTCTCTTGTTTATCGTCATCTCATTATCTCTCGGGTCTTGATAAAGCAGACTCAGATGTGCTTTCAACAAAATAAGCTTTTTAACTTAATTTCCCATGTGCATAAACTCCTGAAGGCATTTCAAGTTTAATCCAATCATGCCAATATGAGCTCTGTTACCTCCATTTACGATTTCAAAGACGAACCTCGTCTGCCCTTGGCGTATGTCTGACACGTGGGTGTATTGGGACCTCCCCTGCCTCATGCCAGCCAATGGTGATGGATGACTTGTAATACATCACTGGAGCTTGAGCTTAGTGGGTGGTGGACCTGATTGTCAGGGCTGTTCTGTAGTATTGGCCTGTCCATAAGTAAGATGGAGTTTTAAAGAAATGATCTCATCACTGACGCATCAACCAAAGGCTACAGCACATTGAGTTTTACAGAATGACTGTGTCGATGACGAAAACATATGTTCAACACCTGAAAGAGTTAAAAGTATGAATTTGTGAATGTGGTAGGGCTTTAAGATATGAGTTGAAATTTATACAATTATTAATAAGTCATAGCTATTTTTATTACTTATGCACATGATTATTCTTTTCTCATACTGGTTATAAGCCATACATACAGGTGCATGGATTTAGGGAAGGTAATGTTGGTCAGTTGGTCGGTCCAGCACTTCAGTCCAGACCGAAACATCTCAACCACTGATAGATAAATGTTCCTGATCCTGTTTCTGGCCTCACTTTTCTTGTAGCACCATCATGGTGTTGACATTTGTGCTTTCGAACTTTGGTGATCCTCTGATTTTTCATCCAGCGCCATCATCAAACTTTTAATTTGTTTAATACTGAGGTTTGTAGCCTAAAACTTGCACAACTACGTGTCCCATCAGCCTCAGCTGAATGCTAAACTAATATGATGAAAAAAGTATATATTACATCTGTGCCAGCTGTGTATGAGCAGCCTCACAGAGCAGTGAGTGTGGCTGTAGACTCTTAGTCTTGTTTTATATTTGAATTTATTACAGTTTGACCAGTTGAAACTTCAGGACTTGGCCTGACCTGGTTGGTGTCTCGTTAGATTGGTTGTTGTCATTGGTTGTCAGTTTTTCATTTTATTGAACTCAGACTGTTTATTGTACAGATGAGAATTGTAATTAGAAAATGTAATTAAATAAATTCTGCTAACATACCACTGCTTTGTGGTATCAGGACTATTATCTGCAGTCTGATAGTCAACTTAACAAACATGATAAAATGCATTAGCTGAAGCATGATTTCACTGGCAAGAGCACTGTATATTTTAATGGCTTGTAGGCCTCCTGGCAGAGTTAGGCTGTACCGCATATCTATTACTGATGGTGTGATTGACACGGGCAATGGGGCCTGGGATTGGAGATGGCTGTGCAGAGTATTGGTGTGAGGGAGAGTTGTGTTCCCTTCATTAGACGAGCTGGGGGAATGCCCTGTTGACCCCACACTGACCCCTCCAACACAATTACGAACCACAGGCCTGGCGCCGGTTATTGATGCCCATCACTGACATGAGCAGCTGCACAGGGTTACGGTCTCACTCACTAATGTGAGCCACAGTGTGTCAGACTCACTGAACTATGGAAACACACATTAAAAAGGAAAACGGGTATACGTCCTGTGTGGCTCGATGATTTGAATTCTAAATGCTTTTGTGAAAGGGAGACGAAGTTTATAGGTTAAAACTGTTAAAAATGTAGAGTCTGACATTTACAATGAACAATAGAGCTTTATGTGATCATTAAAAAATGATAACAATAGATTGTTCAATGTTTGTTTTGTATTTGTTTGTGACATATTTGATAAAGATCCCCTCATTTAGGTTAAGTGCTGTGACAAAGATCTAAACTAATTTATTTTACAGTCAAAAATTAAATTATGAAGGTATTAATATGAATTTAATTCTACACAATAATCATGTTAAAGTTGAGATGATGATGATGATGTTGAAATAAGACTGACATATACAAAGAATGCAGCCTATAAAGATTAAGAATGATAAAAATAAATTATGCAGAGCTATAATAAACTTTAAGTTTTGTCCATCTAACAGACCAAAACCCCAAATATTAAATTTACAATTACATAACAGTTTGACAAGCTAATACCAGTGAATACTTGGCATTTATAAGGAATATATTGCTTAAACTTCTGACAATCAAAATTGGTTGTCACTTTCCCTGTTGAGGACTAAATTACTTAATCATAGCTTGAACTTTGTTTAACAAGGGCTGTATGAACAAAAACAGAGGTCCCTTTTGGATATCGGATTGTTCTTAGGTACCCTTAAGAAGGGTACCAGAGGATATTGCAGCATGATTGGAACAAACACCTGCGATATGGCAGAGGATTCTCTAAAACAAGAAAAAAAAATATTTTCGTTGGACCTCGCATCTCTGATATGAGCCTCTCTCTCCACCAGCTATAAGTGTGTGTGTGTGTGTGTGTGTGTGTGTGTGTGTGTGTGTGTGTGTGTGTGTGTGTGTTTGTGTGTTGCAGTGCTGCTCCACTGTACCTTGTTGTTGTGTTTGTGATGTAATATCCTGGGCTGTGAGTGTGGTGTAAAGGAAAAAAAAAAACAGCCTGCTGCTTTTGGTTATCTTCTCATTTTTTCCTCAGCAAGCTGGCAATAAGCCAACATTCAGCCTATTGATTTTCTGCACCTCCTCTCATAAAATGAAACCTGAAATAGTTTACCCCCCTTCCTCTCTCACTTTGCAGGTTGTAGCTCTCGACAAATTTTGCAACCTGTGATTTATATAATGCTTCTCTTTTTGAGCCTTGGGAAAACAGGGTCTATTTTCACCACACATTCTTGTTTTTATATTGTTGTATCTTTGGCTTGGTGCCATTATACCTGCCTAGGTTTTACCTTGTTAGCGGCAGTAACGCTGCATATCTTATGGCTCTTGATTCCAAATTGACCAGAGGAATCCCTATTTTCCACCTCTCAGGGGTAATGGTGGGGAGCCCCCGTTAACGAGCCTTTGTCCCTGCTCACTGATGGAGGGCACACGGCTCTGGGAAAGTGGCCTATGTGATTAGTAAAATGTGGTTAATAAAATAGATGGAAGGGTCACCAGCAGTGATCAAGTCAAGGAAGCCTCTGAATGATGGGGGTGTCAGCTGATGCTAGTAAAGGGAGAGTGCTCAGAATAGAGTGGAGTAGTAGCCTTTAATAGATAGTCATTAAGAGCTATTAAAACTGACCAGACAAAGGCAAAACTGTGCTTAGCTGTCAGGTAAGTAAAACCACTCAGTAAATGCTGAGGAGAGGACTGATCTGTCAACTCTTCAACTCCAATAAGAGGAGTCAATGAGGTGGACAACTAGATCTAATAATACCTGTGTGATCTGTTGGAAATGTTAATGTGAATGGAGGATAAAGTGGCACAACTGAACGATGTTCAGTACGACTCAGGCTGGCTCAGCTGTTCATGTTTCCATGGTCGGAGGAACAGTCTAATCCAGCCAATCAAAAAGAGATTGGTAGGAGGTTATGTAGGAAGACAGGAGGCTGATGATATGGGTGGAGAAGAAGGAGAAGATGAATCACAAATATGATCCAAAGTGAAGAGATTAGATCCATATCAATGAGAGCATGCAGTGGATCTATCTCCACTATCGCACATCCACTGCTTATCTGACTTTGATTTATGTTCTGGCAACATACAGTCGGAGGGGAAAAATGATTTGGCACTTGTTCATGTCCAAACAATGGGCCATAGTGTGAGCAATTACATCTGACACTTTCTTCTAGACAACTCAAGGAGACTCCTGGTGTGGTGTGTCCTGCTGTTTGAGGAGTTTGCCCTCTGCCTGGCTTGGCTTGTAGCAGGTGTGTGAGCCGACACCCCGTGTTTTCCGTGGCTGACCTCCCTGCACTAGGCCCGGGCAATTAGTTCACAAAATGGCTGACTGTAAATCTCCTGCGGGAAGAGTTTGGCAGGGCCACCCCGAGGTGAGCTCCACAACGAGGAATTAGACACACAGTATTATCTAACAGCAGTTTTATGATGTGAGGAGCAGAACAGGGTGAAGAGAGGGGCAAGGATGCTCCTCTACAGAATCATCAAGGGAGCGTTGTAGTTTACTGCTGTTGTGCTTTTCAAGATCAGGGTCTCTGTGTACAATATGTACCATATGAGGTTCGTTATAAAAGACCAAACACAAAACTGGATGGGATGTAGGGAGCCAAGGCAAGTAAAGAGAGGTAAACGCCGCTTGAACTATTCAGATGTAATGTGAAAAATACTGTGTGGTTCAAAGTTCACTGGTAGTAATGAAGATTAAATTATTATGTAGATTTTAACATTTTTAATGTCTGACATACTTGATTTATTTGTTCTCTTTTCATTCCATCCTTTATACACACAGAGATTACTGTATTGGCTCCATAAGATGACCTTCATTAAGAGACGTCACCCTCATTTGTTTTCAATGAGAAATGCTTTGAATAAAATGAGCCAAGCAAGAATAAGATATTAAACATCTTTACAGTTTTTTTTTTTTTTTTAATGTGGTTAATGTCACATAAAAGATCCGTTAAGTCGCCTCTGTAACTCAAGACAAATTGACACCCACTTGAGCACTTGCACATAGAAGTTGAAACCTTCCTGACTTTAGCAAGGATCAGTGATGATTGCTTTGTTACAGCTCTCATGACAAATTCGCTGCCATTATATTTACCAACACTAGCTTTAAACATGAACTTCCCAAATTTTAAGCTCAAGTCTCTGCAGTCTAAAACCTCTGTAGAGTGTGGTCATCACTGTCCTGTTGTTATTACTGTTATTACAGACTGAGCTATCTACAACCCCTCAAGTCGCCCATTGACGTTTAGCCCATAATGGTCTGGGGCTAATGGGAAAGGGTGCTTGAAAATATTGAATATACAATTATCTTCAATTGTTATCTATCTATCTATCTATCTATCTATCTATCTATCTATCTATCTATCTATCTATCTATCTATCTATCTATC
>JBBMJY010000021.1:18509572-18534970 GCA_037833715.1 Toxotes lorentzi
CCGGTCGTATGTATATATATATATATATATATATATGTATATAGATGTATATATATATATATGTATATATATGTATATGTATGTATATATATATATATATATATATATATATGTATCTGCCCAAAGGGTTCCGTTTTTGTCTCATTACACCAGAGAAACCTTTTCCTCATGCTCTGAGAGCCCTTTAGCAAACTCCAAAAGGCCTGTTGTACGTATTTTATTAAAAGTGGCCTCAGTCTAGCTACTCTACAATAAAGGTGTGATAAACAGAGTGCTGCTGAGATGTTCGTGCTTATGGCAGGTTCTCCCAAGGCTGCAGAGGACTTCTGAAGCTCTGTTAGAAGTTGTTGTAAATGGGAGATTTCAGTTTATGTGTTTAGTGTATCCCGAAAAATGGCGATGATATCCATTTAAAATTAAGTCTACGGCACTAAGGAAGTGTGCTAAAAGTAAAAGGGTCGGAATACTTTCTGAACCCACTATGTGACGAGACAGACAGAAAAAGACACTATGGCAGTGTGAGCATTAGGCAGGCATGTCTGAGAGTACAGGGGTTTACAACTGAGCATTACACACTTGGCTGAAGGTTAAACCCCAAGGTTTAAGGTGAGCTCAAATATCAGTTTGTCAGAAATGCAATTGAAGAAACCTCAAAATACACCCATCATGGTGAGGACAAATCGCTTCTCCATGCCCCTCAATGTGAGGCCCATTAACTGAGGGAATGAACACGATTGCGGGCCCGTTTCTACCCGAGCAGGCAAAGGGCAGACTGGAAGATAAACGACTGCTGGACAGTAGGAAAGGACAGCGAGGCAGTCAAAAGGACAAGAGGAGGAGACAGAGTCAGTGGTCGTCAATATGAAATACAGACTTTATACACAATAGCTACTTTCATTTTCCGTATAAATGTTTAACAATAAATTTTATTCTTATATTGTTAACACTGATCATAA
Source organism: Toxotes lorentzi (assembly GCA_037833715.1). Taxonomy (NCBI): domain Eukaryota; kingdom Metazoa; phylum Chordata; class Actinopteri; family Toxotidae; genus Toxotes; species Toxotes lorentzi. Next base: position 18,510,529 of record JBBMJY010000021.1, read on the forward strand.
CTTCCACATAAAAAGTCTAGCAGGGGAGAGGCAAAGAGACAAATTGTCCATCCAGTGAAGCTTCACCTTGTCAGAAAGTAAATGGTTTTACTAACTGTAACTATAATGTGCCAATCTTGCCCTCAGGTCTCATTGGAAATGCATTCGCAGGTAAATTCACCCTGTCACAATGTGAAACCCCTGGCCATAAACCACCTCAGGAGAGCTTTTATCAGTCTTAATGCACTCTTCAAAGAGCATCCTTCACTCTGCATGTCCCACCGAGAGGTGCTGCTTGACCGCAGGCAGAGGCTACTGTATCAGTTTCGCTTCACAGATGATGAGAAAGACCATTTGGGTGACCGAAGAGCATCTTAACCTTTTAGGGGTCAGCGAGTGTAACATCAGAGTGATGGTCATCCAGTCCTGAGCCCTGAGTACACTTCTTTTCTAATATTGGATACTGTCAGCAGATTTGCAATCTAACATTTGTCTGACTGTGTAGGGAGGACATTGTATTTGACCCTGGACGTTTTACATTTTGCATCTGTGCTGACTATAGACATCTAAACATGCAGTGCTCTTCATACTCAAGCTCTTTATAGCTTTCAGTCCTTGATATACAATTTCAGAGGGGACTGTCAGAGTCACATTTTCTTCACAGGCCATTTTACTGCAAGCAAACATAGCACCCCTGTTCATCAAATGCAATATTGCATCCCCACTCCCCAGTCTCCCAACAAGACCCTTTGATGTCAAATTGACACTTTAGTGAACAGCACTTCATGGATTTGATATTGCCTGGCAACTGCAGAAAACCCTCTCCTTGTGGCTTCTTCAGGATGAGGAGCGGATGGTAGCAAGGATGGTTTGGATGGTGGAGACGAAGAGGAAGGATGGGGGATGTATTGTATTAACCATAATGGTGCTGTATGATGTAGGTTTCTGTTTGGCTTGCCTCCAGGCAGTGGAGCAAAATTAAAGTCCAGAAAATCGGATTATCGGAGTCCCTGGGGGTGGGATGCCCAGTGGCCAGCTGATGAGCGCTCATCTACTCTTAGCTGTACTCCGCACAGAGAGCCCTGCTGTTGGCTTGGAGGCCAATTTATTAACAATTATTGCTCGTTAGTGTAGCTTCCTGCTAGCGAGAGGGGGCTCCATGGCTGAGACAATAGCCAAGGTCTATTGTCTTGCAGTTCGCAGTTTGAGGAAAGGCAGTGGTTTGATATATTGTCTCTGAATTCTCTGGCTTTGCTGATTGCCAATTTGCTGTGAGAACACCCATTACCAGCGACACCTGTAGTGCCCACTGAGTTATAAATATGTAATAAATTTTTTTTCCCTCATACATTATTCTACTTCTTATCTCAGGCCGTCTGTCAGTTCATATTTCACTGCTAAGATAGTTAGGCGCTTCAGTGTTGAGGTCTATTAACTGGATGTGCTCCTGAAATACTGTACATTATATTGTGGTGATGTAAAAAAGCCAAGCTATAATGCTGAAACTCTCAGGTCTTTATTATAAGTAGGGCATAACAAAATAGTGAAAAATACCTATGATAATTTCCTGAGACCAAAGATGATGTCCAACCAACACATTAAGACCAAAGATTTGAGGCTTGTAATAACCTAAGACACAAAAAGCAGCGAAATCTGGGAAAATTTGATTTGTTGGCTTAAAAAACTAATCTAAAAATAAATTCATTACCCAAAGAGTTGGCAATTATTTTCCTGTCAGCCAACTAATTAACTAATAAACTAATTAACTATTAATTTAACTTCTAATTATGTAAATTAAGAAATTAGGAAAACTATATATTATAGGGCTGCAACTTCCATAATTTGAAATATTTAATAAAATATCCAAACAGTGAAAAATGACAGATGAAAGCAGTCCAAAACACAAAGATATTTCTTATACAGTGATACAAAACATAGGAAAGCAGCAGATCATCTTCTGTAAGAAGCTGGAAACCAGAAAATATTAAGTATTTTTTCTTGAGTAATAACTTCAGCAATTAGTTAGCAATTAGTAGTCAAAACTGTTGTTTATTAAATCTCTAGGGATCAACTAATTCATTGATTGAAAAAATGATTTAAATACTAAACCTAATGCTGTAATGGTATTTACAGCTTGATCTCTCCTTAACCGATGTGATTCCTTATTTCCAGCAGAAATAAAAACCACATAGCAACACATCGTCCACTCATGAAGCAGATAAACACTAAATGAAGTGCATCAGATGCAGGTAGGGTAGGTTACCCATCAGCCGTAAAAACGCTCCTCTGCCCGCAGTGAGCGGTCTCAGTGCAGTCAGCCCTGCCCAGGCTCCTCACCGGAGCTGCTCACACAAAGGAGCTTATTGTATAACTGTGCCTCACTTTTAATGAAGCAGCGCTCCTGCTCTCTCACGCTCCTCCTTCTTCTCTTGTCCCCTCCCCTGTTTCCACCTCCCTTATGAATATCACAGCAATGTCCCTCATTATTCATGAGCTGGTGTCAGCGTAGTCATGTGCGCCGGGGCTGAGGAGGAAAAAGGGGGGAGTGTCTCGGTGAGCGAGAGTCACAACTCCGGCGTGCGAGTGTGTGCATGTGTATGTGAGTCTGTGAAATAGAGGGAGCGGGAGAGGAGAGAGGAGACACTGGCTGATGCTGAAACGGCTGCTGCTACTTGTACCACTGCTGCCAAGCCGTTCACATCTGAACCTTTCGTCTGTTTGACTCAGCTGGAGCTCTCTGTTCCTCTAAGCTGAGGCTGTCTATGACTGTCTGAATGTGTGAATGGGATGGCTGAAAGAGATGCTTGCTAAGGAGTGACTGATGAGAACCAGTGCTCCGGTGTGGAGGGTGACCCCCTGTGTCCGTACCACCACTGCTCGGGGAGAATTGGACGCCTGGCGTTTCCACGACTACTATAATGGGCTGCAATCTGTGCACTTTACAGAAGCGAGAGGAACACTACAAGCTGCTGTATGAGATTGCACAGGTGAGCAGAGGCACGGCCAACTCTGGCATCGATTGTGTGTGGTGTTGTGCGTGATTATTGTGGAGTGATTTATTATGCATGGTGTGCAGAGAGCAGTTCAAGGCTACTGCTGCTGCTTGTTTTTGGAAAGAGCTTCCAAACCAAGCCTTGTTGGGAGTGTTTTAGGGAGAAGTTAGAAGAAGGTATGAACGAGGGATTAATGCTCAAAATGAAAGTGAGGCAGAATACTGGAGAGAGAGGCTACTTACTCTCCAGCAGATGTGTTTTGAGTAATGAGCAGTTGCTTAGAGAGCAGCTAGTGTGCAGCCCATTCATCCTGCTAGAGGAGCTGTGCTGAGGGAGGAAGTTTTTTTTTTTTTATTGATTACAAACACCTGGGTACATGAAGAAAATTTTACATGGTATCTGTGCCAATTTCCTTGTCCTTAAGCAATGATCATGTGTCCTTGAAGATATTTAGTCTTTCATTAAAAGTTTTCTTTTGGCACTTCTGGTGTCACAGTGAGAGTTCAGGTTTTTTTTTTTTTTTTTAATTTCTTGAACACTTGAACACTTAGGTCTTAATGCTATTGATCTCAGCGCACAAACACAACATACATTTATTCAACTCTTTTTAGATTACTGATGCTACCGCAGGAGAATTTCGCATTTTCATGAAATCCGTGCTCTGCTTTCTATATGAAATTAATTCTGGGTATTTAGAAAGTGAACAGAAACATAAGCAGAGGACAGTAGGTCTCCTAGACTGAGGGGAAGCAGAACAGATAAACAGGTATTCACCTAACCACCTCCAGTCTCCCCATCAACTTTCTTCCTGTGACAGGCTAATGACTGTGAAGCTCAGTGTCTCCTGTAAGCGGAGTAGCTCTCATCTCCCCTTCAAATAGCGCCTGCCTTCACGCAACTGTGATCACAGCCTCATTAGCTGTTTTATACGCCCATCCTGTGCATTAATTAGACGTGGAATATCTTTCTTTACCCTTGTGAAGTGACAGGATGCGAAGAAGCAGGGGAGGTAAACTAGCTTGGGTTAACCACTGCCTGTAGCTTTCAGCTCATGTACAACTTGAAACGCCCTCAAACTGTGGTGGTGACGGACAGCGTCAGTCAGATTTTAAACTGCATGAATGATCGGCAGTGGCGGTGCTGCAAGCTTCTAGATCAGCAGTGAGAGAGGTTGCATTCGCAAATGGTCTGTTTCATAATAGCAAACAGGCAGCATTAATAAGAGACCATGAAGGATGAGTAGGTAGCCACCACAGTGTCTGCCTTTCCTCAGAAGGACCATAAAAATAGTGCTGTCTTGGTGCTTATCTTGGCTTCCGCGCCTCTCTCCGCACCAGTTGTTAAGGAATAGCGTTGACTCCTTTTCTTGTGGTTTAGCAGAGGGGATCAGTATCCGCCAAGTGGGCCAGTCTCCAGGGCACACTCGCTGTTAACAGGAGCTCTCTGGCATGTCTGTCCACCCACTGATATAGTGAGCTGGTTCAGGCAGGAGCTGCAACATCAGCACCTACTTTCTGATCGCCACTGTGGGAGGTAAGGCGGGAAGAATATAGAACATAGATGATAAAGACTCGGGTGGGAATAGAGAGTAAGCTGTTAAAGATGCTGTATGGACTTTGGCTTAAAAGATTTCATGTCTTGCATGCACACATTCACACGTCTTCTGAGAATAGAAAACAAGCAATACACTCTCAGCAACAGCATATCAAATATATAAAAACAGCACTGCTACTGGTAGAAATGAAGAGGAAGGCAGACAGGGAAGAGAGTCTCCTCCAGGAAGTGGTGCTTTCCTTGCAGCTATAAAAGTGTGTCACTGTGTCTTCGTGGTCCGGAGAAGTGTGTTGTGACAGCGGGACTGCTCACCGCTCACAACACCACCAACCTAATCCTCTTTCTTACATATCGTCTCATCTGCCTAGCTTGCTCAGCTTCTCCTTGCTCAGTTCTTTATTCTGTGTTTTTTTTTTGTCCTGCCTGTCTGCTGCTCAGAAACACACACATCTAGACATATATGCACACACACACACACACACACACACTCACTACTCTACTCTTGTGATTATGCAGTCGATGAATGTGTGTATGCAAATGAGGCAGAAGTGGTTTGCTGGTGTCACAGCGTGACTGACCGGCCTTGCAGCAGGTTGATTTGAGGAGCAGGAATCAGTCGCAGTGGTTGGTTAGACACCTTCCACCCCTTCCCTTCACACCCAGAAACAATTTTGACACTCTCCCCGTCTGCCTGACCCCAGTAGCTGTGGGAGATTTATGAGTAGCTGGCTCCCTCACTCTCTCTCCATCCACCCTTTCTCTCTGTTCTCACGGCTGTGGGTGTCCTGCATGGAAATGTGTTCACCTTTCTCAGCTGGCCTGCAAAGCTATCTCACAAGGCTGACATTTTTTATTTATTGAATCAGCTTTCTTGCCTGGACAAGAGTACACATGAATCTTCCTGTAGCCTTGCTCTTTTTCTCACTTTCCAAACTCCTGCTTTGTTATTTCTTATACCATCCTTTGTGCACCTTTTGTTTCTTTGTCTGTCTTTCTTTCTCTTTTTTGATTCCTCTGATCTCTCACTTTCTTTGATTACATTTGTTCCAACCTTTGCTCCAGGCTGCTCCCTGCTGGATTCCACTCCAGTTAATCTTCCTCTGATTTGTCCTCTGTTCACAGGAGAAGACGTAGGAAGTTTTTTTTTCCTCATCTTTGGTCAACAAGGATGAAACCTCGTTGAACCTTTTGACCTGACGTTCAGCAGCTCTTACACCAGGGTCAGCTAGACTCTTACAGCCTGCGTTCTCCACCGGGCTGCCAGTGATTTTTGCAGACAATAACATACTGTAGTTGATTCAGTCTGTGATCAGGCAGGGCTTTGTAATTCCCATTGTGTCCGTGAACCCCCTCGTGAGTGTCACACATTGTCTGTGCACCACTGAAACCCAGTGATGTGTGGCTTTTTTGGGGCTAATTAGCAGGATGGCAGATGTTGATGAGGGGAGCAATGCAGCGTAGCTCTGTTATGTGGGAAGGAAGAGATTTTTGCAGTCTGCAAGTGTGTTGATGCATTAATGGTCTGCAGTGTGTTTTGACAAAAGCCTTTTTTGCAAAGAGTGATCAAAACAAAAAAGGACCCAAAGGCACTGCAGTTAGTGTCAGAACTCAATAGTTAGCGATGATGTTAAGCCACCACTAGGCTACAGTAGCAGACAGCGCCTCTAAATGTTGCTGGGGAATGTATTTCATCCTTCACACTGCAGCACAAAGTATAGGCCCTCCATATCTCATTATCCTGTTTTGTAATTTTCTTTTTTGTTACTGGAAGTTTTGAAAGTAGCATAGCCAGATTTCTAAGTTTTATTATACAGGAGCAGAATCGCTCTCTGCTGCATTTGAGAAATAAATGGAAAGCAGCTTCCCAGCTCAAAGAGGCACAGCAGTCCCTGATAACTTGCTGATGCATATGAATGAGAATGAAGCACCCACAGCATGCGTACACACACACACACACACGTGTATATATCTGTGTACACGAAAACACAGCAACAAAACACAGTGAATATTCTAACTATAAATGCTATAAAACTGTGTTCATGAATTTTAGAGTGTGACAGTGCTCATGAGGCCGGCTGTAATGGAATCTGAGAGTTTAGCGATGTCGTGTTGAGCGGTGTCACCAGGTTGACAGGATGGGACAGACAGATGTGAAATGAAGCGGATCTGGAATTCATTAGTTCCTGGGGTGAAGGTGATTCCCAGGAGTTTGGTCCTGCTGTGGGCCGTGTATTCTTTTCTGTGTAGTGGCACCAGATGTGAAACCTGTGGACCAGAGAAGGTCTAAGGATGACACAGCTGACTTGCTTCTGCTCCTGCGACACCACTGGCCTTGTGTGTAATGGATATGCATTCAGTAAAAGGTTGAGCAGCTATCACAAGAGCCAGGCGTTCTGAGAAAAGAGTTGGCAGGCTGCGCTGGGCTTCATGGATCATCACATACAGAAAACCTGCACCAGAGTCTACATTTGTGTAAGCAAGGGTATTAGTCTTGCATGCAGTGTATAGAGCTACAGAGAGGGTGAGGTGTTCTTTTAGTCAACCTGGTTTTTGAAAGTAAAAGTTTATTTCCTGCATAAACTTTATTTAATCCATACTTTTCAAAACACAGCTCTATACATGGTTGATCTGGAATTAAAACATTTCTGGAATAAGGCAAATACAATCAGGCAATTAGAATAACACAAATAAAATGGAATTTAAAAAAACAACAACAATGAAGACAATAATAATAAGACAGATAAGACTATGTTGGCAATAAAATGATGTGCTAGAGTTAAACATAAATACATTTACATACATTTTACTAAGTGATTTAAAAGATGTCACTGATTCTGCAAACCTCCGATCCTCGGGCAGAGTTCCAGAGCTGAGGCTGAGGCTGCCGTCTGGATCGTAGAGGAGCAGCAATTCAGTGTAGCTGGGAGCTGAACCATGACATGCCTTAGTGTAAAATCAGTAAAATCTTAAAATCTGTTCTAAAATTGACTGGTAACCACTGAAGAGAGGCTAAAGCAGGGCTGATATAATCTTGTCCGCTAGTATTTTTTTAAAAGCCGAGCAGCTGTGTTTTGTATTACTTATGAGAGTTTTTTGGCTTCAGCCCTGAATACACTGAATTACAATAATCTAACGGAGATGAAACAAAAGCATGGATGACCTTCTGAAGATCAGGCAGAGAGAGAAGAGACCTGATCTTCAAGATACTCTTTAACTGATAAAAACATGACTGAACAATATTTGTGATTTGTTTTTCAAATTAAAGGTCACTGTCAAATTATCACACCCGGGATTCTGGCTGCAGGTTTGATATATGCAGAAAAGGGTGCAAGTTGTTTCCGTAAATAGGGACGGACTATGGTGGTTTGAAGAGAATCATTTCCGTTTTGTTTTCAGTTAGATGGAGAAGGTTGTGGGGCATCCAGCACTTAAGTTCTGATAGACACGATAAAAGATGGCCATCAGTGAATGGCATTTTCTTTCAATTCAAACAGGAATTTATACAAATTCAGTAACTATATAGTGCATTGTTTTGTTTCCACAGCTATGATAATCTTCTCTGTGGCTTATTAGTCGATTGACAGAAAATTAATCAGAAACCTTTGGTTTTTGACCATTTGTTGGTCAAAACAAGACATTTGAAACAACCTTGTGCTTTAGGCATGTTTCAAACTTTTTGTTATTTTATAGACCAGGCAATGAAACAACAAATTGAGAAAATAAACTGTATGTTACTTGATAATGAAAGAATCTACCGTGAAAGGGAGATTTACAACAAAGGAAATACATCTGGATCAAGCAGTTCCTCCCACTTCGCTGTTCTTTAAGTATGCATGTGTCTTTTATGGCTTTGATAGTACATTAGGTCTGTTGAACCTTGCTCTCACCCCCCACCACATCTTCAGCACTACATCCAGTCAGTTAGCTACAAATGTTCTCATCCATCTTCTTGTCCCATTATGCTTTTTGAAGGATGTCCCTCAACCATTAAAATTGATAGGAGAGAAGAAAGAGGGGGAGGAAGGGGAAAAAATGTGCTGCTTGATTGATCTTGTGTCCACCCGGGAAAGATTAACCTGAAATATAATCTGGGTTTTCTGCACTGCTTTCTCAATTTTCCAAGCAATACAAAGGTCCAGCTTTTTGAAGGTCTCATTGGGTACAGGGACAGACAGATGTATTCTTTATTCTTTTCATGCCTAAGTAGTATAAAGAACCATATTTCTGAGTGAGCCTCATTCCTATCATCAATTCCAAAGCTCTGTCTGTGCTTCAGCCCACAGCTTCTAAGCAGATGCCTGATCTGTCAGCCAACCGTGTTTGATTACAACACAAATGGATGTCTGCAAGCTTTGCTGCTGCCTGTCTTGGGGTTTCCAGAGGCTGAAATTGAGATCTATATATGCTGAGATGATCTTTTTCTACTTAGGCTGTTTACAAAGGAGCTGTATTTACCTCCTTACTCTATATCTCTCCTCTCAGCGTCTAATGCTATTCCCATACTTATCAGGTTGAAGATTCTGCCATGTGTGTTGCATAACCACCTCACACTGACTGTATAATTGGATATTTCATAGTCTAATTTTTTGTGAATCCCACATTAAATCGCTTGACTGCTCCTCTATAGTGCAGTGGATTGTTTTTCAAGAATAAATCAGTCTTTATTGTCATTATGAGAACATAACGAAATTTTGCAGAGATTCCCGGCTTAAAGGCACACATAAATAACACAAACATAAAAAAAAAACACTTATGAAAAATATAAAACACAAGTAAAGTAAATAAAGTGCAGCTTAGTGCACACAACTAAAATGTTGTTTTTTAGATAAGGGAAAATTTAAAAGGGAGTAAAAAAACAGATCACACATCTCGGCCCCAAGATGTGCGCAGTATTTTGTGGATACAGGTGATGCCACATTTGCAACAAGACATGAAGTCAATGGGTTTTATCAGTCAGTCCACTAAATCTCACCATGGAGGAGCAGAGGGGATTTAAGAGGGAGCTGATGAATTGACCTTTTCCTTTTCATCTGTTTCTTATCTCAATAAGAACCCAGCTGACCTTTTCAGCCACATATCAAGTCTCTGGACCCCCTCGTCTCCTTACACCTCTGCCCCCCAACATGAACATAGCTCTTCAAAATTAGTTTTATCTTCCATATGTGCCTCCTTCTGTACCAGTTTCTTTCATCTCACAGCTAATGTTGAGGAAGAGCCACACAAACAAGCCATAACCATACCTTTTCCCCTAAGGACCCAAAGCTGTTTATCAGAGAATACATTTCCCTACATCTCACTGCTGGGTGCCAGAAGCAGAAGTACATTTTTGGCTATTTGCTGTTGTGAGGCAAAGGCTGTGATAGGAGGTTAATCATCTAATGTACGTGCACAGAAACAACAAGATGCCAATTACAGAAGCAAACACAGTCCTGGATGTCATTTTACTCATTCTCATTCCTTTTTAAAAATTTCCATCACCTTATTGATTCATTGAGATAAAAGTAATCTCACTCTGAGTAAGTCTCACTTTGGCAAATGAGGATGACATCAGTGTGGTGTCATCTGTGAGTAATACCAAGTCGTGTCTTAGCGCATGTTTTACTTTCACATGCTCATCAAGATCAAAGGCCGTCAACTTCAATCAGACGGGAGGAAAGAAAGAACTACATGCCTGAGTTTCTCAATGCCAATCCCCAGTGAACTGGAGTGTCTATTTAATGAACTGAACCGTGTGTGTGTGTGTATGTGTGTTTACTATATTTGTGGGGTCCAAAAATTGGGGGCGCACTGTAAACATGGGGTCCAACAGCTTTGTGGGACCCAAAACACTGGACGCCACAGCTTCAAAGGGCTGTTTAAGGAATAAGGTTTTAGGTTTTTTAAAACTTGGTTTTAGGGTTCAGCGTAGAATTATGTTTAGGTTAGGATTAGTGTTGGAAATAGACATCCAGTTGTGATGTTTCAGGACAGGGTAAGTGGCTAGGTACTGGATTATGTTAATGACGGGTCCCTGTGAGTATAGTAAAACAAGGGTTAAAGAGAACGGCATGTTACTGTGGCTTCTGGGAAATAAAATATTTTCTGTCCTACTCTTTTTGTTTGTTACCATATCTGCCTGTAAACAAAGGACAAAGGAGGCATATTTTTCTGCCCCCATTATTATTAGCCATGACTTGTTGCCCTCAGTGTAACTCAGAACATGACATTATGCATTTCAAAGCAGCTTTTTTTTTCCTCTATACACACACACACACACACACACACACACACACACTAACACACACACACACACACACACACACACACACAGCTCTGGTATGTGCATGCATGACGGTTTATGGAAATATGAGTGTGTGTGTCTGCACAGAAAATGTGTGCATGCGCAGAATTATTTGTGTCGCTGTCTAAATTGGTTTGCGTCTGTGCTTGATTGCTGCAAATGTGTATGTGTGTTGTATGTTAATGTGTGTATGTGGTGGCTTTTATGGGATACTTTGGACTGGTTCTGCTCTCAACTTCTGCTTGTGTGTGTATCATGTTTAGAGTGCGAACAGTCCTGACAGCTTGTGTTTTTCACTACAAACACTGATGAAAACAAAGAACTATGGGATGCACACAGGGGGTGTGCATCTGCATCCAGGGTGCCTCTTAGCTGATTATCTGTGTTTAAGCAGACAGAAGGGCCCTCATTAATTTATTGCCATTCATGTGAACGCATTTTCCCTTCTCTTCCCAATTAGTGGGGATTGTATGCTGGGAAGGAGAGGGATTTCAGCTAGAAAAATATTCGAGATATATAACGGCCATAACGACTATGAAAAGTTATGTACCTCTGAAATCCAAATGCCTTGAAAACGTATTTTTCCCAGACAGCTTGTATTGAGTAATGTGATCCTACCTGAACTCGCAACCTTCTGCCAAAGCTACTGTTTTGGTTCTGTCAAATGGGATATTTCCATATTTGTTGTTTGTCTTAGTGATTTGAAGAGAGTCAGGGCTTTGTTAGGAAAAAAAAAACCTTAACTTAAAATTAGAATTTAGCAATTCGTGAATTAAAATTATGACAGTTGTAGCGTTGTTTAATTTTTTTCTTTTTTTTTGCCAGTGTCCCAAAAGCTTTTCCTTTCTTTTTGTAACTTGCTCACCTTCTGGCATTTATTTCTCGCTTCTCTCTTGGCATCTGATAGACTCATATTAGATAAGAACCTCTTGACATTCAGTGACCAATTAAAAAGAAAATGTTAACCATCAGGGAGTTGCCACTGTCAGTCAAATCTGTTCAAACCACATCCACACAGTCACGTGGACAATAGAGTTGTGTAAAATGAGAATTTGATATGTTCAGCTAATCACAATATATCACTGAAAGTCAAATATTGCATTATTGATTTATATCCAAGTCCTAGCTAGCTTCATCAAACAAACCAGGAAGATGTACAAAACATTTTCTTATTTCTCACTTCTCAAAGTGACAGTGATAATATTCATTGTCTTCATTTATTCGCGCTTCATAGATCTGCATTATTCTCGGTGTCAATGCTGCTGCTGGATGGCGACGAAAACAAGCTCCTCTTTTCGCTGCTGGTGAAATGAGAGAGGACCTGACAGAATACGCAGGCTTTCTCTTATCTGTAGAACACAATGTGTTCAGCGTCCAGTTTCCCCTCAGCCGTAAGATATCAGTGCCAACATCGCTGCTGACATTTGGAGAAATAGGATGGTGTCAGGGCAGGGGCTGCCTGCATGATCTATAGTTGATAAGAAACAGGTGACAAAGCCTCAAGCTCTTGTGGTAGAGGCTTTCAGTGACGACCCTTTTTCACTCTTTATCCGTCTTTTACTCTCCCGCTGTCCTTTTCTTACATTGCTCTTACTTTTAAACTTCAACCTTTGCACCAGTCCAATGACTCAGAAGGTGTGGATTGTCTATCACAGGTGTGTGTGTCTGTCAGGTGTGTGTGTGTCTGTGTGTGTACACACCAGTGCTCATATGTCTGTGTGAGAGGATGACTGATGCTGGTGTAAGTCAGGAGATCATTGTGTGTATGTGTTGGGAGTGGAGGAGGGGTGGGTGTCAGGGTGACACAAAGCCCCCCGGGTGAGGCAGTCATGCTGGGTGTCACTCCACAGGTCAGCGGGCACCCCCTGCAGCTCCCATGATAAGCCCAGCCTGACAGCCACTTGATGGGAAGGGTGACACACACTCACACCTCCCTGCTCCACAGCTCGCATAGCCAGGCCTTGGGGAGAAAAGCGATAAGAAGCTTCATGAATGCGGCTGCTGCTGTTACATTAGCTATCTAACAGTCATTCCTAAGGGCTCAAATCCAAAGAATACATGAGAAGCCATTTGTATAAGGTATTATAAGCCATAGTACAATGGCAAGACAGCAAACCTTTAGCCGTACTTTATTTTTTAAATAAAGCTTGGGTTTCTGTTTTCAAGTTGCAACGTGGCCAAGTGTGTAAGCCCACTCGGGCTTTATTGTTGCTGCCGCTGTCACACTGACACACTGACACAGTTTCAAAAGCCTTGCTTTTAATGAGCTGTATTTGCAATGAGAGCATCACAGTGGCTTTTTAAAAACTCCAGCCTTTCTCGAATGGGATCAATGCCTCATCGATGTAGGGTGGGTTTCAGTTGACACCTCAGTGTAAATGTAATTTAATTGGTCTATTTAAAACTCCGGTCACATTACAATTTGAAGTAAGCGGGTCAGTGGGTTAATTGATTAGCAAGAAATGTTTAATATGGAAGAGCTTGTTTGATGCTAATCTCCATATGATAAATTTTTTTTGCAGCTGAAAGCAAAATGAAAGTGCCATTTTAAAATTGAGCCACACTTTTTTTTTTTTTAATGTAGCAATACGAGTAGCCTATGTGAGAGAATGGAAACTATTTTTACAACACAACACATTGTTGTGAAACAGCAGCTAGCAGAAGTTCACAGTAGGAAGTAGATCCAATCTTTGTGAGGTTGGAATGGTGACCGTGCTTTCTCCCCCGCAGCACTGCAGTCAACCCAGCACCTCCTACACAACCCAGATCCTCTCACAGTCAGGACTCCTTCCTCACAGCCTCAGTGCAGGCAGGCAGACTGACACACTGAGGAGGGGGCCACCTGCCTCATTCAGCTCCTTGTTCTGCAGAAACAAGAAGTTACATTCAGAGACTGCATTGGTAAAGGCTTGAAAATGTGTCGCTTTCGACTCATTATAAGGCATTGTAATTTCATCATAAAGCGATATAATGCATATGCCTTATCTAAATTTACAACTTGGCCTGCAGTCTCAAGGAACTGCCTGCCAAGAACAAGTTTTTACCTGCCTTTACTGTTTACCATCATGGCTAATTCATAGTTTGAATTGTTCTTAATCTGGCCTTTCAGTGGGACCACTGATGGCCTTCCTCCATCAAAAAAAAATCCTTCCTGGTAATACCTCAGATTCTCTCAGAGAGAGCTACAGGATGTGGCTGCAGAGAAGGACGTCTTGCCACCATGACCCAGACCTGGAATCAATGGAGAATGGATGGATGTACATGCGGACATATATACATTCTGATACACTTGAACTTGGAGACATTTTGCAACTTACTGCACTATGGCTTTCAATTTGCTGACTGACTGTCCTGTGTGTGTGAGAGAAACACAGATCAAGAAAGACGAGACAGAGGCTGGATAATGTCAGGGGAGCGCTGAGTGGTAGTCCATTAGTGTCACTGGCATGTCACTAACTCTGAGTGTCATCGGTCCATGTCAGTTTCTCTCCATCGCTTGTCAAATGTGAAGTGGGAGTGGCTGCTGTCATCACACAGAGATGCTGAGACACGCTTCCTAAAAAAAAAAAAGAAATAACAGACCGTGATTGATCAGCGCCAGAAGAGCACGCTGAATTCTAAAAGTCTGCTTCGGCCAAACAAACTGAGCAGCAAGAAGTGCGAACCAGGTTTGTGATCTATGCTAAGATCTAAGTTATGTATATTGTATATGGTCTCATAAAAGGTCTGGTATTGACTTGAAATTGCCACCATTTCACAGCAATAACAGTTAAACAAAGTGAATTTGATTTGAAAACAGTGTTTTCCTCAGAGACGTGCCTAGGAACTGAAGGAGCCTGAGGGAACAGCACCGAAGTAATCAATAAAGGAATGTCTGCTTTTAGACGCTGAGTGCGTTTTAGACTGTTTGTGAATTGATCAATAGCAGAATATATTTTGAGAAAGAGAGAAAAGGGGGTGGGATGAGGAAGGGCTACCTCCTCCACCTGAGGGCTGCTATTCATTAGGGAACTGTCAGAAAAAGCAGACAAGGAGCAGGAAGATGGTTCCCACTTGACACTTCTGTGTGTTTATGTGTCTGTATAGTCTGGGGGTGTGGGGCTATGCAAGTGTGTGTGTCTTTGCACACCATAACATCATATCATGCTTTTTTGACTCTCCACTAGATTTCCCTGCTCCAGGGAGAGAGTTGTATTTCAGGTAACAGTCTGGATCTTGGGGAAAATTTATCACAGTTGCTTGTTCTTTGTACAGAAATGAATTTGGCAGTCACACCACTGAGGGAGTTCCGTTTTCTCTCTGTCTGACAAGTCTACAGCCCACACCTCAGTGATGGCCCCAGGTGAATCTAAGATATATCCTCTTATGCCTAAAAATGGCCACTCAAGGCAACAGCGGAGAAGTCCTTGGTCTCCAACTTTGAAACCTTATTGAATACAGATGTTGCTTGTAGTTGTGATTTACTGAAGGCAATCAAAACAACAAAAATATATTTGTACCGAAAGCAGGCTATATAAATGTTTAATATTAATACGCAGTGGCATATAGGATAAAGCTGAAATTTATGCTTAGAATGCAGGTCACTTGGGTTGTAAATTAAAGCCACTAGTAGGACTGGCATTCATGTTCAGCCATTTTGTCGAACAAGCCTAGGATGAATTGTGAAAGTCAACCATCTGTATGATTATAACACATGAATTGTCCCAGCACTTTAAATTTAGATGGTGGGCGAGAGGAGTTCTGTCATCTCTGAAGTGACAAATCCCAGCTATAGCATGCCTTAGCAAAACTGCTAAAGCAGCACATTTATTAATGAGTACTGTATCTGCTGGGTGAGCAGGTGGGATCATTTACAGTCAGTTCCTCTGTTTAATATCTTAACTTGTATGTCCTAAAAAGCATTAGCTGAACGATGGACCATAAATTGCTGCATGCTGTTTTTCCATTAGTTAGCTGTATTGCAAAACTGCATTTTTACAGATAGCTTTTGGAGACACTCTCCTGTCCAGAAAATTGGCTGTAATGTTCCTTCCATAAAATATAGGAGTTTCACGTTTTGTGAAATGTTAGGGGTAAGGAACCACTCTCATGTCTGTTAACTCTAAAGTGTAAGCCATAGACCATTAGTTTATATATAATATCTTTTTTGTTTAGTCCATCCTCCAGAAATGTGAAAGCAGAGGTGCAAGGTTAAGAAATAATTTGTTCAGCTTTTGACTCTTCGTAACCTTGAACAGACCCAGGCTTCCCCTTGCAGACAGTCTTTATCCTAAGCTAATCATGTGCTTGTGCACCAGCTCATGGCAAGAAAGAAAATAAGCACGTTTCCCAAAATGTTGAACAGCGGTTTTAGGTCTTTTTATGTTGCTTGTGGAGGATGTTGTTGCCTGTTAGGAGGCAAAACTGTTACCATTGCATCTTTGTAGACATCATACATGTTTGTTGTTCAAAGACAAACCCGATACAGTATGTGGCCAAGTGAGTGCAATTTACCTTATTTACCAACAGTTTGATTTGTTAAAAACAGGTGTAATTAATAACAGTAAAAATGGTTGCACTCCATTAAGGTGTTCCAGTTCTGCGGCCCGAGGAGTGTGCATGCAGACTCTCTAGAATGATTTAATGACACATCTAAATTAAGCAGAGCCATCATTAATTCATGTTAATAGTTACACCTGTGTTTTTTCTGCAATGACAAGTCAAACTGTCTGCTGATCCCAAACATACACCAATCAGCCACAACATTAAAACCAGTGGCTGGTTTTAAATGCTGTGACTATTTCTGCACCCACTGGGCTGCCATCCTCCTGTGCTAAATGTTGGTGTTTGCCAGAAAATAAAATGCATAAAACAGAGTGAGAGAGGAAACCCAGAGAGCCAGATGTAGGCAGGCTTTAACAGGCTTCCCTGTTGCTGCTTGGGACCAATTAGCTTTTGTCATGACCAACTTCCACCCTGCCACCAGTTTGTATGTTTTGAACACAGATTTCTTTTCAATTGCAATATGGTTCATATTTTATTAGCTTCACTAATTGTCTCCATCTACAGCCCTCCTCCGCCTGTTTCCAAGACATAGAATTGTTATCAGAAAATCACAGTGGAACAGACGCTTTGCTCCCAAGCAGTTGCGCTCATCTAATTATAAAACACTAGGTAAATGTTGAGCAGATGCCCTCCACCAATACCCCCACCCTCCCCCTCTCTGCCTTCCAATTGAGAGAGCCATTTGGTCTCATTCTAGTGTTACATTGGCTCCACGTGGAGTGGTGATCCTTGCCAAGTGGCTGCAATGGTATAAATGAACCTAATCGCTCGCCAACTCAACACACCGTCCGGCAGACGATAACAAAAGAACTTCCACTTCAGCTAAAGTGGCATGCCATACCCCGCTGTGTGCCTGCCTTTTCTGCCTTTCCCTCCTTTTGGTATCTAGTTTGGGAGTTTGTGTCTGCAGTGAGGAAGCATGAGTGTGATGGTGTCAGAGGGTGCCGCACTACCTTCTAGTAACTAATAGCTTCAGTGTCCTTGCGCCTTGCACTTGGCAGGGCTGTGCCACAATTAGGCATCTGTTAGTAGTGAAAGAAAAACAAGGAAAATAGGAAATAGGGAGGAGAAGGAGAAAGAAAGAGAAAATTAGACTTTTAATGTATCAACCTGTGACCTGGATGTTTCAGAACTTATCAAACTTAGCAAACCTGTTGGTGGCTGAAAACAGCTTCTAGTACATTAAATGTCTTTGTTATTTTGTAGTCTTTGTGTACTGCACATCATGGTCCTTGAGGTTTCTATAATTTTGTTGAATTTTAATCTTTTCCCTGCATTGTTTTGTCAAACATAATGTTGCAGAGGCGGGAGTAATCCATACTTTTGCTTGACCTGCCATGAACATCGTTGCAAGCGCCACTTAATTGTACTTGGAACTTTGACAGAGTATGAACTTTGAAGTAGGGCCAGAATTGAATTCCAGGAACTTCTTGCCAAAGTGCAGAGAGAACAATAGAACAACGGAAACAAAAGCAGAACCCATGAAGATGGCTACATGTTACATTACCTATGGTGGAAGAGTGTGATTTGTTTATCAGGCTTCGAGTTGGACATCATGCTGTCCTTGTCATCCTCCTCCTCCAGAGTTCACATCCTTCTCCTGGCTTCATTACCCCTCATACCACACACTCTGTGCTGGGGAGGCAGAGCAGCTGTCATTTCTGTCTGGCAGGAGTGTCTCTCCTCTCCACCACAGCCACAAGTGACCTGTTCCTGTCTCCAAGCCAGGACAGATGACAGCCCCGCTTCAGCCTGTATGGTCCAGGTGTGGGCACTGGGTATAAGCTTCACTGGGATCCAAGCTATGGCTGTGATTGCGCTTAATAGCTGATTAAATTTTAATCTTGGCCTCGCAGTTTTATGGATAATGCCTTGTAAAACAACACTGACTTTGTATGCAGGCAGGGTGTGTTTGTTCCTGTGTGTCTGTGTGTGTGTACTTCAATCAAATGTGTGTGCACACGGAGCATCTATTACACAGTTGGACTATAAATAGTCGAGGCTGATTGCTGTAATGGTCCCCTCAAACTCTCAGGAAAGAGAATAAATGAGCGGACACTGGCATGCACAATTCTTTATTACACCCATTAGCCTGAGGAGCCTGAGCCTTATGAAACAGGGGACACCAAACATGTAGCACAGTCGTCACATACGTGGCCTAATTATGGTTCCCATGACAGTGTGAAGACCCCTCTGCCCCCACTATCACCACCACCTCACACGCATACCGTTGCCACATTACCAGGCTCCCCCAGTCTCCCATCCGTTTGCACAATCAGTGGATGCAATACAGTCGTCTGTGTACTCGTAATGTCAAAACATTTCTGAAGTGCCAGCTAATAAGTGCAGCTCTGGAGAGCCTCCACCAGCTCAATATGCTCATCAACACTTTTTTTTTCTTTCTTTTGGAGAAACTTCAGTAGATGGCAGAATCATTAATCAGGAACTTTGCCATGTATTGTCTGTAAATCATTCCACTCATTCCTGGATGCACTCTTCACACAACAACAGCGCCAGGTGTTCTTAATCAAGATTGGTTTGTTTGCTTGTTTTTTTGCATACATTACAACTGCCAGGTGGACTATTTTTTCATTAATGTATTCTCCATCAAGAGCAAGGTAATGTTACAGCTCATTTACCGTGCAAAGCTTCAGGTCATATAAACATGTTTTGACAGGTGTTTCATTATGTTCAGAATAGACCGGCTGACATTTTTGTAATTTCTATTAGAGGTTACTTAATCCTTTCTGATAGACAACAGTGTAGGGACTGATGGGTCTTTGTTTTAAATGAAGCATTCCTACTTGAGTACAGTAGTTGTCTTGTAGTGCCCTAATGTCATTGAATTAATCGTAATGCTCCCTGACAAAGCTCTTTTTGGCCATTTCTGTCATTGCTTGTCTTTTAGTAGTAAGCTTTCTTGAAGTTCTAGGAAAAAGTGGGACAAAATCTTTAAGCCTTAACTTCAAAGCTCTGACAAAGCTGCAAATGTCAATGTTGGCATCATGATAAAGTAAGAGGGTGATGTAGTGTGTGTGTGAACTGGACTGGAGTTAGAGAACCCTTTTTTTCTCTATGATGAAATTTACATTAAATCAGAAGAAAATGAATAAGTAGATTAAATGTCATCAAATCACAAATTTGAATGTGTTCTTTTGTTTATGAAGCCCACATCCAAAAACATATACATTTTAAAATAACATCAACAAACTGCAACATTTTATCCATCTTTTATCTCATATGACCCAAAAGAGGCATACGTTCATCAAGTACATGTTTCATGTACTTCCCTGCACCTCAGTTTGATGTATACAGGTACAGTATTTCTGATTAAGTATACACTATCTCTTCTCAGTTTCATTTCTGTTTCCATTATTCCAACTGTGTAATCAGGACACAGTGGGAAGCACTGAATTACATCCAATTTCCTCTCACTTCCCTTTGTTTATTGACTTGGGGACCTGACAAGGAGTGAGACTCGAGTGGGTTGAGAGAAAACCACATACATCGACTCTCCTAACCTCTTGCTGGCACTTTCTCTGTGCCATGAACAACACAGTGGGGAGCCTTGGAGTAGATTGATTACACTTGTGATCACTCTTCTAAGATAATGTCCTTCCTTTTAATCATGCCTTGTGCCTCTGCTCTTTACAAGGATAAGATTATCATCAGCAACTTCATCACTGTCTCATTGTAAATGCTGTCCTAATTGGACAGCTCTGCCTTTCATTGGAAGTTTTGATCTTATTTACCGCTGTGTGTCCTTCAGCTGGGATGGAAGGCATTTTTTTTCTGGTCTATGCACTCTCTTCTCTCGCACACAGAAGTCAAATGTGTTGTCCTCACTATCTGAGAGCCTCATTTAAAGATTTTTACTGCTGCAAGGTGAACGTAATTACTTCTAAAACTGCTCTTTATAAAATCAAAGAGTTAGCAGTATTTGCAGTATGTTAGCTTGATCCCTGTGGTGTTGAGCTTTGCTGAATGCTCTGAAGTCAATAACCTTGTATTTACTCATTGGAGCGCCAGTGATGCCTTATAATTCTGCGACTCTATAAATCTCAATCAAAAACACCAGTCATTTACCTGCCAGACATCCACCGAGCTTTGCTTTCACTGAAACATTTCAAGTGATTAAATTAAGATTTGAAGATGAGTTTGGTGCAAAGAAAGCTTTAATGAGAGTTCAGCCCTTGCAGCCTCAGGCTATCATCAGTAATCCCTTACTTTTGTTCACTTTGACATTGGCAGAATTGACCAAACCTGCTTGCTGAGGCACTCTCAATTTTACCAGTCTGCTCTCTTGTCAAGTCTTTTGTGGTGGCTGACATTTGTGATGGGACACTAATTACTCTATTTGCCTCTGAGGAAAATGTTAAAAACAGCAACCTCGGCAGGTAGCGTGGGCAAGAATTTGAAACACCTTGTAGCTGTTTGTTTTCTCCTTCCAGTCTTTCCTCACTTCTCTTTCTTTCCTTACCTTCCTCTTCCTTTCCTTCCTTCCTTGACACCCCACCTGAACTGGCTTCCAGTTAATGGCTAACAGGCAGATCAGTGGCCAGACACAGGGGTCCTGACTGACCTTTCAAGCCCTCCAGTTTATTATTTGCACTGTCAAAGCTCCATGTGCCACTGTCTGACCTACACTCTCATTCCCAAACCAGAAACCATGCAACAGCCTTGACAGACAAAGAGCCAGTTTGAGATGGGAGGGACGGAGAACCCGGGCGAGACGCCTTTGTTGTGATCACGAGTGTGTCTGGCATTATGTAAATAGTGCTTATCCAGTGTTAATTGCCTCTGCTGCTAGGATGAGCATATTAAATGTGAAGGAAACAATTTACCGCTTTCAAAGTCTCCCCAGGCCACCATGAATAAGACCGGGCCTGGCATTCAGTGGCGTTGCTAGTGCCATCTGCTTCGTGTGTCATTTCATCTGCACTCTAGATAATAAAAGGACTTGGATGTTATTTTTCTACTTTTTGCCATTATTTGTTTCGGTAGTAAGAAAATTGCACTTACAAGTTAATTGCTAAGGTCTGGGAATGTCATGATATTGATAAAAAAGTGGTTCAGAAACACAAGCTGATTTTGATGACAAAACCAAGGAGAATGGTTAAATTACAAAGCTGTTGTACAACATAGTTGTACGCACACACACATTTGCCTGCGTAAGGAATTATAACTGGCAGCTCGTGTCCTACCTCAAAATAAAATGGTTAAAGGAGTAGTTAGGCATTTTGGGAAATACACTTATGAGCTGTCTTCCTGATAATAATGATAATAAAAGCGATTCCACTCTCATGTCTGTACACTAAATAACAGTTGATTAGCTTGGCTTAACATTAAGATTCAAAAAAAGGGAGAACCAGCCTTTTTCTGTTTGCCTACTAGCTCCTCTGTAGTTCACCAATTAAAATGTCACATTGCCTTTTTTTTTTAATCTGTACAAAAATGTATAAAAAAAAAACATGCTTCGTTGTGATGGGCTATGTGACTGTTTCTTAGCTTTATAGTCAGCCAGTGGAGAACAGCTGTAGCTTCGTATTTAAAGGTATTACAAGATTTGTCATGCTGGGGCTAGCTGGTTAGCATGCTAACTTAAGTAGAAGAAAAGAAGTGATAGAAATAGAAGCAAAACAAAAGTTAAAATTTAGTTTTGCTTCTTCTAGACTGGTAAACAAACAGCTGTTAATGCTTATGTTGGTTATGTAGCCATAGCAAACACTTATGTATAGCACTTTTAAAGGACAGATATGAGAGTATCAATTTTCTCAAAGCGAAAAAAAAAAAACCCATTTCCCAAAATGGCTTTTCTCATTATTCTTATGGCCAGTCAGACCAGTGTTGCTGCATTGTGAATACAATGTTATCATGACAGACAGAAATGATCAAAACTTTAACAAAAGTTGTACTAAACTGGAATGTTGCCCTCACATTTTCATGGCCTCCATTTCTTGTTCTGTGAGAACAGAGGTATTGTACACAGGAAGACAATAGAAATGGGCTACAGACAAGTAAACAGTGAGGGACTGGCAGTGGTTGTGCATCTGCATGTTTTGGGTTGTGTTTTGTGCATTTGTAATGTTGAATACACTTCTGCTAGACACCTTCATGTGTTGTGCCTCTTTTCTGGCTCACTCTCAGCACATAAAGATGTGTTCCATGACGGTACCCACTTTATTTTCTTCAGTCAGCATATGGATGGCACCATTACTCCTTACAGCCTCTTTTCATGCCAGCCAAGCCATTTTGCTGATCTGCACAGCACATAGCATCATCCAGCTACCCCCCATATCCCTCTCCTCTCCCACCCCCCCAAACCAATTACCAGTTATCACCAAGGAGGAGGCTGTTCATCCATTAGTTATTCATCCACCCAAGTGCCGCTTTTACTCTAATTCGATTTCTCCCTCCATTTTACATTAAAACTCATTCCAAGATGGCAAGATCTTAAAGTTAAGCACAGAGATTAACTGTGCATCTCTAAATCTCTTTAACAAATATACCCTGCATGTACCATTAACCTTGAACAAGCTGATTAACTTAGCACTCCGTTTCCCTCGCCAGTCCCAAATCATATTTAGAATATGCCGCAGAATTTCATAATCCAGCCAAAATAGGATAGTACACTTATCTCACATTCAGCCATAATCTGTTAGTGATGAAGATGGAATGCCATATTGATCTAATTTCATGGGAAAGTGATCATAAGCAGAACTAGACGATGTTGTGGATATTATTACCCAGCGCGTCTGACAAATAGGGCCAAGTACAATAAGAAATCCGATGAAATGTTTGCTCAATGATCTTTCATGTGCAGCACTGTGAGCACTGTGGGCATGTGAGTCTGTGTCTTTCTGTATCTGTCTTATCAGTGTACACACTTTGATCATGGTTTGGTTAATGGTTGGTTGCCTATTTATTGCTAAACCTGGAAAAGCTGTTTCATATTTCAGCAGCAGCATTTCATGAATGCAACAACAGTGACCCATAAGTTACTTGAAAAATGTGATCGGTTACTCTTAACATACCATTCACTGAATCATGTTACTTAAACAACTTAAAAGTCTCTATACCAACATGTCACATATTCTGCATTTCACGTGTAGTAGTAGAAAATCATATATTATAATTTAACAAACAGCCAACAGCCACGAAGCGCACACAACATGCAAAGGAGAAAGTTACTGGAAGTCACATTTCTACTCTTTCTGTAGCTTCTGTACCAAGCTGGCATGTTCCAAACAAGCCTCTTCACTGAACACACAGGGGCCACAGTGGCCACAACTCTCAGGGGCCACAACTCTCAGTAAGATGGCAAAGGTGACACAAATTGTTGTAATGTAGAGTTACTGGGTTTAGTAACTGTAATGTCATTACTGAGTTTTAAATTGTAATCGCACACAGTATGAGTTACTGAAAAAGTACTCACTTACTGATAGGTATTAATAAGGTATTTTAATAAGTAATACAGCCTTACATATTGCCCAACACTGCCCTCAATACAGCAGACAAAGTCAAGTGTAAAAGTGGAAGGGATGGTGGTGGTAGTAAATAGTGACACTCCAAAATCCATGCATGAGCTGCACCTGCTTCACCTGCTCTGCTACTGAACGCATTTGACATTGAATACTGGGTAAAGATCTCTTCTCCCTTTGTCCTTTCTGTAATAGTTGTCCTTGCACTGAGCGATTACCGCAAGAGATTGGATAATAAATGTACATAACAAGGCAGACAATGAATTTTAGGGCAGATTGAAAGAGGTGATACACTTTGAACGAGTTGCGCAATATAGGGAGTACTCCGCACAAGATTGGTGCTCAGAGAAGAAAATTGACAGAATTCATCAAATGTTCCACAGGCATAAAACCTCAGCAGCAGTGTGTAGGGCCTTTAATGTGAAAAACAGCCCAGGGGCCTTGTGCAGTGTGTTTTATGTGGTTGGAGGGGTTAAAGGAGGCCTGTACATTGGTTCATGTAGAGATGTAGAGGGTATTGTCAGATTTCCCCAGTGGCTCTCTCTCTCTCTCTCTCTCTCTCTCTCTCTCTCTCTCTCTCTCTCTCTCTCTCTCTCTCTCTCTCTCTCTCT
>JBBMJY010000021.1:18539965-18571049 GCA_037833715.1 Toxotes lorentzi
TGTGTGTGTGTGTGTGTGTGTGTGTGTGTGTGTGTGTGTGTGTGTGTGTGTGTGTGTGTGTGTGTGTGTGTGACCCAAAATGGGAATTGAGATTTTGGGATATTTTTAAACTGCCTTTGCTTTTCATTTGTTCACATAATGCAGCAATTCCCAATCTGGGGGTTGGTGCCCTTAAGGTTTCGCAAGATCAATCATAAGGGGTCAAGAAATAATTAATTTCTGATGCACATTTTTTTTCCTGACTTTTCTTCACTTGATCTTCTTTTATACTTTGTTTTCGGTACAGTATGTTAAACTCTGCCGCACAATACATACATGGACAACAGCAGAAAATCCACAAACGCACCTCTAGTTTCTAAAATGATTTTGATTTGAGAGGGTGAAATAACTTTTAACGGCTCACAAGATACACATCCCGAGATGAGGGGGCATCGAATATGATTAATCTAAATAATTGTCAGCAAATTAATTGATAACAGAAAATAATTGTTTATTGGAGTCCTAGTTACAAGTCAGAATGGTTGGAAACCACAGACACTGGTTGTGTATAGCTCAAATGGGTAGACATTAGACATTTATTAGAAAAAAACATCAGTGCTGAGACTGGCTTTACAGAGGATTGATGCTGTCAGGTTTTGTCAGTAGTTTACTGAAGCTCAAAACATGTTGAATCATTTCCTCAAAATATTCAATGTCAAATTCACGAGGATGTGTTACAGAACATGCAAAAGTGAAGAATTAGCTTTGGAATATTTGGGGTTGAAAAAAATAAGCTCTCTCTATAGGAGTTCCCTGGTGGCCTCTGTGTCTTTAATGTTCATTTAGAGGCACCGCATACAGTATACACAGCCAGAGTTGCTTGAAACTGTCGACTGCTCATGAATTTAGGTCATTTTGTTACTCAGAACTAGGTTATGGGTTGTGATTCAAACCCTGAAACACTGCTTCTGTTCAGTTTCCCGGCCTTGCTGTATTTTTCCACAGCTGACGCTTGTGAATATAAATGCTCTCTTTTACTCTTGTAGTTATCATTTTAACTCATTTCAGTTTGCCGTGTGAGCAAAATGCTCCACTCCAAAACCATATTTGAATACAACTGCAAGTGTAATTATACTGTGTCCATCTTTTTTTTTCTTTCTTTCTTTCTGCAGTTATCTAAATTACAATCTCTGGTTTCAGCGTTTATACCAAAGCACATTCTTAGGTTTTCCACAGCCATGTTTTTTTTTTCTTCCAGAGAAATTGATGGTGCTAAATGAAGCAATGATTTTCTTTATATGTGCCAGCTGTAGTGCAAATGGTTTTCAATCTGCCAGAAAATCCAGTTCATTTTGTGAAGATGAGGTTGAAGATGGACTGAGTGAACAGGGGTCATTTGGGCTTTGATCTAACGGTCTGATAATGTTGCATCAAACAACAAATTCTGTCTGTATGTTTTTCAATATTGTATTCATAAAGATTTCTTTTTGATCATCTGTCCAGAAGACATTCAGGGGAAAAAAAGCTACAATTTAAACTTTTATCCTAATGCATCCACCCTGAGCACAACTGTAGAGCTGTAGCTGTGTGGGAAAATGGCTCTGAGGACACAATATTGTCTTTATGTTTTGCATGCGCAGAGACAAGACTATGGAGCTGGTGTATTTTGAGAGCTGATGCTGAGGTTTTCCAGTAAAAAAAATTAAATCAATATTAGCTGTACCTTGGCTTCCCTCTTGGCTTTTAGTCTAATGTCATTTAGCCAGAAAACTCTGGGCCCTGCCCACTCAGGTTTATCTGAACCACTCAGATTGTGTCTATAGCCACAGCAACCCTGCTTCCATTTCTATCACAAAAACCAATAAACCAGACACAATAAATAAATATCACACTCCAAACATTTTCCCCTGTCTTCCTCAGGTGAATGGGAAGGAGTTGTCCAAGTCCAGCCACGAGGAGACTGTGGAGGCCTTTCGCGCCGCCAAGGACCCCGTCGTGGTGCAGGTCATCCGGCGGACCCCCAGTGGCCGCCCCCATGGCCCCCCTCAGGAAATCCATGTGGTGGATGTGTGCACTCAGACCGACATCACCTTTGAACACATCATGGCGCTGGCAAAGCTGCGGCCTTCGACCCCTCCTGTGCCTGACGTCTGTCCCTTCCTTCTCTCTGACAGGTAAGTACAATAGGAAATACATGTAGTTATTTTACATCCTTGTAAATCAATGAGATTGTGATTCCTGTCTTCTTTCACCAAAGAAATGTGATTCAGAACAGTTAAGATGGTTTTAAGCAGGTCAGTGATTTGATATAATTTCATTTATTTTTTAATTGAATTTGAAATTACAACAAATTATTCCACTTCAGTGCCACAAAGAACAATGCAGAGGAAGTAGAAATATCAGTGTTTGCAGAATTATCTTTACAAGTCAGTTTTATTTATATAGCGTCAAATCATAACAGAAGCTGTCTCAGCGCACTTTTCATACAGAGTAGGTCTAGACCGTACTCTTTACAATATTATTTACACCCAGACATTTACACCCATTCCCCCATGAGCAAGCACTTGGCAACAAGTATGCAAGGCGCCTGTAAAATATAAATGAACTGTGAAACCCCTCTGCATAGTTAATTCTTAACAATATTGATGTGTTTGTTCTCAGTGTCCTTCACATTTTCTTTTCACCAACTGAACCCACACATTAAAAAAAGAAAAAAAAAGAAAAGAAATATAGGACAGCGCTAAGTACTTATAATTAACCATTAATACAGAGTGCATGTGTATTTCAGTGGTTAGTATAAAGCATTCATTTCAATCTGTTCATCTACTTCTAAGTAGATGAACAACAAGTCTGAAAAAGCAGAGAATAAATATAAGCAATTCAAGTCCATCACAAGTCACAGCCTCAAGAGGCTTTGAAAACATGGATCTGTCAAGGCACAGAAATTGTTATTCCCACATCATTTGAACACAGCACAGACAGGGCCTCATGGGAGATAGTTTGTGATTGACTGGCAGATGAAACACATTCATACTCACAGATAAATTAATATGAACAGTTGAATTAGGGTTAGGAGACTATATTTCACACGCCTCCTGTATATTTAGATAGTCATGCACGGAAACGTAATTCAGTTGTAAGATTAAGTATGTTTGTTCGGCTCAGATGTCTAAAAAATTTAGAAGAGGTGAAAAGATCTGCTCAGGTTACTTTGTGTGCAAAAACAACACGTGGTGCAATCACTAGAAATGTAGTTATATCTTCAATTGATGCTGGATAGTGCAGTACCTCAAAGACATGCTTTTATTGTTTATGTGGAAAAAAGGCATAAAAATACGTACAAAAAAGATCTTGAGTGTAAAGTATCAACAAGAGATTTTCCTGGAAAACAACAAAAGAAACAGGGTTCATTATTTCCTCTTCTGGCATTTTTGTTTAGATTCTGTTCATCTCAAAGGAAAAGTAAACTGAACAAGAAAAGTTTAGCATAAAGGAAGATCTGGGTTTCACCTCATGGGAATGAAACAATGAAACAACAGCAATGCCAGAGCTTTATAGCACAGACCTGGGAAGTCAGGACTATACTGGTGAACAAAGTGTGCTCTGTACAATAGATAATTAATTTCAACATTGATGATGTGTGTTATTGTCAGTGTTACACGCAAGGTAAAGTACTATACATGACCGGATCAAAATCATTGCCACATGTATATATCTCACATTATCACCATACAATTCCCCACAGGGCCTTCTTGCCATAATTGGAGCCGCTTGGCATATCCATTTTGGCTCATGGAAGGTTTACAAGGTGATTAAAGCAAATGGGCTAATAAAAAACTAGGCAACACAGTGCAACGTGTGCTTGCGGGCTACTTATAGCCCCAGGCCAAGCCCAAATGTAATCAATGTGTCCCATAAAACTCACATTTTCTTCTCTTCATCTGAGATCAGGTGCACAATCCAATATACAGCAGATTTTATAGATATAACAAATGTTTGTCTCTCTTACTTTTGAGGCTAGATTGTAAAATCTGTAATTGTATTCTTTGCACCCACTGCCAAATGTTGTTGTATGTGTAATATTGAGGCATCAAAGTATAAAGAATTCTGACATTTACCAGTCTGGTTTCGTGACTGGAAGATTGTTTTGAGACAGTTTTACAGAGCTGGGTAATCTGAGTGTCAGACAGCCCCTGAACACATCACTTAACATATTTAACAGTGTCTTTTTGAAGTTTTTGTCCACTGTGATTATCTTGTGTGGCACTGAAGCTGCTCATCTTGTTAGACCCTCACAATGCTGTTTTGTTCAGTGACTGAGGGAAGCATAATAGAATTACACTGTACAATGTGGGGGGTTTTGTCTGTCAAGAGCAGGAAGCAAATTATGTGGATATGCTGTTATTAGCAAGGGGTTGTACTTTTATCGCACGCACTCCAGCGGCAGTGAAAGCCCTTGACAAATCCTTTATTCCTCAGATTCCAGCAAAGACAAAGGCAAGGAATCCTGTCACTTCGAGGTATTGAACACATAAAAGAAAATGAGGAAAAGGATCTTGCTTACGCCTTGCTCTCCGCCTCTTTCTGTTTCTCTGCCTCTCTCTCTGTCTGTCTTTCCCTCTCTTTCTTCCTCTGTCTGTCTCCATTGACAGCTGTCATTCGCTTCATACAATGGACCAGGATTACTATGAAGGTACAGACTACCTCTCCCCTGTTCCAGCCGATGGAGAGAGGACAGAGGAGTTCGAATACGAGGTGAGAATCGCACACGACATCACTGCTAACTACAGCCTGACAGATTTACTGGCTCATTTCAGGTTATCAATGATATATTTTGGTTCATATCTTGGCAGATGAGTAACAAGAGATTTTGCAGTGCAGAAGTGCCAAAGGTAGAAAGAGAATTCTATCACTATTATACTGCTTGTATACCAGAAAGGATATATACAAATCGATATATAGATATATGTATACGGTACATAGAAGCAGCCTTTCTTTGGAAGTTTTCCGGGCATGTCCGACTGGTTGGAGGCTCCAGGGTAGACCCAGAACTCGCTGGAGGGATTACATATCCCATCTGGCCCGGGAACGCCTCGGGATCCCCCAGGAGGAGCTGGATAATGTTGCTGCGAAAATGCCGCTTAGCTTAGCATAAAGTCTGGACTTTCGCCCGACTCTTTCCAAATTAAAAAAAAAAATTGGTCTGCCAGCTCCTCCAAAGCTCACTAATTAACATATTGCACCTCCTTTGTTTGATCTGTACACAAACAAAAATGTAAAAGCGGTAACGTTTGGCCAAGCACAGTGATTTTTGGTCGTCTTGAGGTCACCATGAAATTACCAGGCAACCACTAGAAAGTCACATATTTATATTGGCATTGACCCCAAAAGTCTTATAAACCACTAAAACTCTAGAACAGAGTTCAGCCCATATGTACAAACACACACCTAACCCCTGCAACAAATGGACACACATTCCCTCAACACTAGATATTTAATGATGCTTACCAATTGGTGGAAGGGCACAAACACTAATTGACTCTACAGGCAGATCTCAGGGGGACAATAGTGACAGATGATCTGCCACACTGCAGACAGCTTGAAATATCCCTTGCTTCCACCGGCAACGAGGACATGCCTCCAAGTTTTTGCTTTTTTTTTTCTCTACAAGGCGAAAAGAGAAAGTAGAAAAGCTCCAGTGACAGTGTTACCTGAGATTTGCTAATTGTTTTCACAACTCTGGAGGAAAACGCTAGCAAGCTGGTTGACTCTGAGCTTGATCAAACCCAATTAAAGTCAGGTGTGTGTGGCAGGTGCTGGTAAGAAACAAAAAAGAAGGAAACACATTTCTTTGCTTCTGCAACTTTACTGGAGTGTAAGTAACAGACGCAGTTGGAGAGGTGATCTTTCTAAGGCTGCTGATCTCTGACACGTACAGATATACATACAGATGCATGGATTCAACTGTGATGGGAAGAGATAAACAGCTTCTGTCTCCGCTCGCTGCTTTGGTCCAATATTCTTTATTTCTGAGTCATTGAGATGCGAGCATATTGTCAGCTAGGGCTGCGAGTGGTCTGATGTATGGTGATTGCTCACCGCTCCCTCTTCTTATTTGTTTCATTTGAATTTGTTCTGAATGCTTCCGCCCACTGAGCTTGAGCTTTTTCTTCACATCCTAAAGAGATTTGTGCACCCACTTGGATCACAGAGACCCTAGTGTCAAATAGGAATAAATATAATATATGAAAGCCTCTCTTTATGCCTCATTGCTATTAACAAATCCTATTATACTGTGTGTGCTTTGTAGCCTGCACCGTTTTTTTTTTTTTTTTTTCATGCTTAGGGAGTTAGACACCAACTAATGCAGCCCCACTTACTGTATGTCAACTGAAAACGCTGTGAGGGGGATGTAGGTAAAAGCCACTTTCAGGGTCGACCCGATCCCTCACTCCCGCTGAAAGAGAGAAAGGAGAACGAAAGAAAGACATTTCTTTAAATTACCTTTGTTAGATGAAAAAGCACAGTGGGGGAGAGCAGTTTGCCATCACATCACAGAGAAACCATCTAAGTCTAATTCACCTTTCTAATACACCAGGACACTGATGTTTCTGTCAGGGTAATCAACATGTGAGAGTTCTGGAGTACAGTGGCTGATGAGGTGGAGAGATGCCACTGAAATACTCATTTTTTGTATTTGTGGGTTCATGCGAAAATTAGATTTTCATGTTTCTGGTCTTTGTACTTAATAGATAAGTGGCCACAGGATACACTGCATACTGCCAGTCTCTATCCAGTCCAGCCGAGCTGTTTTCACAGTTTGTGTGGACTAAAGACTGTATTCAGTGAAACATCAAGAAAGACTCTTTACAAACACCTGTAGAGACCATACATTAGTAATGACCTCCACTTTAGAAACTCCCTGACTGACAATCAGCGTGTTTACATGCACATAGCTGCCCTAATCAATATTTTTATATTAACAATGGATCAAATGACTGATGTACCGTATGTATAATGTGAAAAGTGTCACTAGAAGTGATGAACCCACTGAGTTGGTATCTCTTTGCACATTGTTTTGGTTTTACAGCCAGCAGTTTCAGACCAAAAAAAGCCCAGAGTTAAAACAACTCAAGACGCTGCATTTTTGTTTAGTTCAGGTCCTGGTGAGAAACACAAGGAGGCAGCTGGTAAGACGTTTATCAGATGCCAAAGTACTGCAGCGCTGTTTATAATACAGGACAGGATCACAGCTGTAATTACCAAATTTTTCGTTTCAACAGTTGCAAGGTAAACGGTAGAAATATGACACGAGTTACAGTTGTATCTCTTTTGGTTCAGGCTCTATTATTAACCCTGTTTCCAGTCACTGCAGGCAGCTGTTCTCAGTGAACCAGGTCTGATAAACCCACTGCATATTATACTGTACGCTCAGCAACAAATGGCAAAGTTAGTGACAAGCTGGTGAACAATTTAGTAGCTAAAGAACCAGATATTTAACAGTTTATAGTTCGTTCTGCTGTACCCAGAAAACACATGCAGGTTTAAGTAACCAGGCCACTGATGGAATTTTATGGCAAAATTCTTTCTTAAACATCAAGTAAATGACAGAAGATTTCTGTAACTGGAGTAAAAGAAACCCAGTTAGTGCATCAAGATTTCTGCTGGAGAAACTGGAATTTTTTTTTTTGTCATGTGTAGACCTACTGTAAACTGGGTTTTTACAAGAGCTTATGTTAATATTACTGTAACAAGTACTGTACATGTACTCAATAGGGACTGAAAGTCGAAATCCAACATTAACATTCCCCCCACTGCATCTCCCTCACAGTTTATCTACTATCTCAAAAACCTTGAGGTTGGGCTCAGTCCTGCTTCACCTAACAAGCTGGTGTAGAGGGATGTATTGCAGCTCAACTAATTTGATTGTTCAGTAGGAAAGGTGAGGGAGAATTTTTCTTCCACCCTTGGCTTGTTTGGATTAATGAAACACACAGGCCATGCCTCATAGCTAGAATTTCACACAGAAAAATCATACATTTCCTGGGATCCATTGACATGTATACAACCACAGTGCCATGTTAGCAACCATTCCTTTGATTAGTTTTGGTGGTTTCTGACAACAAGTACTCCAAGCTCAGAGATGGTCTTCCTGTCAGTGGTAACCATCCATGCATTTGTGACTGTTTTTTTTTTAATTAATGATAATCAAAGGTGCCATTATTATGACAGCATCCAATGTGCTTTGATGGCGGGCACCAATCTTCCCCCTAATCACACAGTTATTCATTTATTGTCAGCCCTCGTCCCTGTGCCACGGCGCAATCTCCTGCCTGAGAGGCAGAGAGCTCGCCTGGAAAATGGAGGGAAAAAAATCAAAAGGCAAGAGGAGAAAGCAGAGAGACAGACTGGTGAATGTATGTTTGATAAGGAGACACCCTCCTTTTACTGAGGGCTCTGAGCATGAGTGGGAGTTTTTTCCACACAATAATGCCTTAAAAGAAGGAACCAAAAGAATATCTGATAAAGACACATATATGAGTGGCACACAGTAATACATACACTAGCATTCAGGTTTGATGTTTCATCCAACATGTACTAATTGAAGCAATATATTTTCTCTGATCATTTAGCTAGAGGTCTCCTGCACAATATCTAGCCATTAATTAGTCAGAAGTAACTTTAGGCTTGTTTCACCGAGCCAGATAGGGATGATATAGAACCTGCTCACACCTCTGCTTTGCCTCAGTCTGAGCAATTAATTTGTGTGGTTTATTTTTAGACAAATGTCTCCAAGACATTGCTACTGATTTCAGTATTTCCCACAGATATCCCACTTCTCACATCATATTAGCATGCAAGATGTGTGCTGTCTCCGTAGCTCCCATTACCTCCATGACTGCTTCGTTGCATCAGGAAATGTGCCGCTTTAATATCGCTACCAACAATAACAGAGAGAGCTCATTAGTAACATTTTTAATATAGTTAATGACTGATTTTTTTCAGCTCACTTTGTTCAGGTAGTCAGCACCAAAGCTTCTTCCCTCTTTCACATTGTATCCTTACATATCAGTCAGGGGTTTGAAGTTGTCATCGCTTCTGAGACAGTCAATTAAAGATCTGAGCTCCCCATCAGGTGGAGGCTGTTGAGAAAGATAAAACGACAAAGCTCAGATGATGTCGTTTTTCTCCAGCTCTTTTTTCCCTGTCTGTGCTAATGTGTGTGCTCTGCTGAGTATACTTGTGTGTGTAAGCATAGGGCTTGTGCAGGGATGCGGGAATTATTCTTTTGAGTATGATAGTGTATGGGAGTGTGTGTAGCCCAGCAGCAGCAGGTTCCTGGTCCAAAAACCTCGATGATCTGTCAATGTGTGAAAGGTAGAGGTGTAGGAAGAAATGAGTGACAGGGGAGAAGGAAAAATGAGAAGTGAGCCTAAAGGTGTGTTTATGTGTGTATGTGAGGAAGTGGGAGGTGGAGAGGGTCATAGCAGCTTAGAAGGGGTAGCCAGAGGCACCAGGTGGTCGCTCTCTGGCAGTGGTATTGGCCTTTACCTCTTCTTCCCCTCATCTCATCCCACCGTGGTCATACCTCCCCCCACCCATCCTCTTCCCAAGCCCTGCCACATCTGACATGTGTAACCAGCCAACCCACACTTGTCACAGAGGAAATGAATCTCTCTGGTTCTGTGTGAGACCCCTCTGAGCCCCCACCAGCCGCCTCATTTCTCTCTGCCCCCTCCACCCTCCTCTCCACTCAACCTCCTCACTCCTGCTGCTTAGAGTCGGTGTGTTTCTGCTCTAATGAAGACCTTGGGAAGAGAGGCCATTTCACACTTGATTCCCTCCAACACCCTTGATATGTTTCAGCATTTCGGCGTGTGCTGTTTGGTGTTTGGCTGCACTGCTGTTGTGGGAAACAGAGTGCAAAGTGGTTTATGTGAAAATGCGGAAATTAGAAGTTGCGTCTGGTTGATTTTGATATTAGATGCTGGGGGACTGTGGCACTCACTTTGATTAACCACATCCATTCAAGTTCTGGGTGTGATTAATCAATTCTACCTTCTTGTGTATCCTTATATAGGAACTTAAATGAAGAATTCATGTAGACATCAGGGTACTAAGCTATGTTCCAAAAGGCTTGTGGGAAATTAGACAACCACTGATTTGTAAGTCAATAGTTTTGTGATCTTTCCCCATGGGCAGATGAGGAATACTTTACTGATACAGCAAATATGTATATCTGTAGCATTAACATGATAATAGTTTATTTATAGTCTAACATTCTATAACTTGGCAATAACTTGAAAGAAAAACACTTGAGGTCCTCTGACATTCATCAAAGCCCCACTGATCAAACCCTGCAAGCTGAGAATGTCTTTCATGATCAAACCCTTTGAGACTCAGAAACCTCAGATGAGAGTTGGCAATTCAAACTCAGAAAGCATCTCAAAAACAACTTGGATTTTACTGAAGAAACTTGAGGAACATTGTTATTTGATCTTCAGTGGAGCAGATCCTTAGTGTATGTGTGGCTATTGTTATATATCTAGATTTCAGTTTTATGTAAGTGTATGGAATTTATTTGGAGTCTCAGTTAGTTTCTTCTTTAAATCTTTCACATCTGTTTAACTGTTGCTGGCAAAAACACACAATGTCCGTTTAGTAGCTGTTCTGGAGCTTTCAGTCACATCACTCAATCTTCAAAGAACAGTGCTAAGCACCTTCTTAGGACTTCAGGGATTTCTCTTCCATGTTGGCTTTTAATCGTTCAGAAAAATTAAAATGTGATTTTCTACAATTCCATGACAATCAGTCAAATTCCATTTCCAGAGGAAGTTTGGGTGATGTGATCAAAGAACAGCTACTGCTTTCATGGTTTAAAAAAAAAAAAAACTTTCAATGTTTCCAGTATCCTTAAATGTTCAACTTGCCGATGCTCCAGCGATGACAATGTCAATGCCCAGTTGGTTGGTTGGTTGACCACTTTGCTCCAGACTGAAATCGTGTCAAGAACTACTGGATGGGTATCCATTCCAGTGCCATTGTGAGGTTGGCATTTGTGGTTGAGAGTTTGACATTTTCTGTATTTCCCCCCTTATGTACACAGGAAGTGGAATTGTGTCGACTCAACAGCCAAGAGAAGTTGGGGTTAACTCTGTGCTACAGGACAGATGAAGAGGAGGATGTGGCCATCTATGTCAGTGAGGTGAGTAGATAACTTGCCCTTCAAGATCTTGAATGACTTGAGTTGAAAGGGTTTATTTCCTTAATACAAGACTGTGAGGGTTATATCTTCCAGCTTAGTTTGCCATGAGGAGCCGCTAGTTTTTCATACTCAAGTTCTTCAGTCAAGAACTCTAAAAAACTAAAAACTGAATCATCTCTTTTCCCAGTCTTGCTCCTGGAGATACTGTTAGGTTTTTTTTTCCAACCACCACAGTTAGGACTGCTAGCTGTTAGAAAAAAGAAAATATTAATACTCTTAGGGCAGAAGCTATATGAATATTCTACAGATTCTTTATATTTCAGTTCTTTGAAGTCTCACATTTACATTTCATACACTGTCCTAGAAACAGACAATCATGATGGCTAGATTAGAGCGCCTCAGTAAAATGCCTAAAAAATTGAGAAGCTAGATTTTTCAGACTAAATCAATTGTGAAATTTAATATTCATCTTCCAATTTATGATTTACTTTAGTATTCATGTGGGCAAAGCAGGTTTCTCTATTGGGTGTAGTAATTTTAAAATTGAACTCTTTTATCAACCGCAAATGACATTATTGAACAGTTTAGCAATGTTCTAACTGCATGATTACACTTTCAGCTGCCAACATGGAATGACTGCCAAGAAAGAAAAAAAAAAAAAGAAAAAGAAAATGCTTTTAGGTCTTGTCTGAGTTGTGCACCCAGTCCTTTCAGTACAGCAGACATCAACAAGCATGCTGTGAGATGTATATTAGCAAAGAGGCTCTTGCCCTCTGATTTTCTCCCACTTGTTGGTAGCATAGAAAATACTGTTCTCCATTCTGCTCAACTTTCTCTCCGATTCGTTTGAAGTTGACTCGGACCCTGCAAGTTGTTCGCTTTGAGAGCTGAGCAGAATATAAATCATTCAGGTCTGTGGCTCCTGGCAGCATCCTTAAGTGTTCACTCTGCAAAAAAGGCAGGCTAAGAGGAGTGTGCTGCATTTAGATGAGGTGGCTGAATGTCACTGTATACAGGATGTATTCAAGGTAGTGTTATGTGCTCTGATCTTGCACAGTGAGAACACATCAATGCGCAGTTAAGAACAATGCAAGGTCATTTTAAAACAAGCTGAAATTCCCAACTTTATAGCTTCTGTTGAATGACCACATTGTTTCTACTCTCTGTGTTATTAAAGTTGATTTCCCATTGTTTCAGTTGTCTTACACACTAAGTCGTTAACTAATTCAGAAGCACCAGTCCTTTTTTTCGATACCTGTTCATTTCTGTTCATGGGCGCAGAGGCTGGAGTATATCCCAGCATGCTTAGGGCAGGGTCCATCCTATACAGACAGGCAAACTCATTCACACTATTGGGCAATCTAGAGTTTTCACTCCACCCACCATCTCTTTGTTTTCTTCAGATTTATATTTTCCCTACAATTCAAACATAGCAAGAAGAACAAAATCCACGCAGGCAGAACTGTAACTACAGCCATTTCACCACCCACAATATTTTTAACAATTGACAGATCACTATATTTCCCTATATTTCGGTTTTTAGTTGTGGATTATTCAGGGTGTGTGTGCTCTCCCCACACCTACAGAAAGACTATCTTCAATTTCCCCTCCAGTCCTGCCTCAGTTCCTGTCTGGTGACCTCCCTCACAGTTTAATGAGTGGCCCTCTGTGTAGGAGTGGACTATCATGAAGATGGAGTGCCACAGCACCTCATCATCTCCAGAGATCCCACCTGATAGGAGAGAGTGAAACGAATGGCCCCAGACAACGATTGATTGGCCGATGAAAGAGCGTCCTGCCCCCTTGTTCACTAACATTAGTTACAGGAGGAGCAGGTGCATCATGTATTGGGGTTGAGTTATATGCTGTAGTTGCTATATGCAGAGGCTTGTACTCCATCAACCTGCCAGAATATAGCCACTGAGGTGCATACAATTGAGGACTTAAATGATGACAGTGATAACTCATTTTTTTCTCTCGCTTTTTCTCAGGTCTAAAATGGCTTTGAAAACTGACCACACAACAGTGGGAAAATCATATGACATCTATGGTCTTTCCACGGCAGCACAATGCTCAGATTGTTAACTTGAATAACTAGAACGGCACTCAGTCGAGCATACCGCCTACAAGGTTAAGAAAGCAATGATAAGGAAAACTGATTAAAAAATAATGGATCCGACCCTTTAACCAGATTTGCACCAGATTTTTGGGGGGGTTCTTCCTTCTACCAAGTTTGGGGCAAATCCGTTGACTACTTTTATTGCGTAATCCTGCTGACGAGCAAACAAACAATAGAACAACAGAAGTGGGTAAAAACATAACCTCTTTGGCAGAGGTAATAAAAGTCTAGTCCTCCCTGTTTCTCTTGAATAAAGATTTAAAGTTTTAGAAGATTTATTGTGTTCCCTCTACCTTCACAGATCAGTCCAAACAGCATCGCTGCTAGAGATGGACGTATCCGGGAGGGGGATCGCATTTTACAGGTACAGTAGGACACACTCTTTTTTTTTTTTTTGGGCAGCACAACCACTGTCTCCCAGCATGAGAGCCCATTCATTTTTAATGGCAGCACATTAAAGGGGGAACACACCCCCGCTGTGACTGTTAGGGAGGGAGAAGTGCCCCCCCTGGCTGTTTTACTTACCGACTCAGCACCAACAGGGGTTTTTTAAGAGTTCTGGTTCAGGATGGGGCTGTGCTGCAGCTCATGGCCTTCTATGTGATAGCTGAGAGGCTATGACTGTAATTAGCCCCTAGCTGCATCTTCAGGCCTGAGATCTAGAGGAGCTCTGCAATCGACAAGGAGTGGCAATTCTTAGGGCCGGGAGCTGAATAGTGTTGCCTGTATGGGTTAAATGGGCTATTATTGTTTTTGTGGGGTTGAGTTAGAACCCCCACTCATGTTAAAGCTGCACAAATGGGTTTGCTTCAACCACGTGGAGGCAGCGAAACACACTGAAAATAACATCATATTATTACCTTATTAAACTGTTATGGCAAACCATTGCCTATTTGCACATTCAGCACATGGAGAAACATTATTAGTTCAGGTTTGGTCATCACCAACTCCTCAGGGAAATATCTGTTTCTTACGGATGCGAGGTGTTCACTACGTTCACCACCTAGTTGCAGACAGTTTCCAGGCACCAAATTGTCTACAGTGTGGTGTGTGGAAGGTAGTGTACAATGGATTTGTCAGGGCCTTTTCACCGAAAATATTTGCCTACCTTTGCTACAAATGCCATGGTTGGCAGTGGAGTTTGTAGTTCCGGAAAACCAAAGCAACAAGTTTACAGATTGCATTTAGTCATTTGATCTATTGTTAATATTAAATATATTGATTGGTGCAGCTTTCAGGTTGGTACAGGAGGAGGTCACTGTGATGCCACAAATTTTTAATAACCATTACAGAACCTTGACAATGAATGGGCACTACTGTATGAATGGCAGATGAAGGGAATTTACATATTAATAAACAGATTTGTTTTCTATGCAGAAAATATGGTTTAGTATAAATCCAAGTAAATACCCTCCACAAACACTTATTAGATGCAGGGGGCAGATGCATAACCACTGTTGTCTAATTGTCTACTGGTGTCTACAATGTGTTGTGTGACTGATTTAAGGCAGGAGAGGAGGTGTATGTGTTTGTGAGGCAGACCAGTACTCTGGCACTATTATCCACCAGTGACAGGGCCATTACTCTGCCTGCAAAAAGATGGACGCCCCCAGTCAGTGGCCAGTTAATTGTACAGCTAGATGTATGTACACTGCCGGATAGTTTGGTGAACACAACAGCACCATTGGCCCACGGCCACTGTCCCATTCATAATCACTGCTGGGTTAGAGAGCAGAAGAGTGTTTACAATTTCCCCAGCAAAAAAGGCATTACTGTACAGTGCCACTTTTATTGTGGTACTTTGTTTTGCTTAAGGGCTTTGGTATTGGAGATGATAAAGCTGGCCTGACTGTGTGTGTGTGTTTGTGTATATGCCTGTGTTCAAATATTTGCATTTATGTACACAATACATGTTTGCTTGTTTGTGTCCTACTTAATAGTGAGCCTGGTAATCATGTTTGTATGTCATTTTCAGATTAATGGCCAAGATGTACAAGACAGAGAGGAAGCAATGGCTGCCCTCTCCAATGACGAGTGTAGGAACATCGTACTGCTGGTTGCCAGACCTGAGATGCAGGTTTGAAATTACCACACAACTACCTCACACTGACATATCTTTAAGCCACAGACTGAAAAATCTACTGTGGGCCTAACTTGGGTAAAGGAAGCACACAATTTCCTAATTACAGCCTTGAAGTTTTGTCTTTTACAGTATATTTGTTCTGAGTAAATCTTAGTAGTCCCACCCATCACAACCACTCCTGGTGGAAGCCACCACAGAGACACCTCATCATGTTTTATTTTTATGTAGCGCCACTGTAATTGACTCCCAACACTAAGCCATAAAAGCTAATGGCATGCTAATGTGGAGTGAGTTCAGGCCCAAGGCCGATGGCGTATAAGTGGAAGGACTCTGCCGCAGTGCAGATGAGCCAGGAGCAATAGTAGACTCTTCGTAATTAAATGTGTCTCTAAGTAGTAAATCTTAAGTCTTCAGATATGGATCCCATTTGGCTTATATCAAGCAGACAAGCAGATGATGGATGGTGTGGAGTAAATAGGTCAAAGGTGACAGTCTTATGTCCATTAAATTGCTTAGGCCTGATTTTAAGATTAAAATGCATGTTGGGTGGAGGATGGAGGATGAGGGGCAGTGTTTTGTTGGTTAAAAAATAGGGAGCTACATGTGGATGCTACCAGTTTCTTATTTCAAAACCATGATGGGTATTTTTTCAGAAAATCCCATGTGGGCACACATTTGGAACACCCAGCTATTTGTTTTGAGACACTGTCGCTACAAGCCTTAGGCCTTGACAAATAACACTCACCCCTTTCTCTTTCTCTCCCTCTCTCTCTGTCTTCATATCCTTTCCTTCCTCATTCACCCCTAGCTGGAGGAGGCTTGGCTGGATGATGAGCACAGTGAGTTCCTGGAGCAGCTGAAGATGGAAATGCTGGAGGAGCAGCAGAGAGAGGAGATGGAATTAGCTGCTTTACAGGAGGAGCAGGAGAATGAACAGGTCAGACAGCAACACAACATATGCTTTGTGTGACTGGATTAGAGAGGCATTGAAAAAGCTTTGTTATCTCCGTTTAACAATCTCTGGAAAATTTCTTTTTATATGTTCTGTTTAATAAGAATAAAATCCTTAAAAACAAGTGAGTTAAAAAGCTATAGTTTAAGTAAAGTTATCCTTCCCCCTGACTGTAGTACCCACTGTGTAATGAATATCATACCATCACACTGACCAGTAATTGCTTAGACAGTATTAGGTCATTATTCACAGTCAATATTAACCTTTTCCTTGAAATTACTACAGCTCTAGCCAGTGGCAGAGAGGGAATCAAACTCTTCATTGACTTTCCTCACAAAACTGAGTGAAAACAGGCTTTGCCCTTTGAAATATGAATGCAGAATAATGATTATGAATATTTATGGCAGGGGACTGTTGAACCATTTAAATTCCAAACATTAGTAATCATAATTTAAAATTCTGTTTTGTTGAAAAGATAGCATACCACAAAAATCCATATAAATGGGACATCAAAGACATGGCAGGGAGGAAACAATCCCTGAAGTAAGAGATCTGTATAACAGAGTTACACACAGCAGCATGTGTAATCCTTCAGGAGAATGCAGAACAGAGTTGCACTTCCTGAACTCTTGTGGTGACTTTTTTTTTGCTTTCTTTTTGTCCTCATTCTATAACGAGGAAAGTGTAATAGAAAACTACAAAAACTACAGAACAGTTCCATACTTTACCATATTTGTAAACACTGTATCTTTAATTAGCTAAAACATATTTAAAAGCATAGTTCTAATAAGTTAAAAACATACTTACACATGCTAACAAACGAAACATACTTATGTATACTTGACAGGCTTCTAGTAAGTGTCATTTATCAATAAAAATACTTCTTAATTCTTATGTGGGTTATTATAAGAAATTACCTTATACATGGCGCACTCATTTTGTGTGCGCCATGTATTTATATATCGGAGTATTTCATTTGGTTTTGTTTACCTTGTTTATTTCAGAGAGCAGAAGATGATAAGCCCACCTGCTCCAAACTCCCTCATCATAAGGACAGTGTACTGAGTATAAAAGACAAAATGGAAAGCTCAGAGCATAATGTCCTGGCACACATCCAGAGACGTCTATCCCAGTGCCTGAGAGACAATCGGGACACACACCGTACTACAGGCTCCACACAGCTAGAGGACAAAGATGATGAGGATGATGATGAGATTGAGGGTGATCGTTTCCAGCAGCTCTTGGAGCTGAAGTGTCAAATTCGTAACAGCGGTGAATACGACCTGTTCTACAGCCGCCGCAGCACCATTGAGTGCAGCATGGGGGAGCAGGGCGGCGTACAGCACGAGCTGCGTATGCTCAACGAGGAGCTGCGCAGCATCGAGCTTGAATGCCAGAACATCATGCAGGCCCACAAGCTTCGTAAGGGCCAGCAGTCTCCCTCAACAGGCCGCTCTGCACCCTCCACCAAAAACCAAAGTCTCCACAGCAGCGAGCCCACAAGGGGTAAACTGGCAGACATTAATGAGAGGCTGGAGAAATCGGACAAGGACAGCTCCAGTGCCTATAACACAGCAGAGAGTTCACGTAGTACCCCTCTGGCAATGGACCGCTCCCCGGAGCACTCACTCCAGAGGATGGTTAGTCTCACCAACCAGAGGAACCTCCGCAGCAGCCTTGCCAGTGGTCACTCTCTTAGCCCGAGCCCCATCCTTGCATGCCGTGCTTCAGTCCCAGGCAAGAGCAGTAGTCCTGACCACAGCAATCCCTCTGAGTCGGACCAGACACCTCAGGCTGAAGAGGAGAGAAGAGGGGCATTAAAGCCACTTGCTTGCCAGATTCCTTACTTCTCTCCATCCCACAGTTCCCAGCAGAGGCAGGCCAACATCCCGGCTCATGCCCGCCACTACCAGAGCTACATGCAACTGATCCAGCAGCGCTCAGCTGTGGAGTATGCTCAGAGCCAACTCAGCCTGCTCAGTGTGTGCAAAGAGCCTCAGAGGCCCATTAATGAGCCCAAGATGGAGTGGAAGGTCAAGATCCGGAGCGACGGCACCCGTTACATCACCAAGAGGCCTGTGAGAGACAAGATCCTGCGGGAGCGGGCCCTAAAGATTAAAGAGGAGCGCAGTGGGGGAATGACCACAGATGATGATGCAATGAGTGAAATGAAGATGGGAAGGTACTGGAGTAAAGAGGAAAGAAAGCAGCACCTGGTGAGAGCAAAAGAACAAAGAAAAAGACGAGAGTTCATGCAGCGTAGTCGGCTGGAAAGCTTGAAGGAGAATCCTCAGAGCAGCAGCGAGGGTCGCAAGGAAGTCAGCATTATAGAGCTCAGCCACAAGAAGATGATGAAGAAACGCAACAAGAAAATCCTGGACAACTGGATGACCATCCAGGAGCTGATGACTCATGGTACTAAGGCCCCTGAGGGAGCCAAGGTGCACAATGCCTTCCTATCAGTCACTACTGTATAAAAAAAACCCACACATTCTACCCCATGCGGTATAATATACTTGCCTCGTTCAATGTGGCGTTTTTATGAGGACAATAGGAATATTTTTCACACTTTGTAACCCAAAAAGCATTTTGTAAAGAATTTATCAGTGGTGTCATTGCATTTTTTTTTTTTTCATTTTCCAGGATTGTTTTTTCACATCACTCTGTGGGAAAAAACATTTTTCTATGAAATTATGACTATATAATTATTTTATTACTTTGCACTAAACATGTTTATCTTTTCAAGCTTTCCAATTCTATTTTCATATTTAAGTTGTAACCATATAACTCAAGATAGTTGTATGAGCATCTTAAGAAAAGTTAAGTATTTTCTTTTGTGTAATATGTACACTTGCCAGCTGCAAAACACAGTGGATCCATGGGTCAGATCTAGCTATCCTTTAAAGCTGAAATAAATCACAGTGTTGTTGAAATTAGGTTTCAGGCTATCAGTGCATAGACAAGATAAAATAAATAATTAATATCACACCTCCAATCCCAGTCTTAGTACTCTATAACTTGCTCAAGTTGAGTGTAACTATGGCAAGAATGTGTTTAATCCCTAAAACCCACTGAATTTGAAATAATTTGTGATTTTCAATGTTCTTTCATTGGTCAAATGTTTTTAAGATAAAAAAAAAATTGGGAGATGCAATTATGAAATGTTTATGTATTTCAACCACTACATTTTCTACTATTGTTACTGTTATTAAACACTAACTATTATAACAATAAATGTATTGCAGCCCTCCCTATTGAGTTAAAGACAACACTGACTGGTACTGGAGTCTGGTACTCTCCACTGATCTGAAAAAAAGAAAAAAAAAATCCCCTTAAAAGTTTTATCAACAATTTTATAAAAGCATCTTTTAAAAGTATAGATACCTCATTTTACAGTGAAACTCATGTTCTTTCTGTAATTTGTGAATTTGAGCCACTTACCCAACTTAATTTCCTTCCGGGGATCAATAAATTCTTATCTTATGTTATCTTATCAAAGCTACAAACGAGGAAATGCTACACTGACAGGTCAATGGATAAGTTACTTTGTGGACACAGAGAATCCTATATGTCATTTTATTTTAAGTATTTTTTTTTTGAGATTCTCAAAGTCACAAGACTCAAATATCCAAAAAAAAGAGTCCATATGTCCTGACTCATTGCCAGTGCTGCATCTTTGTGCGGTTTTAAGCTTTGGGTAAAAAATATTTTGTATTCAGTTTTATTTTGGCTTAATATTTTGAGTTTTTTTCTACATATTCAACAACAGATGGACCTGCTCATAGCTTTTACATACCAGTATTTT
This sequence comes from Toxotes lorentzi, assembly GCA_037833715.1. NCBI lineage: Eukaryota > Metazoa > Chordata > Actinopteri > Toxotidae > Toxotes > Toxotes lorentzi. The sequence continues at coordinate 18,560,110 of JBBMJY010000021.1, forward strand.
TACATAATTTTTATTCTCCACATACACCTTTACGCAGCATAGCCTTAACAGCAAAAACTGAATCAATGATACGTTGGTGTGGCAACCTGATTTCATACACAAACAAACTCTCTGTCTCTGTAAACCTCTGTGCCGCAGAGAGGTGTTATTCAGCCTTATTAATGCATTGTACAATTTGAGTTTTTTGTAACTGGAGACATTCACAGATATTGTATAGCTGTTACTGAATTATGTTTGCAGTCACAAACTGGTGTTAGGATGATTGCCACTGAGCAGGACTCAGAACACAGCATATTAGCACATGGAAAAACTAAACTGTTGAAATTCATGGGTTGCCATATATCATCAGACATTGTAGTTCAGTTACATGTACAGTATACTAATTCCAAATGCCACATTTTTAACTGAAATATTGTAAATTTAAATTTTAAACCAATCCCAGTATTTGTTTTGAGTAAATGTCTGATGGTCTAATTTCGAGTAATGCGTAGTTGGCACATTTGTAGCCAGGTGAAATGTGTGATAATGGTGAACTTTGCAAAAGAAAAGATAATAAATTATTGTTTTTTTGGTATAACATGGCACCGAATCATGTCTTTTTTTATTATTGTTATCCAGACATTAGTTAAAGAATTAAAATCTGCTAATACTTTGCAGTTTGTGCCAGGTAACTGAAGTGTGTGGTAAGAAATTTAGGTGCTGAATACAGATGAACCTTGAACATAAAATTAACATTATACTGGACTCAGCAAGGCTTCAGCACGCTTTGTATTTAGATTTTTTTTTTTTTTAGTTGTTTTACACAGTTATTTTTAAGTTTCACTTTTCTGTGAAGTGGTTGGCATGAACTGTGTGAAAGTGAGCAACAATCTGTGCTGTTCCTTCAGCCTTTGAGGATGGTGCTGTGGGATAATGGATAAAGAAGGGAAGTGGAGAGTTTCACAAAATGCTGTCATATCCAAAAATTAAAACAAAAAATAAAAACAGCAACAAAACTATAGCAAGTCATTCTGGGGTAAAGACCAGTCTTGTGAAGTGAAACAGAATTACTTGCTCACTGAACACATGTTCACCTCAGATATCTCCTCTAGAGTGACTCACTTCTTTTTCCCCTGTGTGAATGTGTTAAGTTATTAAACACAAGGAAATTTCAATTAAAATCACCCTCCACTTGGATGGGTTTGTGTTCATTTAAATGTACCAACCACTTACTCATCTCTATGGCCCTGTCATATGCAAGGGAGAGCTAAGGGGATACTCTGGTCTCTGTATTATCTTTAAGTTGGCAGTGCACTATAGCTGAAATTGGAGTGTCGCAGATAGAGCTCTGCCTGATGACTTATGTGTTTCCATTTAACACAAAACTTGTTTCATTACAAGAAATTGGTGAAATATAAAAGGAACTGAGTCTTGCTGATTTTACTATACATGTTTTCTCTTTAGTAGAAATTATTATCCATATGCATTATTTCTATGTTTATGTTGCAGAGCGCTCCATCTTTTATTTGCTTGTTTGCTTTTCTTTTGTTAGTATTTTAATATTTTCCCATTGCCAAACACTTTTATAAGTGCAAACTGGCCGGTGAAGAACTCCATCCAAATCCTTACAAGTCTGTGTATCGCTATGAAAGCACTTCATAATTGCAGAGTCTACTTCATTTACATACAGTACAATTTTTATAAAGCCATGGTGTCACATTCAGAGTGATTTTGAGGTTGTATTCCATGGTCGACGCCTTCCATTTCCATTACAGTCTGTGGCACTTAAAAGCATCTCAATTTATACAACGACCAAACATTAACATCAAAGTTCATATTGAAAAATAGACTCCTGCCATCACTCAAGCCCATTTGCACTCCCCTCATTTGTTAATTCTCTCAGCTTGTGTAGACAGAGACCACTAAAATGCCAATGAAAAGCCACAGAAGAAGAAGCTGTAGGGGTTGTGCCAACCAACGCCAGAAGTAGTCCGAGTGCTCGCCAGCTAATTAAGTTCATCCCTGAGCCCCTGAAAGACCCAGTCAGGTGTAATTAAAATCGAGCCTGTGACAGCCATGGCATTTGTCAGAGACCCAGCAGTTGAAATACCAGTACTGACAGAAATGTCAAACAGATAGCAGTGGCTCATCTCCTCTTCAGTGCTACACACTCTCCCTCACACACATACGCTCACACGTTGCCTCTGTTGGGAATGTTTGCTGATAACCTTTAGGATTCCCTGAACAGCAAAATCTACAAATTCTCTCTCATTATTCATCCAAGGAGGCCCATATTTATTGACATACAGATCCACTTGACACGTGATGGTGCAATCAACTTCATAGTGCCCCCACTCCCTCCTAATCTCGGAGGCATGTAACAAACTGGTAATTGCCTGGGATCACGCGTCTCTCAGTGTCACTTTAGAAACTGATGGCAGCTTTGATCTTTGATATCATAAGTGCTGTGTTCAGGTAATTGGCCCTATCATGCCAGATGTGGTGCGTATGCGGGTGCTACAGACAGACTGCTACCGCTGAACCAGGTGTTCTGAATGCCTTCATCAAACAGAAGACAATAGTGAGTCTGCTGATAGGGGATAATGGTGCATGAAATCACTTAACACCTCCTCTGAAATTCTTAACATACATAATGGGGTATTTTAAATACAGTCTGCAGAAATGCCACGTCATATGTCATAAGGCCAATCTCAGTGTCAGTTTTCCATTCATCCTGAGAGGGGGACATGAATGTCAGCCAAACCACAACAAACTGCACCAGACATGTCAACTGCATGCATGGTGACAGTAGACTAAAAGTCAGGAGATCACCAAATCACAAGAGTGATTTGGTGTAAAAGAGTCTGTATGAAATTTCATCGCAGTCCATTCAACACTTGCTGAAATATTATCAGTCTGGACCAAAGAGGACAGCCAATCAACTCACCAACACAGCATCCAGACAGCCATGTCGCCAGGGTTGATAAAGAAAAGGACAATGTTCAAAAGCCAAACTGCTGGTGTGTTTGTTTTGGGAGAAACCTTTGAACTAAAATCTTAAACACAGTAAACGCTCAGTGGTGATTTTTATTTTATTTTTTTTTACATGTACTATGAACTTTGGTGGCAGAACAGCAGAAAGCAGTGGTGTTGCACGCTTATTACTTCAGTCTACTGTAAGATGCCTCGTACTGCAGAACTAAAAAACATTCACTAATGCCTACAGTAGTTGGTCATGCAGAAAAACTCACATGCAAACTTCAGAAAAAAATGTTTGTTCAGTTCTGATTAAATAAACAAGTTTTTTTGTTTCACATTCAGTTAATTTCCAGAATCACGAGAGCAAGTAGATAACCTGGTTTATAGCCAAGTGTTTAGAGCCAACTGTGAATAAAATGCGAAAGTTACACAAGTTAATAGTTTGAAGGATTAGATGAAAAGTCTAATCTTCTGTTGTCTCTCACGATTTGCTTCATCTCAGCTCTGCTCTGTGTATTCAAACTCTCTGCCGGATATGTTTGTGTGTCATTATTGGCATAGATCTTTTATTGCTTCTGCGAACCATTTGGACTTTTTTTTTTCTTCTTTCACACCCCCTGTTTTATGTGTCATTTGTTGTTTAATTTTCACCCCAACCAAATGCATTAGGGGACCTATTAAGCAAAAACCTGTGAATATTTCAGAGCATAATTAGAGCTCTAATTACAATTCATTATTCATAAAATGGGTGAACCAAACTGCAATACATACCACAAAGGTCTCAAATATGTACTATTTGAATTGCAATTAGAATATGTATAATGGTCCCTAAAACATACTGTAATACTGTTGGCCCCAAACACAGATATGCTAGTATATTATTCATAGACACATATTGCAGATTTTATGAGATGGGTAATATCGTCTGGTAAAAACATAATCTCTCTGCAACATTCAGCTCACCATTACTCAAATTATACAACTGGTTTTCTCCAATGTCTGCAAACAACCGAACAAAAATTTGGCCAGGCTTCAAACTACTTTTACTTCACTTTCTCAGTTCAGCCATTTAAATCCTTCTTGGCTTTAACTTTAACATGGAGTCAGTGAAAGTCCTCAGATCTTAGACAATTGATAATTTGACTATAACCACCGACTCAGCCCTACATACACAGTTCTTATTTATTTCTTTAACCTGCCTGACGCCTCCTCAGCCTAAAGTAGTAAACTGAAAGTCTGTCACCCTGGTGTTTTCACTAACCGGAAAATGGTTGACATGTGTGGCCAACCATGCAAACTCTATGTTGTTTATAAATGTAACACTTGCTCCTTTGCACATTCTTCGCCTCTGTGAATTCCATTAACATTCCTGTAAAGTTTCTGTTTTCCTTATTTATGAACTGTGGCTCAGAGTCCGTATCCAATAAAAATCACAAGTACAATTCTGTGATTACCTCACTGAGCATGAGAATTAACAAATAATGTCTGGCAGTCAGTGCATAGGGTATACTTCATATTTATAACACAATGTAAACATTGATCTCATTCCCCTTCCCATGTTACTTCTGTGCCAGCATAGTTGCTTACACAGAAGTAACATTAGTCATGGTGAGCTCATCACTTACTGTGTCATATTCATGTGTACTAGACTATGTCAGGGCTGGCTCTAGCCATTTTGGTGCCCTAGGTGAGATTATGATGTTTGACAGCTTTAGTTACTAGTTACTTTTAAGATGAAGATTTTAAACAAGGGATAATATAACATGCTTTTAATAATTATTATTATATATATTATAAAATCATAGTAAAAGTCCAAAAACTGAAAACAGATTTGTATATCAGAACTTAGAATAATACATCAGTCAGAGGGACCAAACCAGTACTTTGAATACTTCAACATTGTAACTAGATTTTGCTACTAGTACTTTTACTTGAGGACTTTTTTGATTTTCATGCAGGACCTTTACTTGTAAAAGTATCTTTACATTGCTGCACTGGTCATTGCTGTACCTTTTCAGTATGAAATAATCTGAGCTAATAATAATTGAAGCGTCCCTCAGGCTGATCCAGTCTAGCATTTGCCCATCAGTCAGTCAGTGTTAAGCCTGGACTTGGGCTGAGTGATGCACAATTTCGCATCAAATCGTACCCATCATCCCCCACCTTCAGTGTGCAGTGCACATAGTCTGCAGGGCAGATGAAAAATTGTGAGGAGCAGCAGTGTCACGTTATCAACTTGTAACTGACAGTTCAGGGGGCAGTGTGTTTATTATTGTAATCAAAAGGCTGTGTTTGTAGATAATGTTGTTACTGTAACCATGATTAATAAAGTTATATTTCACTGACATTCTGCGCCCTAGGCAATCGCCTATGTCGCCCATGCCATGAGCTGGCTCTGCACTATGTAGAGTCCTGTCATGAGGGAATTTCATAACTGGGCTTGTCTTCACATTGGTTTAATTGGCTCCTAGTGAGCTTTCTAATGAAATCATAGCATGCAGAGTGTGAAGTGAACTCATATCTTTGCACTTCTGCCACTGTAAGGGCTGATACAGTGCAGCATCAAGTGGCAAGAGATTTTGCTTGTTCAGTTGCATTCCGGGTAGCGGGACACCTGCACTGTGAGTAATGAGAATCTTGCCAGGAGGCCTAGATGGTCAGAGCTCAGCTCTTTACTGCTTCCAGGCTTTGCCACAGGCGAGTCAAGCTGGGAATGATCCACAGAGCTTCTGCAGAGAGCCAGCCAGTGAATAATGACCTCACTATAATGTAGACAGTGCTTCTTTTGGATCAGTGAGACACTGCAAATAAGTTAACTTACTCAAAGTTGCATTGACTAACTTTGCACATTTTTAGCTCCCTAGATGCAAATGAAAGGAAACTTAAAAAGATTTAAACCTCGATATCCCTCAATCATATAAAATAGCATGACACAAGTAAACCACACACAGCACACAGATTCTTACAAATGCAGCTAGTGTGTGATCATTATTTTAGACAAAGGACAGGGTTAATTTTACCGTTACATGTACAGGGAGTGTTATGCTCCTCTCTAGTTCAGTAATTAATGCACAAACCTTTCTCCTCCGTTTTATCATTTTTATTTCAAATCCTTTGAAGTATCATTGGTGGCTGCACAAGAAAAGGCTAGTTTCAGCTCCTGTAGATGATAATCTACACTGCCTTTGAAGTGAGCTGAACGAGGTGTGCTGCTGTCCAAAGGAAGTTGGTGAACAACAGAGGGATTAAATGAATGCAAAAGAGAGGTTGATGCAGTTGACTGCACAGCAGAGTCTTTCTCACAGTGACCGACCTTGAGGCTGGAGTGCACCATTATACTTTATTACAGTAGGTTACAGAAGTCTGTGCAGGCTTTATGATTCATGACTACTGATTTCATAGTGCTTTGCAGACCATTTGACAGTGCTGAGTTTTATAATGAAAAAAAAAGACTAAGATGGAGGAGTGGCTATAGCCACTGAGGATAACTGCTTTTGTTTCAAATTGCCTTTGGTGTCAAAAAGTAAAGTTAGATGTGACTTGAGCTAGTCAGTTGAGTAACACCACCGCCTTGCAGTAGCGTGCACACACACTTACAGAATGGGTCAAATGCCATATCACAGTGTACTGTAACTGTATCACTGCCCTCTCTTGGCCCTGTCTTTACTTTGTTCTATCCAGCTATTAAGATCACCCCTGGTGTGTTTAAGAGAATGTCACATTAAGAGGGAATATGGAGCTCCACATACGTCACAGATAGGCTGCTGCAAAATAGTTTTAATATCAAACCCTGCAGTGGCTTTAATAGTACAGATTCAAAAAGTGGAGCAGTAGAATACTCATTAGGAGCAACACACACCACAAAATGTATCGATGTTCCCAACAGTAAATAGACTATACATCACTGTCATCCTCATCCTCCCTTATTGAATATCCTGTCTGCACAGGACACTAGGTATGAACGCTTTGTCTCTATGGATTGCTTTACCATCACAACTTAGCAAAAGTATACATGGACTCCAATAGCTAGATGAGCTAGATGTGACTGCTGATAATTTTGGTTATTTGTTAGTTAAACTAGGCTAGGGAAACAAGTATTTGCGTAATCACTACACAATGTTGACCAATTTAGTTTTTGGGATTTAGTTCTTGTGTTGGTTTTTTTTTGATGCAATATGGAAATCTCACTTTGAATCATTGGCTGTTCGTGTGCTCTGCTGCAGCAGTTCTGCTTTTGCTCAGAGAATAATTATCTAGGATACCCTTGAGCTCAAAACTCCTCAGGTGTGCCCTCTGCTCTTTAAGCACCTGGGGATTTGAGCACAGCGAGAACAAAGACATCTCATAAAGTATGTAAAGTTATGAACATTCACTACTGGTGCTGCAGTGTAATCAATTAAAATTGCTTCTGGAGGGCTGTATTAGTTATGTTTTAAGCAGAGTGGTGTAGACTACCATTGCAGAATGGGGTGTTTTCATTATCTTAAGTGCATGTGATTTTGTTTAGGCAAGCAGTTTTAGGAAACTGGAAACATCTATTATCTGCCACTATGAGCATTTGAAAAGATAAGTCAGGCACTGATCAGCCATCTCCGGCTGGTAGTTTGGTCTGCAACTGTGACTAAAGGCCTAATTTCCTCACCAAATAAGAATGCAGCCACAGATAACAGTCTGTTGTCGTATTAGGAACAAGACTGATATTTAGATTGAGAGTCAGTTTCATTACCACTCCATTATTCAGTTCGACACTGTCTTTTGTCGGCTGCTTTCTGTGAGATGAGGATTTAATTTTACCCTAATCAGTGATTTTTAGTGAACACTGAGTCTGCCTTAGCCAGAGTATAGTTGTAACATATGGAGGTACTAAGAGTATGTGTTGTTGCAAAGACAGTTTGCTTCTTAAAGAGGTGATTACACTCAATGATGTGTCCCTGAAATAAAGAGAGTGACAAAGCAGACACATCTGGCTGCAGTGCAGAGTTGCCTATGGTTTTGAATATCAGGGCAAATCAGAGGACGCTGCTGCTGTGATAACATGGACGCTTTAAAGAAAAGTGGAGGCTGTGTTCAATTAACAAAAAACTCAAGCAGTCAGGACTTACTGATGACTGACGGCATGAGCTAAAGCAAGGCTGGCCAACATTTAGCAACTCTCCTTTGATATCTTTTGACCAGGTTTCACATTTAAAACTAGTTCTTCACCACCTTGCCACTGCCTTGCTTTCCCTTCTGACAACAGGAATCAATTTGCTTCATAAACTAATCAATAATCTGTAAGTGACTGATGGTCACCAGCTAGTAGAGACTAAGTTGCCATTATCAGATTTGATGATCCCTGGTTAGACAGCTTTTGCACGCAGCCTCATGTGACGCATGATTTTAAAATTACTATCAAGATTTGTCTTTTTAGTTTTCAGTGTTTTTAATGTTTTTTTTTGGTTTTAGCACAACATGAGGTGAAAACAGGTCTTTTCAAGTTTGCAAATATTTTAACTCGAGCAGTTGGTGATATCATTTCAAAAATGAAAATGGCTTTGTGTCAAAAATTGAATAAAATAAACACAACAATAAGCCACTCACAAAAGCAATTACATATTATTTCCTATATTTTGCTCTTTTCAAAAAGATGAATCAAACTCTTTGGGGTTTTCTGTCCAAATTATAAAAACAATGGGCATCTACTACTGTACTGGATATTAAAATTGGAGCATGTTGTTGTTTTAACCAATATGAAAGAAATTTGTTATTTTATTGTTTTCCTGGAACAATTCAACATTGATATTACAAGCTGCTACTCAGACAAAAGACAAATGGGTGTACCATTGCAGGCTTTATGGCAAAGACTGGCATTGTTCGGGGTTCCACATGATATTATTTGATAAACTAGACAATTCCCCTGCGGGAAATCGCAAGAGTGGTGCGGTGTGCTGTGCTGTCCCATTCATTGTCTGTACCGTTACCGTAAAGCAGAAACCAAAATATATTCATCCATCACTAAACTCTCTATGCAGTAATGGAGCTTCATGACTCTCAGCTCTTTATTTCCACTGTGGACTTGAGTCAAATGTGCAGGGTAAACAGACTTGATGCTAAAAGTCTCTGCAGCTGTGTGAGCTTCCAGCTCAGTGTGTTCACTCCAATACGTTAACATGAGAGCTGAGAGGAAGCTGGCTACGCCATACAGCTGCTCCACTTCTGCTCTGACTCAAGTCCCTGCTGCTCTTTATACTTATCTCCTCTGCTCTCTGTCTCCTTCTCTCTACAGATGGAGGCTGTGATCTTTGTAAAGGAGAGTGAAGACTGTGTGTGTGTGTGTGTGTTAGGAGAGGATGAGCTGTGTCCTGATGATCCAGAGGTTGAAGCAGCAGCAGCTTGTGTGTAGAGAGGCTCTGACTGGTCCATGTTACTGGGAGGTAGAGTGGAGAGGAGCGCTTCATCCAGCAGACTCACGGAGGAACCAGAGGTTTTTATTCAGTTTAACTAAACTTTATAAACGCTACTGTTTTCAGCTCCAGCGCCACCCTGTGAAACAACTAAGTACTGCAGTTGACTTCTACATATTTTTCCAGTGGAAGGTGATGTTGCATGTTTAAGGTTACATCTCTGAAGTCCCGCTTATTACCACCTTTATCTCATATTATCACATACAAGATAAAACCTGAACAATGTCTGCATTTAATCTTCAATCAAGTTTTCTCAGCTGAATACAAACAGATTACATCTGGATTTTGATGTAAACCTTAATATATGACATTTGTTTTTGGTGAGTTTTCCTGATGGGTTTTAGTATTTGACATTTTTATTTTAATAATAAAAATAATAAAATTGTGCGTTCAAGCCTGTTTGTGTTCGGTGTTTGTTGTTTCCCTTTGGAACAATAAAGTTATAGTCGAGGTTGAAACGATCATGAATGGGATAATGAGCCTAAACAGAGCTGTGACCCAACAATCATTGACAGAAAATGGCAGCCTGTTGAAACCACAAATGAAAATATCCTTTTCCACATCTCACGTACATCACTGGTCTGTCATTCTCTCATTTGATTGCAGTTTGATGCACAGTCCCCACGACACCGCGCGTGTTCTGGTTCACACTCAGACTCTGGACGCTGACATGTGGTGTTGAACTCAGGTTTATTCCTGGTTTGAGTCTGCATTCACTAAAATATGAACAAATTACTTTAGGTCTCTAATTACATAACATTCAGTTACATCGTGAACATACTTATCGCAGTTCAACACAGACTGACCAGACACTGGAAATGACACAGAGCATCAGCTAACAATCATGAGAGAGCACAATAACAGCTAATACCAACCTCACAGTACAAATTGAGAATGGTAACCTTGGAAACAGCAGAATATTCCATATCATAAGAACCTAAAGTTAGAAGAATAATTTGCTATGGTTTCTTCTGTTAAACATACACATAATTCAGATACCAATACAGATTTGAAATTCATTCATAAAATCACTCACTTGGTAAACACACAGCTTTAAGACAGAGTCAGCAACAGTCTAAATAAAACAATAACTACTTACAACAGCACTACATCATATTAGTACCACATCTTATATCATATGAGTTGACTCAGTTCTACCCTATTCACTGTATAATGGAGACGTTTTGGCTAATTGAATCCTGTTAATGACACCACATTACTGCCAAAATGTGAGCACTAAATAAAAGACAATACAAAGAATTAAACACTAAAGTACAAGATTTTCTTCATTCAAGTGAAAAAATTAAATGAGGAACATACGAGAAAAGGGAAAAAGAAATCCTTTGACTTCAACCTGTATTATTATTTTTTTTTTTTTTTTTTTTTTAATTTAAAGATACTATTTCCTTTAAAAAGACACCAGGGTTTGGATTCAGGTGTTCAACTTCAAGTATGTCAATAGCATGTAGCTCAGTAGGAGCAAATTAATCATTATTGTTCAACCTGGTAAACTTGACACATCTATTAGGTTTTCACAGT
>JBBMJY010000021.1:18571149-18607591 GCA_037833715.1 Toxotes lorentzi
TTTGTGGACCTGAAAGAAGAAGAAGAAGAAACAGCTCAGTCTGAGTCTGCAGGTCAGAGCCAGTTCACCTGTGAAGATACAGGGTGGACTGATCCTGTCCAACACTCACACTCTTTAGGTTAAAAGACAGGATCAGTTCACTGAATATAAATATATCTGTGTGAAGCTCACACACTTTAAATACTGTTTATTGATTAAATTCTGCTCAGTGTGTAAAACGGAAAATCAACACTGATCAAACCGATGACTATTTGATGTATTTTACCGTCATCGGTTTACCGTCAGCTCTGGACTAGATAATATAACTAATAAAGGTTTATGTGTGTAAAAACTGTATCTGTTCAACTGAGGACTTACAGGCCTGTCGCCACATACCCCTGATAACCTGAGCACGTGGGAGGTGAACTGAGGGTTTACTAACATGAAGTGAGGAGGCCGCTGAGGCCTAATTATCCCTGTGTGGCTGCGCTGTCCGCGTGTCATATTCAGCCTTTATCTTTACCACATGAACCACATCACGGTCCAGAATTTAAATATATCAAACCACCAAGACTTAAGGAATATTTACTACAGAACCAGGTGAGTTCTGTAGTAACTTAAAACATAACCCCAGGTGACTCCAGCGCACCATGCTACCATAAACTGACTGTTTTCGGAACTATGTTGTTGGCGCGCTCATCTGAAATCATGGATTTAAATGTTGAGTGTACTTACATTTCACAGAAAGTCCAGAAAGCCGTTTCCTAACCGTCTGTCCAAGGTGAGCGATGCGATGGCGACACGCGCACTGAGGCTGTGTGCGCGAGCGTGTGCGCGGTCGAAAGGCCCGGGCCCCTCCGCTGCATCTGAGGCACAGAGATTCACATTCTGATACACCTGGTCTGTTTCCCCTCAGTGTGCTCACACTGTCTCCATACTCACTCAGAAACTCGGCGTTAGTCCGTGTTCCGCGCACACGCGCTCTCCTCTCCTCCAAACCGGCGCGGTAATGGCTGACGGTGCACCGCGTGGTGGTCACAGTGGTACCCTGGTTTAGCTGAACTACCAGCTGAAACCAGCTCCAACACACGGCTCAGCGTCAGGTTACACACTGACTCAAAGTCCCGGGTCTTCACCTGATGAACAACAGTATTGGTTTAACTGAACTACCAGCTGAAACCAGCTCCAACACACGGCTCAGCGTCCGGTTTTATCAGGTTACACACTGTCTCAAAGTCCCGGGTCTTCACCTGATGAACAACAGTATTTCCCAGAGTTGAATGAAATCACAAGCGGCATCTCCATATCCACCTGTTTCTGGCGTCCTCCCAGCCTGCACCTGCCCCTTTTAAGTCCCACCCCTCTAACAACCAGGTGGGTCGTCATCTTTGATTGGCCATAATTGAGCCAGACCATAATATCACAGGTCATAGGGGTGTGGATACTGCAAAATTTGGTATGTTCGGACACCAAGTAAATACAGAGCCAGTACTGTTGATACCGATACCAATAAAAATACTTTTTTACTCAGAAAAGCAGCTTATCTACTTTTGTGTAGGGTGGAGCAATGCGTCATAATTCATGAAGTGAATGCAATATACGTTTTGATGTATAATTTGTTGGTGTGTACTCAACGGTGTGGGACGAGTTACGAACCGAAATCCTAGACGGAAGAAGAAGAAAACTGAGACTTCTACGCACCGTACCACTAACTAGACAATTCCCCTGCGTGAAATCGCGAGAGTGGTGCAGTGTGCTGTGCTGTCCTATTCATTGTCTGTACTGTTACTGTAAAGCAGAAACCAAAATATATTCATGACCTCTGTGTGTCTGTGTGAGTCTGTTTGACTGTGTGTGTGTCTGTGTGTGTCTGTGCCAATAGTGTGCGGTGCTTTGCCACTAAATACTGCATACAGTATTGTAGTGTGCATATGAATGGTAGCCCTCTTTAATATTCTCTCTTATTCTATTGAATAGTCCTCTATCTCTTCCTCGCACATGCACATGCTCACCTCATATTTCTATAAAAAGGTCTTGTAGGCATATTGTAAATTAGATTCCATTCAACAGTGGAAGATGAATAGCTTAGCTAATATTTCTTTTGCTGATCAGAAACACAGAGGGACCCGATAGCCATTCATGTGTGGTCATTTGGTTGGACTAAAAGCATTGCATTAATTCTACCAATGATCCAAAGGGCTCAATATTTCCTTCAAATATAAACATTGTGTTTAACTTCCTTCTATGGCAGTTTTTGATAGGAATCAGAAAACAGTGCATTCAAAGAATTTCAGCACAAAGGTGTCAGTAAAGGTTTTAGCCAGATAACAACGAATATCAAATAACACTGCATATAAGAAAAACAAGAGATATGAAATATAAATATAGAATATTTACAGATATCTGCAGTATATAGCTCAACAATTCACAAACTATAGGCCATGAAAGGCATGAAAAGGTGGATCACAGGCTTTCCATGTCTTATGTTTAATGTAAATACAGATACAGGGATAAATATACTTTCAAAGAGGTACCGTAAAAAGTGCATAATGGGCCATCATCAGAGCAGAAGCATCATTTTGATCCATCATAAAGGTAATAAAGACGTATGATAGTTTGGGGTACAAATAGACTTTTCTCACAGTGGTCATTTTAACTTTAATGGCTAGAAAAGCACAGGTGTTTCTAATAACAGTAATGATAGCTTGGTTGCATTACAGTCACCAGTGAGGCAGAATGCACATTAGGTTCCCTGGCAGAGGAACTTTTAAATGCACTTTTGCCTGCAGATACTGGGTCTGGGTGTGGTCTGCAGTTTAATATACCTTCCACACTGAGTTCATGAGCACCTGACAGCCAATCAGAGACAAACTCTTCTATGACCAGTGTATAAGTTTGAAAAAAATATTATACCATAATTCCTATCTAATATCCATAAGGAATATTACCCAACAAGTTGTCCTTTCCATGATTGTACTGGATGACGATGGGGCAAGGCTGGATTACCAACCAGGCAAAGTAACCTACTGCCCCTGGTTTGCTCCATATCACTTAGGTCACTTTGGACCGCTAAAGTCGAATATTGTATATCGTGCATATTTGTCGTGCCTTTGGTCTTGTGGAGGAACTCTATGTTAATAACCAAGGTGATTCTGTTGGTAAAGATATCCCAGACAAAAGCTATCAAACAGTGCATTTCCTGTCAGTTCTTGGAGCATCTTGTTTGGTGCAGTAATGCTTCAAACTCTCTGCCATGCCACATCTACAGTATACATTATAGGGTTCATAGTGTGGTGAAATGAAATGCATTTGACAAAGAAAAAGCAATGAATTCTATCTTCCACTGTAACAACGTGAACAATGCGGGTAATGAGCAATTCATGCAAAGCTGAATGACTTTCTACTACACAGAGATGCAGCTTGACATAACCGTGTATCACCACCCGTCACTGGTTATTTACATTTGGCCTTGTGCTCAAATGCCAGGGATGCTATGGGACAATAATGGCTTACATTTCACCTGGCCCTATCATTGGGAATTGCCACATCTGCAAAAGAGGCAGTTATTTGTCTGTGGTGACTGTTGAGTTGGTTATGCAGGTACAGTATGTCAAATGCACATCCCGCCCCCTAAGGTGGAGAAAACAAACACGTTACACTGCTCTGCCATGACATCTTTTGGGCTTTACTGAAACACATGCACCGTCTGCTTTAGAGATGAGATGAAACAGGTCTATGAAATGTCTATCAACACCAACTTCCCTGCCTTTTTTTGAGGGGGGGGAGGAGGAAGGGATGGATTAGGCACTCCTTGCTGATGTGTCTGTCAGAAATCAAAATCAACACTCAGAGCCAAAACTTGCAAATTAAATTCACCTGTCAATCCACATCTGTTTGATCCTGTCTGAGAGTCTACATCAAGATTCCTCACCACAACATTGTTTGAAGACTATATATGGGGCATGCTAACTGTGTTCATGTTAGTCTGCCTTCAGCCAGTTGTAAATGGCAAAGAGCATTACACGTTTTGAAAGGATGAACCCAAATCTGCAATTGCCTCCAAACGTTTTTCTGAATCGTGCGATAGCTTATTATAAATTTTGTGAAATATCTGTATTAGAATAAAAGACCTCCAGTTGCCCTCTCATGTCTTCTTGTCTCCTCAGATGTTGCCTTGTTTGATTCCTTTAGCAAATCTGGTGTCCTATTTAACTCACAGAACAACAGGTTTAAGCAGTCAAGTTTACAAAAGCAATATAAGATTTTGTATCCGCCTTGAATTATTTAATTCTCTCTCCCTTTATATTACTGTGACAATCTCCCAAATCGGTAAGAATGATAACCAGCACATACTTTCAATACACAGGCACCCCAATTTTGTTGATACAAAGTCAACCACTTTGTGAGTAGTGAGATCCCTCCTTGAGGTCTTTGATAGAAGACCATAAAATATTAATTTCGCAACAGCTGTCTGGGGCTCTCCGTTATTTGACATGGGCCGTCAGCCTTCTAATAATCTTCCTGGGTTTTGTCTCATTTGTGTGTCCCCATCGAGGTGCCTGTAATCTCCTTCATTATTAATCTCACAGAGCAGAAATGTCATGCCGGCAGCCTCAGTGCACACTCGGCATCATTTTGTTCCTGTTTACCAGTCTCCCTCTTTTGCCCCAGTGAAGCCGCCTGCTACTGCCACAGCGGCATGCGTTCCCCTAAAGAATAGTCTTTTCATTCTGTCAGGAAACACAGAATTTGCATTGAGATCTATAATCTTCTTCCTGCCACACACCCCTCTTATCATTCCTCTAATGGATCACAACAGCCATTGTGCCTTGCATCTGTGTGTGTGTGGGCTAGTGTGTGGCAACTGTTTGTGTGAAGATACCTTTAGAGCCCCTTGAGGGAATTTTCTAAGCTGATTTTACCCTCTTGTTGCATGTCCTACTTCCTGCTCCCCCACCTCTTTTCCAGATCCCCAGACTCCTGAAGCTTTAATGTAACATCACAGGGTTGTGTACCTGGCTGGGACCCCCAGTTGGATTGAATACAGAGGGATCCTGGCAGTTTGTCTTTGGTTTTTGTGTGATTTATCTGGTTATTGCGGATTGGGGCTGAAAAAAAAAAACTGGAGCAGAAGGTGACTGATGGAGATATATGGTTTAAACAAGCAATGCAATACTGTGAGCTGCTGGAGCTGAGCCTCAAAGTTAAATTGATTCTGATATTTCCACATTTCTTACCACTACAATGTTGATGTCAGTCATCTACTGTCCACATTGTTGTATTCACAGCTGTATTAATAAATATTAACAATGGCTCAAATGTGTATGTATAATGTCAAAGAAATAGGAAGCACAGGAAGTGATGAACCCACAGAAAACCTGGCCCAGAAGTTCCCCTCAGCTCCGACAGCAGAGATTTAGCATCTTTCCTACTTCATTCACACTGTCTGTACCATGCCGCCTAAACACCACTATGTCGCACCAGAATGAAGCAGCTGCCAAAACCTCACCAGAATCAAGTGAGAAATCTCTGCACGTACAGCTGAGGTAGAAAAGAATCACAATTATCTCTTTTTATCTCCCAGGAGAACATTGATTTCCAGTACGTTATCTTCTCTTTCTAGGATAGCAACTAAACAGTTTCTAAAACAAATCAATGTATTTATTCAACTACTCTACCGCATGCGCACACCGTCTCCGCCAACTAGAGAAATTATTCACCACCATCATATCTGTCCTTAGACCAGGGAAACATTATCTCATACTGACCATAGTCACCCTGTTTACTCATTTGACAAAATTTGGCTGCAGAAGAAACTACTGCCTCATGCTGCCCATCAACATCCAAGTACATGCTAGCAGTAGCTGTATGTTTTGCCTAAATCACCCTTTGGATGAAAGTATGGCGACACAGGTGGTGGTGGTACGAACCCAGATTTAAGATTAAGACAGCAAGGCTGCCTGGAGGTCCTGCAGGGGTGGAAATCTGAGGTTGAGCATGTCTCTGAGACTACATTTGTGTACCACAGAGGCCTTGGCAAATCAGCAGGCCTGTATATTAGCACTCACCAGCTGTTCTTTCTTATATGCCAACTCCTCCTTTGTTTGCTGACAGGCTCATCGGCAGCTGCATGTGGGATGGGGAAAAGTACCTGTCAGAATTATACATGGGTTCTCAGCAGCTCCACAAACAACTTGCAACAGATGGAGAATTCTGGAAAATGTAGCCTGTGTGTACTGAATCTCTTATTTTGAAATGTATTCTGCACACACAGCATTGGCATGTGCCAAACGGATTTGGGAAATGGAGTATCTCCACGATGGGTCAAAGAGACCGTGGACATGAGATTCATCTTTGCTTTTCTGATTCTACTGTAAGCCATTAGTGATATTCAAGAATCTCCTCAGGATTACGTGTTTCAGCAGTACGCCTACAGTACTGAAGACACGTTCGTCAAAAAACAACTTCACTGTCTCTTTTCTCCCTTAGCTCAAAAATGTGACGCTACTCTTGCCCCAACAAGTTTGCTCTTCTCATCCTGTATCCCTGAAACGTTGATATGAGCAAAGAAAGTGACAGAAATGTGTTTTCCCAATATTTTATGATAGTAAAACAGCACGCCTCACAGTACGGTGAAAGAGTGGAAAAGCAGGCTTCATTTACTCTGTAATACCAAGAACATTAAGTGAAGCTGGCATCTTTCAGCTCATGCGTTTTCTCTATTTTTTTTAGCCATGATTAGTTGTTGAAAGTAATTCATGCACATTACATCAAGTGACCATTACCTGACCCAAACAATCTCCACTCATGTTTAATGCCTCAACATTTAATTTGAAAACATTAAATTATTTTTCTCGCTACAGTGCCATATGCTGTTGCTTATTACCTATACAGCTACACACTGCTGTTATTGTTTATACTGCCTACACCTACTTCCATATACATCTGTTTGTGGATGTATTACTCCCTCTGCCACCAGCCTCCAGTCTCCTCCTGTCTGGTTTCTTATTAATCACCATATAACAGCATCTCTTTTGCAGCATGTATATTCTATATCTCAATGACGTGTGACTGCAGGGTTTGGTCTGAAAATCTTTGGGGAATTCAATCACAGTCTTCACTCAATCTTTGAAATCTGCTTGGTTTAATATTAGGAGCAAAACAAAGAAGACTGTACATTCAAACTGTATTCATACTTTGTGATTTAATTTTGACAGGGGTGTTCCTGACTAATAGAGTTTAATTTGCTTCAGCATTGTAAAATCTGTCAAATATGCAGACTTGAAATTTGAGGCAAGCAACACTGGTAATTTGCGTGTTTCACTCTGTAATTTGTTGAAACTGAAAAATTTTAACACATGTCCACAATTTAATAAAATGTTTTTTGAAGTATGGCCCTGATTTATATGACATGTTTAAAAATGGTTTCAACCACTTGTCAGTGGTAGAGTTTTCTGCATCACATGAATTAATTCTGTTTATAATTAGACCGCTATTTTGTTGAATAAATACATAATTAAATCAGGGTTTTGAAAAGGTATAATGAATCAAGATTTTTTAATCAAGCGTTACTTCAGGTAAAAAGCTCAGGGGAGGAGTTATTAAGGCATTGCCTGCTGACACAGCATGTAAAGTGCTACTGTCACTACAAAACAGTACACAAGGATAATCAGCGCTCCCATCGATATGCAGATTTGAGTGATTTTATGGACTCTGAACAGACTTTACAGAGCTCTCCACATCTCACAGAAAATTAGTGAGATTGCACTAACTCTTTTTTTCCCGCTCATTTTAACATTTTATTTTCACATGAACTAAACAACTTTTAGTTTAGTTAGCAAGTTTTGTATGTGTATGCATACAATAAAATGATGTGCATGCAGGTCGATGCTTAGTTTACACAAAATGGCTCACAAAGTGTGTAAACTTGTCATAATGAGTAATACCCAATGAGATTTCATGTCATTAGAACTATAATAAATGGTCTCTATTCTTTCTGTTTAAATCATAAATATCTAGACATTAGGGTGGCCGTTGAGAAGCCATTAGCTACATACACAGCAGGGTTATAGCTACAGAGAAAATGTAATAATTGTCCAGTTCTCCATCACTGTACCACTAAGACATGTTTTTACAGAATGACAAAAGTATTTATGTCTCTTTTACAGAACCGATGTGCTTTCATGTGTATTTACAGCATATTTTGTTGCTCTTCCATGTGCACCTCACAGCGCAACAAGGGCATCTATTCAAATTTCTTTAGGTTTTTACAGATAAATATGCCTTGCGTGGGGAATTTATAATGCACTACTCACGGTTACTTACTTCACGTTATTATTCAATCTCTAAAAATAATACAGTCACTACTGTGTGGGTAGGTCTTATTACAGCTCCATTATCCCATTAGCAAGCCTCTGAACTGGGTTTGTTGACTGTGAATGAAAGAGAAATATTAAGACTCTCATGAATAGATCTGCCACTATTTTAACTCACTGCAAGACAGCCGAACGATACCCTTTTACACAAGGAATAAACGGAGGAATGAAGAAACGCTGAAAATAATGAACGTACTGAAACTGGCTGGAATAATGAGCCTTTTGATTGGGAGGGAATACGCTATCATTTGTTGTCAGCCTTAGCCCTCAGACACAGACACTATTCACAGATATCATCATTTCATTCAACCTGTCTATTCATATTCAGAAGACCCCAGAGGCGAAAACGAAAAGAGCAGGGAACACATGTATAAAGTAGAATGTGCGGGAGCGGCATTGTCTGTAAGAAGCAAATCTTTTCCAAATGTATTCTCAGTCAAATTACTCTGATATCAGAATGTAATGAGACAGATAAGCAGTGCAATAAAGCTCAGACAATGAAAAAGTCACATCTGACATCCAGGTAGGTGTGCTTGAGTAAATATGGTAATTTGAAGGCTACTTGCACAACAATAAACTCTCTCTGCTTTGATATCAATGTGTATGGGGAGTGCCATCCATCAGATAAAATGAGCAGTTCAGAGCCTTGGCCCATAAACTGCGTGGTAATCCTTCGAAAGGTAGCACTGATGATTCCACTGTGAGCCTCACAGATGGCCTGCTCCTCTCCATCCCTGTGAAGTCTGAAGAAATATGAGCAGTTAATGAAAATGAATGGCTAGGTCCATTCAGCTTGATTGCCAGCGCTGCTTTCATCAATACATCTAATAAAGGAGTCGCACCTCCTAGCAGGACAGAATGGACCCGTGGTATAGAAACAACGAACAAGTTTTTATCTTATCTGCTGCACTATAGTTCAGTTCTGCTTTCAGTTACGATGAGACAGTCCACACAGAACGAAAAGGAGAATGATGAGTCATATGGGACTGAAGTAAAGCAACTAAATATTAAATAAAGAAGTGGGCTGAGTCAAAGTTTGAAAATACTTCAGATTTCAGTACTTGCACTATGAAAATTTCCTGCCTCGCTAAATTTAATCTCACAACTGCAGTAAGAACTTGGCAATTATGGATAAATTGTTTTTTTAATTTATATCCAGGAGCAGACCTTAATACATATTCATTTGATTAATTTAAGAAAAAGCTACGTGTCTCTTAGCCCACTGGCAAATATTTCAATCAATTCATTTAAGCCTTGGATCTGCTGAATATTTGCTCAAGTGTTTACTACTGGGGGGTCTGCCAGCAGAGAAGCCTTCTTCCATGGCCTTCTGCAGAGATCTTACTTGGGCTGAAACAAAGAGGATGAATTATCTCTTTCCATGGCAAGCTCATTCACATGGTTTGGGAAGGAAGCACAATCTAAATGCAAATTGCTGGCTGATTTTGTTGTTGCTCTATCCTTAGTCATTACAAGGTGAATTTATTAGGTTAAAGGTTGTTTTATTGCCGAGAGGAGTAATTGGAGTCCTACCTGTTATTCTAATATGGCCGCCAAGTCAGAGACAGATTATCTAACGGATCATGGACCCCTTCTTATGTGGTCTGAGTGATCATTGGTGTGATCTGACAATACTAGTCAAACGCAGATGTAATGATACATTAAACACCAGGTGTTCAAAATTACCAGTCGCATGTTTTGCACAATACTTGCTGATTTATTTATTTAGCTTTTCTGGCATAATGTTAGGACTTTTTTTCACCATTTTAAAGTTATTAAATAAATATACTTTAGATCACAGTATGACATTTAGTGGTGTATAGTCAAATTTTGGATGTATGACACTGTATGACACTGTTAGGATATATAATTGTAGCATAACTGCCCTAAAATTGACTGAAATCCTTCACCCCAGCAGTACTAATACCATGCTCTGCCCATAAGGATAAATAGGCCCTCATTACATTAAATACTGACACAGTTGTCAAACTGTCAACAAACAACCGCATTTTTCTTACCAAACCATGGGAATAATGGCGACTGAGAGGTAAACTTCACATCATTATTCCTGCATTTAACGAGACTATGAAATGCATTTCTACAGTATTTTAAAATTCAAGGTTGCAATAATTTGCTAGGTGTCTGGACTGAGTGCACATCCACCTACCATAACCTTTCCATGCCAACTTTAAAACCAGAAACAAGTCTGGTTTTAATGTCTGAGGCCTCAACACAGAATCCAAAATCAGCAAGAAGTCTTTGGTGACCAGAGGACAAAAGGATGAGTCAGTGATATAAAAAATAAAGCAATGGAGTGGGGAAAAAAATGGTTACAAGAAGAATTTGGCTGTGCTGGAGTATATGGAAGTTCATTTTGACTGCCTAGCAAGATGAAAGAGCTAACTCCCTCTGCAAGTGTTTTACTCTAAATTTGTAGCCATTCAGGGGAATGAGGAAAGCTGCTTTGGGGAGTTGCTGAGGACAGAAAATGCTGGATAAGCGTTAGACACGACTGAAAGAAACAGGCGACTTACTGCTTAGATGAATTGCTGTGTGAAGAAGTTGGATGGGGACTTTGAGCCTGAGATGCTCGTTTTTTCAGAGGAGTTACTGTCTAAGGGAAACACCCAAAACCTGTTTGTATTATTGGATATTCATGTTTGACCATCTGTCTGTCCATTATGAACATTTGCTTTATTTTCTGGTAAAATGGCTGCATTAAATTTGCTTCCTGTCTCATCTGAGAACATCTGCTGTTGGTTAAGGTACTTGTCATGACTCACTCAAGTTAATTACCTTTCCAATCAATATGAGGGTTTAACCTTTTGTGACCTCTGTGTTGTTGTGATTCTATTCAAGTTAAACTGCGAGTAATATGAATTTATCTAAGCGAGAGGGTAATTACTGTTCACAATATGGAGAAAATTGATTTCTTCTGCCACTGAAGTGTTTTGTCTAATTAATCCACAACAAAGGCAAAAAGCTAAATATTCAAAAATAATGCAGTCTACTGGCAGAAGAAAAATGTATCAAGCGGTCTCTATAGAAAACATTTTCATTTGTCACCTTCTCAGAAACTGACAAAACATACAAAAACAGCTCAGCCATTTTCACAATCTTCATATTTTAAGATTAATCTAAACAATGTCAGATTATTAACAAAACATTGGAAGTATTTTGATTGAAATTTCTGAGTTTTCCAATTTTCTATTATGACACAAAACCCAAGAGCAAATTAATATGGATCCCACCTAATCTCAACAGATCGGAAAAAACTTTTTGGAGGAGTGGCTCCTCCAAAAAGGTATTAAAGTCAACAGCACCTCTGATCAGACTCTCAGGCTTAGTTTAGAAAGCTTGGTAATGCACCTTCTGATTAATTCCTCTTCCTCAAATCCCCTTAGAATACATATTCTGACTTCATGTGCAAATACTGAGAGGAGGAGTGCCAATATAAATGGACCTTGAATAGAAAAGAACTGTCGAAGAAGTCAGACAGGCATCACAAAAGGTGAGCTAAAGTAAAAATTAAAATAGAAAAAACTTCCTGAAACTACCTGATGAAGGTCCAAGGACAAAACAGTGTCACTAAAGTGAGTACATGTGATCGACAGCGTGCAGGATTTTAGCTTGAAAGACTAAAACTGAAAAAAGTGAGCATTTGTATCCAGTTCTAGGCCTTAAACCACAGTGGTCACTGTCGCAGTGTAGAGGTTCACAAGCCAAACCAAACCTGGTCATCTAAAGAAATGAGGTATGAAGTAGGACATCCTAATGCGTTCCACTGTGATGTACTACAACAAACCCCATTAAATTCAGTTAGTCACCTTTTAGATCTAAATGTTTGTGTACATCAAAGAGAACCAAAGTACGTATCACAGATACATGACATACACACATTTTTTTTATGTATTTAATCAAAAGTATACACAGTATCACAGGCAATACTCCTTTATAAGTATAAATTTGTGCTGAAGACTGAAAAGACTGAACAGAAAACACACCCCCAGATATCTTCATTTTATCTTCACATCAAATTATATCAATGCATGTACCACATACATGACTTACACACACTTATCTTTATTCTAGTTGGTCATTAAAGCTAATGACTCAATAAACAGCACAGTTTAAAAGCAAAACATATGGAAACAACCTCTCACAAGCAAACAGCAAACCATCTGCACAGACTCATTCATAAACCAGGAACAGTCAACAGCTGACTGAAAAACCAATAAATGTAAAAAATGAACGAACACCTGATCACCCAAAGCATGCTCTGTCTGCAACTGCGTGTGTGTGGACATCGAGCTAACACAACAAGTTCAGGCGTCAAACCCAGACACAGCAAGTCACGTAAGACCTCCATAACATCAACAAAAGGATTTATATACACAGGCAGCCATGTAGACACACTGAACCATCAGAAAAGAAACCAGCCAGCAAAGACACAGGCAGAAAGACAGAGTGTGTATCTGACTCACGTTCTCTGACGCCAAGGTCCATTCTTCTTTTCTTTCCCATGGTGAAGTGTCCATGCCATAGAAAGTTACTGGAAGGCCTCCTCATCTCTCTTTGCTGCTGCTTGCTATGATGGAATCTTTTTCTTTGATCTTTAAAATTTTGAAAGTTTAAGTCATAAAACCATTGTCAACTCACAAACTAAAGACCATATAAATCTACTACAGGCTTGAATCTGCAACCACACAGCATTTGCCCAGTGAAAGGTAGGTCAAAAAATGATTATGTTTACAATCAACTTAACAGGTAGCTGGAAGATGATTTGCCTGAACTCGTCACAAGAGGACAAGAGGATGTCTGAATGGATGTATAACGAATGCCTATATACGTAGGTACATACATATTGGATTGGAGAACAGTTTCTTCAAATAGGGTCCAGACACTGAATATCCGAGTGTTTTATTAAACACTAGTGAAGAGACTAGGTTGTGCTAAAACTTCTGCTTCCTTATTTGAACTTCAGTCTCTATTCTCATTTTTTATGAAGTTTGTTTGCCATATTCTATAGTCTCAGTATGAGGCTGACCTGGGGAAATCAATCTGATTTTGAAATGTAGTTAGTTAATACTTTTTTGGTAATTACCCTTTTGCTCATAAAATGTTACATGTGCTTGTAAATATTTTACTATTGCAAATGTTTAGGGTGATCATTAAGCCAGCACATAGGAAGCAAAATTAATATTTCAGAAGTCAATTTTAAACTGGATTAAAGCCTGGTAATAAAAGTATCATTCATTCAGAAGCTTTCGTTGTCTGCTATTGTAGGATTTTCGGTAGCTCAGTTAGCTGTAGGATTCATTGCCAAGAATATTTAAAGTCAGTGTTGTGTGGTAAATGTTGTAGAGAAGAGTGCTGCATGAAAAGGTCCCATATTGAATATTATACTGAAGCTCTGTATGCTGTATCCTTTTTCAGGAGAATCATTTGCTCTCAGCTCCACTGTTTTATGCACATTCTCCCCAGATATCCTACACAGCCGTTAAATGATTCTGTCTTTAGTATGTCAGTTTTGTGTCCTGTTAAGGGTTTTAAAATTCATTCACCACGCTCCTATCCCCATTGGAGCACGACTGAAAGAGAGCAACACTGAGAGCACCAAAGAAGTACAAAAGGTTTTCTGGCTTGGAGGCATTTGTACAGAGATGAACCATTTCCTATTTCTACTTTGAATGTTTGTAGCATTTGCTGAAAACATCTACAAGAAGAAAACGGGCATTTTGTAGAGCAAGTCACAAGTTTAGATCTTGATTTTGCGTTCTGCTGCAAGGCAGTATTTTTATTGATGAATAGTTGACATAATAGCTTAGATGAATAAAGGATTTTATTGCAGCAAAATGTTTGCTGTTGTCTTTCTTCAAGTATAGTGGTTAGTGTTTTTATCTGACTGCAAAAACATCCAGAGTTTTGACTGGGCCTTTCTTTGTGGGGTTTTACATGTCTCCTTGTCATGCAGATGTCATCCAAAAGTCTAAACACATACAGGTCAGCTGTATCACAGACACTAGATTTCCCACAGGTATTTAGCATTCTGGTCTTTTTATGGACATTTGACTTGTCCAAGGTGTTTCCCCATTTGCACCTAAAGCATTTGTGCATATGTGTAATAAGTCTGTTGACCTTTTATATTTTTCTTGTTGTCAATAAATCCTATGAAAAGACCAAAACCACTGTCTAAAAAACACATCGATCAGCATGCCATTGTGCGTCATGTGCGTCATCAGAGCCAGGAACACAGGCACTGTAATTTGTCCCAATCCCAGTACAGTTCTAAGTTCTTTGGTAAATTATTTGTCTTTTTTAAGGATTAAAGTATGTATTTGTGACCCATTTTTTGAGATTCAGATTTTAGGAACAAATAGTCTTGGGGCTGAGGCCGCAGACAGACTGGACAAGTGAAAAGTTCTGCAAGATGAACTGACACACTGATGGCTTTGGTCGTTTAATGGGATCTGTTAACTTATAGTAAGAAAAGTTGAAATGTTGCGATGGGAAGAAATTAATCAGAGTGAAAGTGAGCATGCAGAGTTTCTTTAAGTTCTGTATTAGTAGTGCTTGCTACTAATTAGTTTGTATTCCATTATTGCAGTAAGAAATTGCTACTGCACATTATGATCACTTTTTTGAATATGCATGTAAATGTGGCCAATGACTTTACACAATTGGGAAATCCCCTTAACCCTTCCCCTACATCTGATGACTTGCACTCACTATAGTGATGCACTGAAAAAGATTTGCTGTGCTACCCACGGTACAGCTGTCCCACCATAACAGAGGAGAATATCAATTCAGCAACTATGCATGTTGTTGTGACAGACTGCAGGAGCAGCCAGTAACAAAACATGGAGAGATAGTGTTTCTTGTTTGTATTCACTGTATAGTGGAGGAGTATGTGGGAAAAACAGCGGATGCAGCCTCTGATGGGAGGATTTCTCCTGGGACACCAACACCTGAATAATAATGACACAGCCTGACAATGGAGAAGAGAGGAGTGGTTTCTTTAAACAAGTCCTGTCACAACAGAGACAAAAGCAATGGTATTTTAAGTAAAAGGGATTATAGCTACTCACTGTGGCAAGACTGGTAAATTCCCCCAAGGCAACATAGAGGTCTTACAATTTGTGCATCCTCTTTCCTTCATGATGAGATTTCACAGAGTGAATGAACAGAGGGGCAAAGAGAAACCAACATGCATCATTTTCACTTAATTCTAACCTTCGCTTTTAAATCAAACTCCATTTGCTACTGATTATATGTCCTCTTGTACTGTAAGTACAAATGTTTGTAAGCCTATCATTTGTGGTTTCATGAATAATGCAAGTGTAAGGAATCAAAATGCAATGCAAGAAAGAAATATATGTCACACATGTTTTAACATAATAATAAACCCGCACTGGTGATTAACATCCGACTCCCTCTATCGCTTCAGCCGTGTGTTCTCTGCATTTCACACCTCTAGCCTAGCTGATGGAATGAACAATCATATTATATCAGCTGAATGATTGCTCTTAACTTGTGTGGAGCTCCATTACAGCTATCACTTGGAGTCAGGGAACTATCACGACAATGTGCTGTGGAAGATTAAATGGGACAGTGCTCTTTGTGGACAAGCCATATAAATGCCAGACCATACAATTATGATTAGGAGAAGGCATCTCCCTGAAATGTTAATTGAATTAGGAATTTGGAATAGCCTGAATACCTTGAGATGAATGTGCGATGATTTGGACCTGATTTTAATTTGATCAAAAGGATGAGGATTTTAACTAGATAGTCCTGCTGAGTTGTTCTGTTCCCACCTCCCAGCATTTACACATTTTCTAATGAAATTAAAGGAAAGTGCAGTAGCATGAAAGGTTGTTCAAAGTGGTACCATGAAGCCAAATGATGTTTTTATGACTTTCTGCTCTGGTGCTCAGAAGTGCTGTTCATTAGAAGGCAGAGAAGTGAAGACTGCAGCAGAAAGCATTACAGAAAACACTGGTCTATTATAATACATAATCAGCAAGAGTGCCATCATTTCATAATGCATGACAAGCCCATCTAGGCTGACACCTGGAAGATGATGTCTACATCTTCTACATCTTTAATCTGAATTTCAGTGAACATGCATTTAATTTATAACAGAACTATTTTTCACCTACAGGCTTAATCATATCCATTACTGGTTTGTTATATAAATGATCATGTGGCTAAACAGTGATCTACTCCAGGTTCTCAAACAATATTTACAAGTCAGTAGTGGTGTAAAGTTTGCAAACGATCCGACCGTTGTTGTGTGGTTGCAACTCGCCTTCACCGCGGATTGCCGCTGTTGCCACTCTCGCAGCTGACTTGTGAGTTGGCTGCAGTTTCATTAAAATAACCAGTCGTTGACTGGTAGACAGTCCCTGTCTGTCACTTTTGCCAGAACCTAATGTCAAATTACCACTTCCCCTTACATGAACAGTGAGAACCAGCCAGTCACAAGAAGTTGATGTTGTTTTGGCCCCAGCCAAGAAGAAAAAAGAACATCCCTTGGAAAGAAACGGAACCATAAAATCCAGCTCCCTTCAAAGAGCCGTAATTCCCAGTTCAGTTCAAAAATGATGTAGCACATGTGTAGCCAAGTGAAATTCAGTGTAAGCCTCCACCCCAGTATAAGAATTAAAAAAAATGCTGTTATGAGGTTTTTCGCCCAAAATCAGGGAGATAGGTCATGATGCAATTTCAGCCCTTCTATCGCCCGCTCAGGAGCATAATTGGATGAGGAGGATCATAAGAAAGGTCTTGCCAGTAGAATTGGTTTTGTTGCCACAGAGCCATCAGTGTCACCACTATGAGAAAGGAGCTGTCAGCGGGTGCCCTCCCCTTTATCCAGACTCCTGCATTTTTTCAACAAGGCTTAAATTTTCTTTATCAAAAAGTTATCCAATTTCACATATTTCTCTATTGTTTTTTTTCTTTCTTCATTGTCTCTATTGAATACTGTAGGTGAAACACAATCCTGACTCACTGATTTAGTGCCACAGATCAGTTATAATGGGGAACAACATCTACAATATATACCACTTTTCATGTACATTGCATTGAGAAATCCAATCCAAATCCAAAATAAAATGCATAAGTTAAACAGATCAATTAATCTGTCCATCCTATTTCTATACCTGCTGATTTCAGGAACACAGATCCTGTGGTTCAATATCTGCTGAAAAGCTGTCTTAAATTTTCATACCTGTTGATTTATTTAAGTGCCCTCAAGTCCTCCAGAGGTGAAGACCACAAACACTACATGCTTCTTCCAGGAAGTGGAAGCTCTGGTGGTAAAGTTTTTCCAACCTAACTCAAACCTGACTGCATGGGTAACTGTTCGTGTTCTGGTGTAACCTCATGGCATTTTGTGTTTTTCCAATTAACAGTCTTAAACTTTGGACTAAAACTTCAGCTGCCAGGAGGCTTGTACTCTTGTATGTATCAAACACATTTTTTGTTTAGTTTTTTTCTTAGAGAAGTTTTAAGCCAAGCTCACACATTCACATCTGCCCCATATATCCACAGTCTAAACTGCTGGTCACAGAGAAGCTCTATCAGAACAATCAAACTTTCATTTCTAAATAAAACTCTTCAAACATTTTATTCAACATTTCTAATGATGGACAAGGTCTTGTATTCACTGAACATTTGTTTGCTAGGACGCGGGCTTGATGGACTGACCACAGACCCTTGGAAACGATTAGGTGTTTTCACCTAATCTTCAGCCCATGTGTGTCACAGTGAGGAAATGATGTCCTCTGCTTATGTTGTCTTCTGAATTCCGCCTTTATTTTGTAATCGGTTCTCCCTTTGTGTTTCAGGTAGCTTGCCCTTCCTCTTGTGTTCCTGCCAGTCTGATTGTCTTCCCCGCCCTGATTGTTTCCACCTGTTCCCCATTACCTAGTGTCTATATATTGTCTGCGTCTCCCTTTGTTCTGTGCCAGTTTGTCCTGTCTCTCGATAGTAGAACCAGCGTTTCCCTCATCCTGTCAGGTTTTGTTCACAGTTTGTTCATTCAATCCATTGTCTTTTTTTGTTGGTACTTTGTTTTATTTTATAATCTAGTATTTTTCCTCACTAAGAGTGATTTTGTGTAGTCTTTTATTTTTTGTTGACTTTTTTTTTGCCTCACCACGAGTGATTTTTATTTTTGAAATAAAGACTGTTATTTTGAACTTCATAGTTGAGTCCTGCATTTGGATTCAATCCTTGCTCAGTTGTGACAATGTGCGAGTTATTATATCAGTTATATGAGTATTTAAACAACTTAATATTTATTATTAATGGCACAAAGGATTATTATGTCAGTGTGTTGGTAAGATAATCGTTAGAGAAGCCTCCTGGATTATCCCTCAATGTCACACAGTAGACCTAGGTGATCTACAAACAGGATTAGAACTTAATCCTCTTATAAAATTGTCATTCACATGTTATATAAAATTGCAATCCTCCTGCAAAATGAATCCAATCTCTACAATAAATGTCAAAAGTTACCTGCATTCTGCAGATATTTGGTCACTGACTGTGCATTGTGTCATCCCCGATGCTCAGAATGAGGCCAAGCACAAATGATCAATCATAATTTACTGGCTTTTTTTTATTAAATGGTGATTATTATTGTTCCACGTTTGAAGTTAAACAATTTCCCGGTTGGTATTTTAATTTCAAGTAATGGTCTAAACCTGCTCTACATGAAAAGTGCCTTGAGATGACCTCTGTTATGATTTGGCGCTATATGAATAAAATTGACTTGACGTTTTAGATGATACATGTAACAAAAGTAATCAATTTATAAAAACGTGGAGCAGCAAGTGTAAATGTTTCACTCACTGTAACAATTTAGAATTGACTCCTCATCACAGCATTCAATTGATTTCCCGTGAACACCTCTATAGGTGGAATATTGAGTGAATGGAACATTGAATGGCTGCTGGGAAAAGGTAAAAGGAAATCCATGCATGCTGGACAGAGATAATGAAACAGAGTGGAGTCAGACCCTTAAGGCACATACCAGTGACTTGCTCTGGGTCCCATGACAATAAAGATTTTCCTCTTTAATTGAAATCTGGTCATTCTCTAGTCATGATGGACAACGTTTTAAATAAAGGCAGTGTCTCCTCTCTTCCTGTTAATTTCCTTTGACACAGTAACTTTAAAGTCCTCTCACTTTTTTTCCTGCCTTCCTCTCTGTGAAACCAGTGTTTCCCTCCTAATGTTAGTCATCATATTATGTTTTATGGACAAACATCCATTTCATTATCAAATTGCAATTTACTGAGCCCAGTTGAGTTCATTTGCACCGGCTATAACACTATAACACAAGAATATGGTGGCTTTGAGAGAAAATATGCCGCTCAGAACAAGATGCTGGACTAACACATTTACATAGCTGTAGTCATGAGTCGTTTAGGGGAGGCAAGTTGGCTCTGAGTCTTGGCAGATGGTTGCACTCTGACTTGTGATTCTGAGATTATGGCAGTTGTGGAAAGTATCTAAATCAATTTTCTCAAGTACTGTACTGAAGTACAAATTTACACATAATTTCAAAGTAAGTATATATATATATATATATACACTTTGAAATTATGGGCCCAGTCTCTCTCTAGGAGTTTGGCTGTGTGTGGAGGGGCACCCAACTGTATCTTGTTGATAATGCACCAACTTTGACAGCCCCATGTAACCTTTTGCAGGCTGTGCCTGCACCAGACGGTTGTGCTACCCAGCAGGACGACAGTGATAATGCTCCTTGTTTATGGGATCACACAGCAGCAGCTGCGGTAAAAACTTTCAATCGATGCTTCTATACCCAGTGAAAATTCTTCCTGTAAGAGGTGAGGAATGGCCTTTCAGTATGGAGTAATTCTCCTTACAAAATTACATTTGCTTCAGTCAGAGTGAGGTTTTCTTGAGAAATATTTTATCTAAGCTTCATGTAACCTACACTCAACTACCAGCAGTCATATCTCTGAAAAATCAGGCCCTTCAGTCCTCCAAGTATGTATAAATAATGATAATGACTTGTAGGAGCTTTGATGAGGAACCATTTCTGTGTTTTGGTGGTCAAAGTGCCCTTGAAAATAATAAAAGGATCTGAAAAATGGCTTTCTTGGAGCAATTTGTGCTATATTCCTTAGCTGAATCCTACAGCTCATTATGCATTTTGCAGCTAGGTAACCTTAAATTGCATTGTTGCTGTAATGTGTCTGATTAATCTATTTCAGTGTTACAAATGCCTTAGAGTGCAAGAAATAGAATGCTAAATTAGTTTGAGATTAGGTTTTTATAATAGGTTTCACATGAGGGGTATTTCTACGTTCTTCCAGAAACCCCAGCTCATTTAACACTTCCATCACAGCCAACAGTTCATGAGGTGGACGGAGAGAGATTTGTGGTAAATTGTGGAGTTTGTGGAACAGTCCATTTACCCCAGTGGATTTCTTTTGAATGTACTTTCAATTCCAAATGAGAAACACTTCTTTGGTCTAAAACCATGCTCAAAAATCCACCCATTAAAAATTTATAAAGCTGCATTTTGCAGAAGTTCTCGTTTGACCGTAAATGCTTTTCAAGGTGTACACAGATTGTCCTTTTCCGTGTCAGAGATAAGTGTACTGGCAAATCCATCATGTGTCATCAGCTGTCAGAATCTGGGAAAAACAATTAAAGGTTCCACGCGCAGGTCGAGCTGCTCCAATAGTCAATGAGGCAACCTCTGTGTGTGGACCTAGGAACGATAAATTCATTAAGAAATGCCAGTGAAGGAGGGATGAGTGTGGAAGACAATTAAATGACCTACAGTATATGAGGTTGAGGACTCAAGGGACTGAAAAGATAGAAGGAAAAGACAACTGACATTAAAAAAAGCACATGCACAGAACAAAGTTTACTCAGTTTACTGCAATTAAGCAATTAAAACAACTTGGGTCAAAAAACAAAAAGACCCACACTGTAATTGAAGTCACTATGGTGAAAGAAAGGCACATGGGCTACAGTGGGTGCAGTAAACAAAACCCGAGGTCTTCGGCATGCCCCCCAAAAGTAAACAATCATACACACAGACATAACCACATTCATTTGCATGCAAACAAACAACGCAAACACATTCTTGACATTTGGCCAAGTCACAGACAATTTATGGCCACTGATGCTGCTGTCATGCTGGTGCATGAAAGCGAATGCCCATAATAGTCCATGCAGTCAATCAGTTACCGTGAATCACACGCTCAGTCCATTAATGCTGCTTGTCAGTGGTGTCTACATTGCAATCAAGAAAGTGCGGCGTATTGAATCATGGGGCATATTGTTCAACTAACAATACTTGGCATGGCATTGATTTCCACCAATAGTTCTTTAGCCCTCAGGCACCAGGATGTGGCTCATTGATGAGACACTCTATCAGGGAAAAAAAAGGTCAGTTGAAGTGATTGATACCTTCTTTTATGAGTGGTAATACAGATGGTACTACTTCAACCTCAATGACATTTGTTCCAACTGGGCCATAAAAAGCCAATATATGAGTGAGACTGAGTAATAACATCCTTATTTTTGTGTGTTTGAATGTTATACATCTATAAAACATGCCTCACTGTCTTGCATGTGATGGCAGTGGAAGCAAGAACCCATGGGGTCAATGTGGAGGCTCTTTGAGCTGTTGTTTATGGCTGCTGAATGAGAAGAGAAGACCCAGCGCTCTCAGGTAGCTAGGGTGTGGATTATTTGTTGAAACATTGATTCACACACAGTGTATCTGTAAGGTGATGTGCCATTAATCTAGCTCACCTTCTACAGTTTGCTTGACCAGAATTTGAACTGCAAGTTTAGAAATGCAAATCCACTAATAACCTTTTTAGCTAGAGTGCTTTGCTGGCAATGGTGGTCTGTGGGGTGGTCCAGACTGAAATACCTCAGTAACTACTGTATAGATGGTAATAAACTTTCATAGACATTTGTGACCCTCACACTGACAGTACACTGACTTTGATGGCTCCCTGGCTTTTCTTGTTGCGATGCCACAACCACATATGTGGTTTTTGAGTGGTTTGGACTGATTACCATGAAATTTGGTACAGACACTGAAGTCCTGCTCAGGATGAATTGTGATGATTTAGGGAGCCCCTTGACATTTCAGCTAGAGTCACCATTGGTCAAAATTTAAATTCGTCCAATACTTTGGTTTATGACCACATGCAAAACTAGTGATTTCCATCAGCCTCGGCTGTACTTTGTGTTGAGTGCTAATTAGGAAATAGTAGCATGCTATACCTGCTAAACATGTTAATATTGTCATTGTGAGTATTTTGACATGCTTACTCAAAGCAGGGCTACGTAAGTACAGCCTCACAGAGGCAATGGCATCGCTTAATCTTGTTCCAACATTTAGGAAATTAGGAAGAATCTCAATTTAGTTTGCAATCTTTCAATAATTGTACAGAGACGGGACCTTTTGACAATGAAGTACAGAAGAAAACCTAGTCAGCATCCAGACCATATGCAGCTACCTTCTCATAAATTGGTTAAATTGAACTTCATTTCTTGACAAGATGATATCCATATCTGACTATAGGCTCTGAACTAGCTATTTCATTGTATTTGCATATGCATATTTCTCATCTTCAGTTCTGCTTGCAGTGGCAAATTCACTTCTCAGCATGATACTGAAGGGTCCATGCATAGCAAATGCTCAACGCTAAATTACATTAATTGTTTTAAACCCTGACATATCAGCACAATTATACCTGTCTCAGCAGTGCAGGCAAATGTATTATTGATCAAAATGCTCACTAGTTAAATGATATCCTTCTGCAGCAGGAAACGTAGGGAG
The DNA here is from genome assembly GCA_037833715.1 of Toxotes lorentzi. Taxonomy (NCBI): domain Eukaryota; kingdom Metazoa; phylum Chordata; class Actinopteri; family Toxotidae; genus Toxotes; species Toxotes lorentzi. The sequence goes on from JBBMJY010000021.1 coordinate 18,594,355, forward strand.
CAAAGAGATGGATGCACAAGTAAAAAACAGATTTTCTACCTGCTCCATTCAGCTGTGATAAACCTCTTACCTTTCTTTCATCCCTGCTCTGGTTTGTCTCTTCATTCGGTTTTTCAAACTGACAAGATACATGACTCACTGTCAGGTTCACATCTTGACTAAGTGGAGTTTCTTCTTCGCTGAAAGGTCCTGTCTTGCAAAATGAGCAGATTGAAGAGGAGACATTCTTTAGAAGTACCCTTGATGAGTAAAACTTGTGTCGTCACATCACATACTGAGTTACATGTCTATGAAAGCTTCAGTAGTCGTTTTGTTTAATCTTAATTGTGTTCCTGGCAGGTCTCAGGCTCATCACGCTGTAGTATATGTATGATGCCTTGCGTGAACTGTGCTTTGAACCTGCTTTAATAAACATTTTTGGAATTGATATTAAATAAAAGGACTCAATAGTGCAAAAGTGTTTGTTTGCTGAAAATACAGAATCCTCAGTCAGCTCCACAGTTTTATAGGGCTTTTCAGCCTTGTTTAGCTCATGGTTTTGGTATGCACAGTAACTGAAGCTTTGGGAGAAAGTTTGATACGAAAGATCTTTTCTCTCACATTTTGAATTTCAGCTTTTTCTTCGTACTCTGTTCACCAATTCTGACCTTATCTCATCAATGATTTTTCTGTCTGACTTCTGTGTGCCAGTCAGTCCTTGGATGGTATTCTTCAGATATAATTGCTCTCCTGACATTCTGTCTTTCAAATCTGCTACTGTACAACCACCCATCTTCCGATTAACGCACCTGTCTCCAGGATGTTCTGAAAGGTTCCATCCTCCTCCTGCTGGTTTAACCCCCCTACAAGCCTGTAGACTCTGGGGGATCCTGTTCTGTCTTCTACCGTCATTGGTCTACCATTCATGGAGTCTAATCTTTCTCTGTTAGTAATGTCTTCAAATTGATGTCCTCTTATTGAACTGTATGATTGGGTCTGAGCTACTCTTATCAATCCTAGCAGGCAGCCATTTTCAATAATATGGCTCTGTTAAACCTACTCTATCCTACCAAGGTACAATATAATACAACAACACAATAAGAGGTAAGTTACAAATCGCATAAACAGCTTTACCCAGCTAACTTTTAAAGACAATATTTTTTATAATAATCAACATGTCCTAGAAACTTGTGTGTACGGCCTGCTCACACATTCTCTGCAGGCATTCTTATAAATTCCAGTTTATGAGTGGGAAATGGTGTATGCACTCTCTTAGTGAGCACCTAACATTCTTACATCTGGCCCACATGTAATGGACTCCACACTGTGAAAAACAGATCCTGTCATCGTGAAACTCTAAATGTCGTTTGCACATTACTGTTGTTGATGTACGTTCCTTAAGTAAAGAGGAAGTGGATGACTCTGCACTGCCTTGTACTGCATAATCCTTATTTTGTGACCCTTTTTACTCTGTGTTGGGTCATTTGCCTCCAACTGTTTTAATTCATGCCTGGGCTTTAAACCGGAGCCAAGTGGTGCAAGCAATAACATGAATAATCCATTGGAAGTTCCTGTTAGACTGAAAGAGAATGAGAGCTCAATCATCATTATACTCAGGGGGAGAAAAACCAGGCAGTAACACCATAAGACTTTCCTCCTAAAAACTGAATATGCTTTGCATATTGAAGTTGTCAACATCCATCTTACTTAGGATTTTACTTGAAGGCATTCAATAATATCAGTGTACTGCAAATATATAATCACTTCATAGGAGAAATAGATTGAAGCTCATGTTTTTTGTGTGTAGAACTTTTTTGTATCCACACAGCAAACCACAATATGCACTCACTTTAGCCTTGAAGACACTTCTTGTAAGTGGGAATGGACAAAGAAGTTGTAGATGAGCTTCTATCATGGAGGTTCTGCATTACAAATATGGACCATATATAAACAATCCTTATAGTCTGCTACACATCACCTAACCCTGCGTAGGAGTAAAATGTCTAATCGTCTAATAAGCAAATCTTTTGGAGTCACTCTGCTGTGACTCATGAAACTGAACTTTAGATTCCTTCCTATTATACCGAAAACGTTTTCCCCACTCACTGCACACTTTGCAATTCCTTGACAAGAAAAATGAATATATCTTAACAGCTCCTTAGCGTCAGGAACATTTTAAATTCATCATGCAGACCAATTGCTTATTCCAGGCACGTCTGTCAATCTGCCTGTGAAATGAAGAGCCAGAGGCTACTGACCCAGACACATCAGCTCCTTTTTGGCCATCTAACAACACTTTCTGAAGTCTTCACCGTCACACATTGATTTCTTATTTTCAGCTTGCTGCTGTCTTCTAGGACATGGCTCATGCTCAGCCTTTGTGTGGAGTGAGTGGGCAACAAGTACAGTTTATGCAAAGCGGTTATGATGGCTGATGCAAAAGTCTTAATAGGAATACTAAATCAAATGGAGGAAACTGAGAACAGAGTGTTCCAAATAAAACCTTTAGGAATTTCAGTTAGGCATGAAAATCATTTCATTACAGCAGAATTAATTTCCCTTATTACAAACTTATGAAGGCATTACTGTTGTAATGCCTTCATTTTTCAACAATTCTTTAAGAGGTTCTCTTCATATAATCTATATTTGCAGCTCAAAATAGTGTAGAGACATCTTACATTTAAATGCTTTGACATTTTCAATTCACCCTTATCGTAAGCATATTTGAGAGATATTACATACATACGTATTGTAGGCACCATCAAAATGCTTTAATCATCAGAAAGAGTTTTAAGTTTATAAAAGATTTATTTCCCACACATTTCAATGTTTATACCATTTTTTCCCCGTAAAATATTAAAACAACTGATTCTGCGTTGTTAACAATCTTCAATTTCACTGTTACAATCAATAGTGCAAAAGTTTGAGAAACCTGTCTTGGAGGAAATTTCATTATGCCGGTCGGCTTGATTAGAAACTAACTGCTCTCTATACCATTGTTTCAATTACAGGAAAATGTACCGATATTGGTAAAATTACCGAAAGTACTTAAATACTACTACAACGCACAGTAAATGATGCTTTGAAAACTACCATTTGAAATGATGGCCTCATGCTAAACATAGAAAGTGCTTCCCGTGACAGATGTCAAACAACAATAAATACTGATCAGATTCCATTACTTTAAAGTATTCTTAATGAACTCTTGTTTTTGTTGAATAAACATGAAGAACATTCCTGTGTAGCTAACAAGTACCTGAAAATAACAACTGCTTTTTTATGATGTACTGCATAGACGAAAACAAAACCTGGAAAATTATATTAAAAACAACTCTAATAAAATACTCTTAATAAGAATTGAAGATTTAAGTACCCTGCTGAAATTCTTTTTTCTCAAAGACCTTGTACAACTGTACAGTGATTGTAGATTCTTTCTCAAAACAAAAAAATAACACCATGCAAAGTGTCTTTCTTATCAGGTTTGTCGTCCAAAATCTCTGAACGGCAAAGAGGACTACATTTGGAGTACATTTTCCACCATGTAGAGAAAGCATTTGTGACCTGGTTGTGTGTTCATTGGACAGATATGCACCAACACTGACTTAAATAAAAAATAAAACCTGTTCCATGGACTACCCTTCCAGTCTTGATATGTGGGTTGTAAGCTGATGATGGTTCAGTTCAGACCCGAGTCTGTTTGTCATCCAGCTCATTTGGCTCCACAGGAGTGTCTTCATTCCCAGTCTCTTCATCCAGAGAGACACTGGATGCTATTCATGGAGTAGTATTAAAGTGATGATCTGATTGTCTTCTTTGTGTGATGTCCTGTTCAACAGACATGATACTGTGTTTTAACCTCTTGGTAAACAGGTGACTGGCTCTTCCACAGTAGGTATGTGTGGTGGTCTGTAGCGATGCCTCTAGCGGCTGAAGCAGTGAGGCCACCATGTTCTCGCCAAACGGGTACTGTGATGAAAAGAAAAACAGGCAAGTCTTATATTTCTGATTTCAGAGATTTAGTAATAGTCATAAAGATCAGATTTGATTAGTGTTGTACAGCTGTTGTACAGTTATGTGTCACTGGTGGATGCATCCACTTGAATTTCAGATCTTCTCCTGCTCCTGACATTACTCAAGAAAAACTCCTGTGACAGCCATGATGGGACAATAAGAACTGCATTCAAATCAGAAGAATTAAGAGCCACATTTAACTCTGTCAGTTTAAGACAACAACAGTCTGCATTTGATTCCTATCTGTCAATTCAGAGTGTGTTTGGATGATGAATATCTATTACCACCACTACACAAGAATGGGCTCAGTTAGGTGTGACAGCAGTGGTGAAAGCTACAGCTGCAGATACGTTTCATTATTGTATGCTTTTGTGTCACCAAGTAAACAGCAAACATAAAACTTCCAGCTCTTCAGCCAGTTAATATTAGGATTTAGGGCGTTTGTAACATACAGTGTGCAATTAAAATTTGCAGGTTTTGCTTTTATATTGAGGTAAACCCTTCTTTTACGCTCTAGTAAATAAGAAGAAATCACCATTCTACAGCGTCTCATTTGACTCTAGTTTGGCCAGGCATTAGGTTACTCAAAGCACACTTTCTTTATTATCATTCATATACTGCAGCAGGTAATAAAACACCATTAACAGCCTCCTATTGATTTTTATGTGGATGCTGCTGGTGCGTTGTCCACACAGCCATCATGATGTCTCAAACTAGCATCAGCACTAAAAATTTTACAACTCTTCTGTGGGCTTGGCTGGGTAATGGCAGTGCCCTTTATTGCAAGCTCCTCTGCTGGCTGGGAGAGCCTGTCACAGGAGCCAGGCTGACTAAGGAGCTCTTGGTCGGATGGAAATGAGAGTTTCCTACAGAATGGCCTGCTCCAGGTTTTAGGATGCTGTCCTCAAAGGACTGTGGCGGAACAATGTGGGAGGATGTCTAAGGAGATGGAGCAATGGGAAGAGTTGATAAAAGCTTCAAAAAAATATAGCTCATGACAACAAAGGATGAGTTCCTCTTCAGTTAGACGAGGCTCTGTTCTAATAAGCTAACTGTACTGCAAAGTCCCATATCTTACATTCATTTACATAATACAGGATATGTTTTATTATAGCTAATGACAGACTGCAGTATTCCTCAATCGCCTAAAATCAGGTGGAATCCAGTATGTGATGTCTTGGATGCTGTATGTGTGTTTGTGCTGTCGGGGAGACTGATGGAGGCATGGGGGCCGAGTGCTCCATAATGAAGCCTGCTCGTTTACTTAATGGCTGAGAACATTGCCCGCACTGATAGTGGCCAGGCTGGGCCCTGTGGCGGTAATGGATGGAGACCAGCTAATGAAGCTTCCCTTGCTCCACCCATTGCTGCCTGCATGTTGACCAGTGTGCTGAAATCAACAAGAGCAGATCGAAGGCGAGCCAGCAGCGCAACAGTGAGAGAGCTCTCCGGCTGACTTGCTTGGTCACTGGTGATGGATGTGTATTGGACTTTTAAACTCGGAAAGCTGAAAAGCATTTAAAGTAAATCCGACAGGTGTCATACTCTTTCAATCCAAGTTCCGCTCTCTTTTTTGCCAGCAATGCACTGGAAGTGCTCTGTTGGGTGTCATTCCAACTTAAGGATGCTACAGTTCTGGAAATGTTTAGATCTTACAGAAGGTGTCAACTAACACAACTAATAAATTATTTAGTCTTTTTAAATATTGAAAGAATGCATTCATGGCGCTGTTGACAGCATCTCAAGCAACCTGTCTACTTGTTGAATCTACTTTGGGAGAGCAAAGGCAGAATGACGGAAACGTTTAACAGGCTATTGATTAAGCAGTGGTGGATGGAAGCATCCATAAGAGAAAAGCAATGGCCTGGAGTGCCTATTGATAATATAATGACTAATAAATGTTTGTCCAAATAGTCTGGTCTGCCTACACAACTGCCCCCTACAGAAACAGAGGCACCAGAAAAAAAGTCTATAGAAATGATCACTTTCTAGCATAAACAAAGCCTTTCAAACATTACTTGTCCTTACATTAAGTTTTCCATTTGCTGTGTCTGCAGTACCCTTAATAGAAACTTTTGAAAGAATGAATATACTCAAATCTATTCAGAAACCTTTTGCAAGACCGGGTGATTGTAACCAATTACGAGTCCTTCATGAAAGACTTTTTTTTTATTTTACTGTGGTGGCTTAGAGAAACTAAAGACCTCTGAGTAGCTGATGCTCTCTACCTTTTGGATGGCCTCGTAGACAGCTCGAAACGCTGGCTGCTTGTCATCATGATAAACTCCCCTGTTACCATGGAGAATGAAGACACCTTCTCTCTCAGCCTGTTGACAGTTGCTGCCATAGATGCAGTGGTCTGGACGGTAGTTCCACTGGCAGGGGAACACATAAAGGCTTTCTGTATCACAGCAAGAGGCAATGTTAGTTTAATGAGGATTAAAAATAACTGGGTGTATCAAATGTGAACCTAATCAAATCAAGTATTTGTTTATTTAATGGTAAATGTTCAAAACAATAATCTCTGCGTATTTAGTGAAGCCAGCATTCATGACTCAAAATATTACTGTAGTGGGTTGCATGAACCTGGGTTATGGTGAAATATGATATTAAGAAGGTCCTGGTCACCCCAGGTGATATTGAGTTTATACTTCTGGAGAAGAGGCATCAGGATTTCCTCCCACCGCAGTGTAACTGCTGTCATGTCATTCTAGAAGGACAAAATACAGCAGTCAGACAGCAATCACATTATTTTGCATCATGAGACCATAAACCTGCAATTCTGGGAAACAAATCCCTTTACCAGCACTTTACCTCAACTCAAAGAAACTGTTTCATCTGTCAAACATGCATGCTTGTTGTGGAGCACTGGAAAGGCATTACAAGAGTGACATCAACTGGTCAATATTGGTGGTGCAGCTACCTCCTAAGACACCCTTGAGTATTCTCAACTACTTTTCAATATCAAAATTTCACACATCTCTGAATGTCTCTAAATGATCTGAAAGTAAAAATATTAATGTTTAATATACCTGTATGATATGGCATCATAGTATTCCGCAGGATTATTCTTTACAACGATTATCAAAAGCTGTTAACCGACGTGAGCCTATTGACACTGATGCAGCCTGCATTCAATGTGTAGTTGTATTTGTATTGAATTTGAGCCATATTTTTCTCAGAAACACTCCTTTGAAATTATTAAACATTTCAGACCTGGAAAAAAAAACATTCCACTGTTTCATATATACTTCTGAGTACACTTTACCATCATAAATTAGTTGTTATCCATATTCCGCACTTTAATGTCATAATAACCATATTGAAAAACCAATATCTTAAATTGGCAAGATGAAGTACAAACTTTTAGCATATGTCACCAGCTGACAGAGATTTACATGCTGTATACTACTGGATGACTGCGCAAGAAAAAAACCCCCCAAAAACCTGCACATTACCTTAAAAAATTTCTCCCTGAGGCGTGTCATGTTCATGAGCATGACACCTGAGTTGATGCCTGTCTTGCCATAATAAGGGTGACGGGCAAAACGGTTGTACCAGCCGATGCGTGGCTCCTCGTGCTCTGGAGCCATGGCAGCTAGGTGGCTTGAACTGAACTGAGAAAGCAGAGACCAAATGTCCTCTACTGGCTGCAGGAAAAGGATATCTGTGTCCACATAGAGCAAAGAATCCACCTCCTTCAGGATCAGCTGGAAATAAGACAGCAATATTCTAAGAATTTGTTGCAAATTTGCAACCATTAGAGATTCTACTTCATGTGTGGAAGATGACTCTACACCTACTGGTAGGAAGAGCCTCTGAGAAGCACAAGGTTTGAAGAGCCTTTTCCACTCCTTTACATTCTCCTTGGGAAATGTGATGGGATAGATGGTGAACTTAAACTTGGTCTGAACTGTTCTTGGCCAGGAGTCCAGCTAAAAGAAACGATAAGCACAAAGATCACAGATATCATTTACACAGATTGTGTCATTACTGCACCACAGCTTGTGCAATGAATACAGAAATGGGCAGACACTTACAGCACTTCTGAAGCTGTCATGTAGTTCATCCTCAGCAAAGATGTAAAAGTTTAGAGGCTTTTTGCTGAAGAGAACAGAAGACTTCAACATGGTGAGAGTCTCCTCCAGCCTGGGGCCACAGGCCACCACAGCCAGGTGACTCCTCTCATCACTATGCTCCTTGACTGTAGAGCTTGACCTCTCTCTAAGAGCCAAGACAAAGTTAAACAACTCAGTAAGTAACCATGGCTTTTATTTTTACAACAGTATGGATTCAGTTACATGTGCAAAAGTGAACAAAATGATGAAGATATCAGAAGGCTCAGCTGACTGATACTCAGCCCTGTAGGGTTGGAAGTGCCATCAGATTTAACAAAGACAGGACTCTCTCTCATGCTTTGGGCTGCCTCTAAGTGTTCCTTGTATACTACTGCTTCAAGTTTGGAAATCATAAATGCACCCACACATTTAAAGGACCATTTTGCCAATTTTCAATCATATCTCTGTATATATGTCATAATATGGCAAGTCTAGCATAGCTCAGGTGGTAGCAAGACCTTTATTATCGTTCTCTTTGCTATCCTTGAGATAACGCAGAGACTTTGAATCCAGAAAAGCTATATCTACAGCTCCATGCCCCTTGACTGCATTACTGTGTGAGCATCAAAGATTAAGAAGAGTCTATCAGTGATATACTGGAAAGCGTAGTAGTGCATGTGAGGATGTAGTTCTATGGCAAATATAACAGAGATTAAAGGCTGTAATAGAGGAAAGTGTTTTTCTTCAAATTAGCACAACTCATGATCGTGAGATGGCTTTACACTAACAACCTAACTCACGGACTGAGTTGTCAGCATGTTTGATTTCTGAGAACTACTTGCATTTATGAGTAAAAAAAAAAATCAAGAGTAGAGACAAGGCACACTGTGGATGCAGCAACAGGCTTAGCCTTTATTGTTAACTGCGGACCTAAGAAGTGGGTGAAAGTTGTACATTAAAATCTATGTATCATTAAAGGTCACGAGTATCTTTTATAGAGATGCACAAAATCAGTCATACCTAAGAGAAGAATCCAATAAGCAGTTCACTCCACAAACATCAGCAGGCAGTCTCCAATATGGATTCCAGTAAGAAACTGACAGTGATTTACACCTGTCAGAATGAAAGGGTGAGCTTTGCGATCCCCGAAATTACATTAATCTCTCGGACATGAGCAATCGATGCTTCGGGATTAGAGCTGTGCTGAACTGCTTCATAGAGTTAGTTGTTCAACAGATGGCGGTGCTTTAAATCCAACCCAAAGCTACTCAGGCAGAGAATTAATTAGCAGCAACGTTAACGGTTTATCAATTACCTAGCAATCGCTAGCTAACAGGTGGTGGCTAATCGATTTATACAAGATAGCATTAGCAACATTGAACACAACCTGGTACAGACAGTGAGTGCAAAATAGCACAGTTACAACTCTGAATATATCTGAACGTTATCCAGCACCGTTAAATTATTATTATTAGCCCGGTAGCTAAACTAGACTAGTTAGATTTTACGACTTATATTGCCGTATTATTAGTTAATGTTAGCCGTAGAAACGTTAGCTATAACTAGCCTACATTATTTTTTGTCCAGCCTACGTTGACTTAGTAGCAACTGCAAGTGCAGCTAAAGCTAACTACTACTAATGTCAGATGTGAAATGAAATGAGGCGGTATAGCCGGATAAGCTACCTATCGAGTCCTTCTTCATGGTCTCCGAGGCCTGCCAGTCCGGGTCTTTTCCTGAGATGGTGCCCCGTGTCATGACTACTCCTGTCGGGTATCCCCTGTTCTTTCAGACTCCAATCGTCTCTGTCCTCCAAGGTGGAGGGGAGTTGACTGAACACATATAATAGTGAGCAGAAGGTAAAGGCCATGCACAGGAGAAATGCGTGAAGATAGCATCGCATTTTGCGTTTCAAGTTTTATGCGCTAACGAATCATTTTTGTTCCTCTTAGCTACCACCCGGTGTACTACCAACTATCTAGCTCATAAATCAAGTCAGAAAGTAAGCCGAAGAGCACACTTAGTGTTTACAGTTTTCTGCCCCACCCACATATGTTACACGTGTGTTTCGTTTGATCCACCATCTGTCACTAAAGTGTGTGTGTGTATGTGTACAGCAAAACAGCTACATTTTCAGATTTGTGAGCGACATGCTACAGACAGGTATCTACTAAGGACTCGAGACATGGTCTCTTTCATGTGACCCAGGATGGGAATCATTGATGGGAACACATGGCCAAACACAAAATTAATGTTAGCTCCTTGAAGTTAAAAATGAGGATTGATGAAGTGGTGGGAAAACTGAATCCATCAACCACGGGCTTGATGGGTAGGAGATCTCACAAATTGTGACTACTTTAACAAACTGATAATAACTAATAATATAATAACTAACTTTTTATATAGTTTTCCCCGTCTGATTTTTCACTAAGGTGTTTTATAAGAGGGTACATTCATAGCTGCGGTTCATTTTCACAGATGCACTGGTGGAATGTGAAAAACACCCTGTAAAAGTTATGCATTAAAGCGTTTACTTCTAGCGATGCGTCGATCGCGAACGAAGCGGCTCTTAGTGCCGGCTCTTTGAAGTGAACGATCGGAGCCGACTCCTGTCTGGGAGCCGGAGCCTCTGTTCACGTGATTGGTCAAGTACATGATGTGTGGCGTCCGCACGGAGGGGGAGGGGCTGGGGTTACAGACACAGCACACACCACAGAGAGAGAGAAACAGGGGGGAGGTAGACAGGAGAGAGAGAGAGAGAGAGAACAGGCTGGAAAGGTGAGAAAATGAGTCAGGAAACAGTAAAATTTGGGTGCATTTCTATTACATTGATAATACAAAGGCAGAGTGAAGAGTATGCAAGGTCAAAATCTCAAATCAAGTAGGCTCTACAAATAATCTGCACAGTATATACAATAAAATTCGATATAATGTATGTTTTGTACATTAGTAATTCATTATACACATAACTTTACATTATTTTGGTAATAAATTAATTTAAGCAACAAAAAATCTGAGTTACTTGGGAGCCGAAAGAGCCGGCTCCTTTTAGTGAGCCGAGCAGTAAGAACCGGCTCTCTTGAAAGAGCCGGAATTCCAGGGGACTGGACTTGGCAGGGAACTGGTTCCAGGAGTTTTGTTGCTTGAAGCAACCACCACTATGATCACAAGACTGCTAGAGCTTTCACTATCTGAAGCTTCATCATCAAGTCATGCACAAAATGAGCGTACTAAAGTCTGACTGTCGATGGCTTCAGGGGACTCTGGCCTGTAGGTGTTTTCCTCTGTTCATCTCTTGTAATCAGCAAACCTCTCATGACATTAAGATGGTGATTGTCCTTCCGCTTCATGAAGTATCTATCTTCTCTGATAGAAGAGGGATGAGGGCAGAGGATGATGACCAGGATTTCCAGGACTCCAGGACTTTCTGCTTGTAAGCCGTAGGCCACTTCTCCAGGTACTTTGCAGAAGTATATATCAGCAATGTATACTTTAAGTTTCAGTGTGAAACTCATTCTTTGATCTGAAGTGACTAAACAAGTCAAATAGAAAGTCTGTTTCCATTTCCTCACCTTTATGGAACATTTTCGGTCATAATGTGAGAGTAGGTTGTTAACAAACTCAGCATACAATCCATTATATGGAAACTTCTAACAAGCTTCTTGTTTATGATGAAGATTTTAAAATAAAAACATATCGAGGTATCTACAGATTATTTTATTTAACATTATTGTACAATATAAACCATTCTATAGATTAAATCATGCTCAACTCTACCAAGTGAAGGAGAAGCATACTTAGAATAACTGTTCAGTATTCTTACTCAAATGTTAGACAGTGAAACAATTATTGCATCCAATGGCATAAAAGGAAAGCTGGATAAGGCCAGTAACCAACAGTGTTATGATTTACTCATAACAGCAAAGTGGAAATAATGCAACAAAAAAAAAATGTTACCATGAACATAGGATGCCATTAAGTGCAAATAATGATAACAAAATTCAAGGATAAGCTACAATTCTGAGATGACTTCTTCACATTTTCTTTCATAATGCATCATTTATTCTGTGCGGCAACGACCAGTTGAGTGTGATGCTGATGCAACACTGAGGTGTTAAAGACAAGCCACCACAACACGTGGCGCATTTCCACTGACATTCAGGATATAATGCTACTGTTGCTTTTTTCAGTTCATCATGGTAAGTTGTGCTGTAACAGTTCTTTGATTTCAGCATACAGCATACAACCTGACTCCTGAATTCTTTATCATTACGGGAAGGCAGTGAAAAATACAACCCCAAATGGAAGTGAATGCTATCATATTTGAAATTATAGTATTTTTTAAAAAACGTGCATGACGAAGTTTAATCTCTGGTTGAGGCTGTTGAGAGTGCAGAAGAATGAGTTGTGCTGAATTGGATGTGAAGGTTAGTGAGTCTCTCCATTGATTGGCGAGCCTTCCCCACGGGGCGAAGAGCATCTGGAGACCCCTCGTTCAGTGTTATCAGAGCTTGAGCCGCTTTGACTGTGTTGGTCTGCTGAGGCAGTACTTGTTGAAGTGGATGTGGGCTTGGCTTTCTCCTTAAAGTCTGTGATTATTACAGTCAAGTCTCCAACTGTGACCTCTAGATGCTGGGCACTGCTCCTGTCTATGTTTTTTAACCTGGGCCTGGTGAAGAGAGAAACAAACAGAAAACGGGATGTGAAAACTGCTTGGAGGATACTAAATTATTCAGTTATACTTCAAAGAGCACAGAATACGATGAGCTATCCTGCTCTTTAATTTGAAAACATGAATTCATTACCTCACTTTTTTAAGGCTTTTCTTTTTCAATGTTGGTTCTTTATCACTCTTGTCTTTGTCTGATTTTTCTTTCTTCTCCTTTTTGGAGTGTGTGGGTGGTGCAAACTGCTGATTTACTTGCTGTGCAACCAGCTGAGAAACAGGCCGCGGTTTTCTGAAAGAGACCAAAAGAAAAAAAAAGAAGTTATTGGCGCCTATAGTTATATTTATATCGATGCACCTGTTATAGGGTGAGCATGTAGTTTCTACTGCTGAACCGTGTAACTAATATGACCAAGGGGAGCAGGGGGTTACAACAGTAATTTAATTCCTCTCTTTATACATATATGTTGTCTGTTTAGTCACGGAAGTCTGTAGAGTAATGCAATTTCAATTCTCTGTTTGT
>JBBMJY010000021.1:18615545-18702418 GCA_037833715.1 Toxotes lorentzi
CAGTGAAGCATGGTGGTGGCAGCATCATGCTGTGGGGGTGTTTTTCAGCTGCAGGGACAGGACGACTGGTTGCAATCAAAGGAAAGATGAATGCGGCCAAAAAAATGAACTTAAATGATTTTAGCAAATGGCTGCAATATAACAAAGAGTGAAAAATGTAAGGGGGTCTGAATACTTTCCGTACCCACTGTAGCAGCTGAGGTCCATATTAGTAAAATTATTAAAAGTGAAGACAGGCTCACCATTAAAAAGTGATTCCTGGATTCTTGTAGAACCATTACTCATAAACACACTGTCAAAAATATGATTGATTTTCATGTTGCCACCTGTGAACAATTTTGCTCATGTGTTGGTGGGCATTCTGAGGTGTCGGTCACACTTAATTGAGGAACTGTTTGTGACACTGCTGCTTTTAAATACCAGAGCCATCTTAATTTTGTTATTGCTTTGATTCTTTGATTTGTTTTTGAATGCTCACCCTGGTGGACTGGAAATTTGGATTTATCATAACACTTTGTGTGTTGTCAGTGTACATAGAAATGACACTGACGACTTTTCAGGCTCAAGTTGCGCCGGTTTTAACCCTAACAAATGTTTGAAAAGTTTAGCAAATATGAATCAGCTTTCTCAATCCTTGCACAAGACAGAAAGTCCAGGCATTCCACACTCTGTAAGACCAAGCAGGACACATGCTGATTGGGAGTGATGGTGTAGCCTCAGAGGCTACATGCACAGGCTCCAGAGCTACACAGTAACCTTTTACTATACAACTATAAATAAATATTAAAGGGTGTGGGGTAAAGACAAGCAGTGCATCAGCATCATAAAGTTTGCAGTGGAGCCTTAGTGACACACACTTGAATCACTTTTCTTGCATCCTTCTTGCCCACAAATCATGAAATGAGTTAACTGCTTGACATACAGCTCCAAGTTATTAGTCACACTCTTAATAAACAGTCACAAGCTAACATGCTACATGAAGCTCTTTCTTGATTTTATACATTTCCTTAATAAATCCATCCAGTTAATTGAAGCCAGGATTTTTTTTTTGCTTTGTGTGGTCATCAAAGAAAGCAAAGGGAACAAAGATGCAAATATTACTAGTTCTTATTAGTAGTTTGTTTTGTGTCTTGGGATGCACAGTTATTGACTGGCCCCACAACAGGGGGGCAGTGGGGCACTATTGCAAACTTAGTGCCTTTTTCACTAGATTTACCAACTTTTCAGACCGCTTTAGCAGCTATTTGGACAAACCTTAGCTATTTTCTGTAGACAAGAGTTGCCAGTATTGCCCTGCAAGCATGAGGTCGGGTTTCCCCACCGCAGGCACACCTCTCTCTGTGTCTCATTCAGTTGACCACATAACAGCTGACATAGATGTGAATGAGCTTCTAGCTTTCTCTCTGAGAGAATCAAGAGAATACTTAAAATGGAAGATCTCTGCCTCTGCAATAAGGCATGACCCTTTAACTGTGTGTGACTTCTGGGTGAATGTCTGTCTGATAAAAGCTTGATTTACTCTCTTTAGTGTTCTTTCTTTTTTTCTAAATAAACTACACAACTCTTGTATTGTCGTCTTTTGATGTTAGTTTTGCACTGCATGGATAGCAATTCAGTGTTTAGCAAATGGCAGGCTGAGTCTTGGATACTTCAAACACACCATGAGTCGTAAAAGTTTGAGGCCTTATTAGACCTGCTCTTTGTTTGAGATGTGGCTCGAGTTCAGGCAGAGGTCAAGACAACCAGGTGCCTTTGGGTCATTTATACCTCTGGACCTAAAGGTTGCTGTTCAGACCCAAGCTTTTCCTTGAGTCTGAAAAATCATAAAACAAGGTGCAGTGAACAGTCAAATTTCACTACTTCTGCTTGCACATTTTAAATAAGTACTCAGAAATTGATCATTGTATACATACATGGTTGAATAACAGATCTGGTGAAAGTGCGTCGTAACTTCAGCTCCATTTTTAGCTTAATCATGACTCTGCCTTCAATTGAAGACAAATAGAAGTGAAAGAAGACCAAAATTGGTCCAACTGTCAGCCAGCTGTTTCTTGTGCCAAAGTGGAAGATTGCCTCCCTTCCACAAATTGATCAGTGTGCCGCAGTGCCCCGCTGAGTCTGAATTTAAGTCTTTGTGGTTTTGCCTTCTATTTATTCTGTTTCCATTACCCATTTGAAGGCATACATTGAGGAATACCCAACACTTTTGGTTCTTAAACCAGTAATGATGTAAATTATGCATTTTGAATTTGCATTCTTGATTTATAGTCTTGAGTTGGCCATTATATTTTGCCTGGAGCTTTGTTTACCAAACAGTTCTTCACAGAGAGCAGAGCAGCTTTGTCTGTTTGTCTGATTTATCTGTATTTTTTATGTTTTTCAGGCACAATGGTCGACCTGGTCCCTATTTCCGCAGCAGAGGTCGGGGGTTAGGCGCTCCTCGAAGGCCCATGGTGGACAGAAAAGCCAAGTCAGTCTCCTCACATCTATATGACTTTATACCATACAGTAAGCAAACTGCCGGCTCTGTAAGCAGGCAGGGATTGAAATCAGTTGTCTAGTTTTTGATTAAAGAGGTGAGCTTTCACCCAGAATTGACAGTCTTAGTCTGTGAAGAGCATTGACTAGAGGTGGTTGTATTAATTGATATTCAAACACAAGTTATATGCCACTCTTAAATTGGGTTGATAGAAATTAGTGGCCAGTGTGCAAGCTTTTCATAAGGGGAAACATTATATTTATCAACATATATATATATATATTTTTTTATTATTTGAATGTCGTGATTGTTGCTTATTTCCGTAGAGAGGACCATGATGACTACAGGAGCTCTCCACCTCTTGGAATCATGAGGGACCGCTCCCCTGGAAGGGGGGAAGCTCAGCCACCTGTACCTGGGCGCTCTGGGTCAAACACCAGCAACAGGAGTTTCTCCCCTAACAGGGACAAAGGCTATGCCTACCAGCAGAGACGTAAGTAGTAAGTCTCAGTTACAACCTTGCATTAAGATCAGCTGAAAGGACTGAAAGGGAGTCCTTACAGAGCTGACAATGACTCGACAAGCAAGAAGATTCATAGCAATATTTTATAAATCTCTTATGACACTGACCTAATTCATGGAAATGTTTTTGTTGGTTGAATCTTAACATGTTTGTGTCATACAAACAGACCTACTTATGAATAATAAAACCGGGGCATAACAACACTAATACACTTTCTAGGTTGTTCAGTAATGTGTAATAAATATGTGCTGTGCTCTAAGCTTGTGCCAATGCACACCAGTGCAAATATTGATCAGCCAGTGCGTGTACTTGTACAGTGCGTGCACCTAAATGTACTGTACAAAGCTGTTCCCTGTTTTGTCTTTAATTAAACTGTTATAATTAAACTGTTTTAAAATATCTAAGTTATATCAGATTCATCTGATGCTGCTTTTTCAATTTCAAGGGATCAGACTTTATTTAAATATATTTATAGCCCTCAGAGACAGAGAAAAGGTCAAACATGTTTCCTTTCCAAATCCATTAGGCATCTTCCTGTAGAGTCGTGAATTTACATTTATCTAATACAATATTTGTCACTGCAGCTGTTATACCGCCTGTAATGACAACAAGAGACATAAATTTCCCATTTTACAGAAACATATGTATAATTATAATGTGGAAAAGGAATTAAGCCATCCCAGGTGAAGCATCTGTTTTCAGAGGTGTAGTGTGAGGGGTCAGGGTATGCTGAAACACGTTAAGATGTTAATTACACTAGCACCACCCATTTGTAGAGGCTGGGAAAAAGGATACCCTTGGTTTATTGGGGTGGTTTGGCTCTGCATTCAGAACCTGACCTTTTCTTCAGTGAGAAAGTAGTTCATACGCTAGCTTAACAATGTCTTCAGAATCACTTTGGTTCTGTCATTTTACATGCACTTTTACAAGCTTCAGAACTTTAATTAACGATGCCAAGCTAATGAAATTTATGGATTCACATTTTACAAAAGCTTTTTTCAGCGTGATCTGACATAAGCTGTATTATTAGTCTGAGGGAAAGAAGTGTGGATAGTAATTAATTTCTCCAGTGCTTTGATTACTGAGATGCATAAACCTATTAATGTGTTGAAAGCTTAGCTCTATGTTGTACCACCCTTTGAAGATGCAATAAAACAGTGAGAAAACAGTTGTAGCTCCCACCTCCACTTCCATCTGGGATACTAATTAGGGCAGCAGAACAAAATACACAAAAATAGGGTTTTGGTTATAGGGTACGTATACCAGGATTTGTCACGCAGAAGGAGGCTCTGTACAATGTCTTTTCACAAATCTTGGTCCGTTATTACTGTTATTGACAAGTGACGTTGGTGCTACTGCCACATATGTCAGCATCCACAAGGCTTGGTGTAGGGTGCAGTTGAAAACCTTTCAGGCCTTGGTGGACTGGACTCCATCTAGGAGAACTGGCTCCTACAGTGTGGAATGTCACTTAAGGTGTGTTTCTGCCAAAAAGTTCCAGGAACTTATATCCCCCAAGAACTAATGTCCTGGAACCTTCCGAGGGGTAGAAGATTCTCCAGAGCACGGCCAAAGCCCTGGGAACATTAAGAAAATTAGTCCTGATTTATCAGGAGGCCGATGGTTGCCTGTCACATCATTTGTACATCTGATATATGATTAAAAAAAAGGACAGCAAAGCCTAAACGTCATCATCGGCCATAAAATCTGTTGGGCTGCTCAGTCCTGACTGTTGTAAATCAAGTAAAACCCTATTTGAACAATTATTGCATCAGTCTCCTCTGTTTGATGGCAGGCCAAGTGTGAAATATCTACACACTTTTGCCTTTTGACACAATGTCATATTAAATAGTTTGTTTTAAGCATGCCCCAGCCTCAACACTGTTGTTTATGTGTATACTCCATAGGGACTCCAATTAAGATGTTTTACCTTGGCTCACTTTAATAACTATGGGAGATTCCTTCAATAAAAACAAATAGCTTGACTATATTTGTTTTGTTCTAGACACATTGGAGCCAGCAGAGGACAATATTTCAGTTTAGGCACAGCTGAACTCCTCGACCACTATTGTGTGGGAGGCTCCAACAAGGGAGTTTTTTAAAAAAACAAAACAATTATTTATACTTTTCAGCTGCCTTGTAATGCCTTGGCGTTACGATTGTTCACAGTGATTATTTAATGTCTCCCAGTAGAAAGTAATTGTTTCCTGCTGTATTTTTTAAAATTATTATATTATGTTTTGTATTTTACCGTTATTAGCACAGTGCAGAGAGCTAACAAACGTGTGTATAAAGATGGAAATAAAGTACAACTAAGGTCTCTATCCAGATTTGAAACAGGGATGCTGCAGTTAACTTGGCAATTGTCCCAGACCACCGACCCGCCATGATGCACCCCCAGGCTTTATTTTAGTATTGTGCAAAATTAAATAAAAGAATGCAATGGTTACCCCCATGTATTCTTTAGATCGACCTCTTTTTATAGTTTTGTATTTTCCACAACTGTCTGAGATTGATTATCTGCTCACTTTTCTTTCCATTTTAATCTTTCTTTATATTTTCTCCATAGATAAGCCCAATGTGTCAACGAGCCACACTCCCAACAACTCTGCGGAGGGGTCTCCTCACAGCTCAGCATCTTCAAAGGTAAAAGAACCTGTATTGCTCTTCCAAGAAACAACTTGCAGGAGTAAAATAAAATACAGTAGCATCTACCATGTTGTATTCTTGCACCTAATATAAGAGCTGGAAAAACATCTCAGTGAGCTGTGCAGAGGCGTGATGGATTATCACTTACACTAATATACTGCAGTTACATAAAATTAGTTAGTCTTTACTCCTCAGGAGGACAAATAGAGTTTGTCACCTAATTCTGTCTTTGAGTGTCCCATTAAAAGGACGTGTTTTCAAACAGTTTTCACAGTTTCATTGTTATGCAGTGAGAATGTAACTTTAACATATAAAGGTTAAACACATAAGGATAAAGTTTAAATACATAGTACATAATTTGTAGTGAGTGGGTCAAAAAAAGGCAAAACCACCAGTCTGTTACTGTAAAGACTAAAATAAGACAAAAAATTTTCTTTGATTCATGAACATTTAGGTTATGTTTCCTGTAACTGGTACTGTGACTGATGTATTTGTGTCACTGGGTCTTAACTTCTTAAAATCTTTGGCTGTAAAGATCCTTTAATCAGAGAGACGTACTGTATTTGGTGCCTCCGTTTCTGTTTTCTGTTGACATGTGGCATGCATAATGAGACCTGTACGAAAACAAGGACTCAACACCCGTAAGGGAGCAGAGTTGTTTCTATTTGAAACACTTTGAAATCAGAACCAGTTTCTAAACCTGGTGACCTCAACCCTAACCCTTAACCTTTGGCCCGCCAGGAAAAAACTCCTGCATCTGTAGCAGAGTCAGAGGAGGTGGTGGCTGGCAGCATGAAGCCAGAGCTGACACCAGAAGAAGACTTAAAGACTCAGCGGTTGGAGGCCATTAAGGCTAAGGCTCTGGAAATTGAGAC
This sequence comes from Toxotes lorentzi, assembly GCA_037833715.1. NCBI lineage: Eukaryota > Metazoa > Chordata > Actinopteri > Toxotidae > Toxotes > Toxotes lorentzi. The sequence continues at coordinate 18,622,072 of JBBMJY010000021.1, forward strand.
GGTAGTACGATTTTATCCATGAAATGACCTGATTTCTGTGAATTCTCTTGATTTCTTTTTGCTAATTCCCTACTATGGCTTGTCTCTACTGTCTGTGTTAGAGCTGAACCTTTCTCAATTATGGGCACAGGTCAGGGAGGGTGTCAGTGGGCAGTTGTTGAAAGATTAAAGTGATACTCTACAGCCTTAAATAACACAGATACTGAACCACATTGTAGCCCCAGTGGAGTCTCTAACTGGGCTCACCTTATTGTGTGGTTGCCCCTTGTTACATGTATGAACTTCTGCCTGATATTGAGATGGGTCATGTATCCGGATGACCCTTTTACACTAGCTTTGTGATGTGCCTGTGAGTGTACTGTACTTGAGTGCAGAAAGTTAGTGTAGAAAAGGAGGATGAGTCAGCAGAAAAGTGCCCAGCACCTCAGGTTTTGACGCCCCTTGTGGCCTGCTATTTGGAGTTGCACTTCTTTCCCTCCCCTTCATCGCTCTCCAGTACAGTACCACTTATCTGTTCCCGTTAAAGCAGGGCAGGAATTGCCCTGCAGGATGCAGGCGGCCCACCCACAGTGTGGTACGTCTCTTGGCATAAGCAGACACATGCTTACCCTGCCATTTCCAACTGCTTCTACAGATGTGGTGAGGGGCAGAAACCTCTACAGTGTCTTTACTGTAACATCTGCCCCGGGCTCAGTTAAACACGCACTGATCCATTGCTGCTGTGGATTGCCAAACTGAGCAGATCAGGTAGTGGGCAGAGCTGGACCTCAGATCTGATGGTTTGAAGGAACATCTCTAATCCACAGCAGTTAGTGTAAACCAAGCCTGTCACATACACAAAAAATTAATTTTAATTTTCTTTCCTAATTTTCCTGTTTTCACCAAGGTTTTAATACTGTTTGTACAACACAGTTAGCAGGGGCTGGTTGATCTGGAAGTGGATTTGTCAGACCAGAAAAGCTCATTGTTTTTTGACCAAGAGCTTGTAATACATACTTTCTGTGGGTGTTTCAGGGTTACAAAGAAAAACAGTCTCCAAACGTATTCTCTGACATGGTAAACATCCCTGCTTATGACGCTGCTTGTCATAACATGTTTGAAAATGCAAAGTTATTTCATTACAGGCATAATGACTAACATGTTGTTTTGTAGGCCTTCATCTTAACACCTCATTTACTGTTTTTCCTGATGCAACAGATGACCAGTGGAGCAATTATCTCTGTTTGGAGTGACTTAAGAACAAATCAGAGCATGTAAAATAGCAGCACCAACAATAGGAGCTTAGAAAACATCCATTCAAAATGTAGCTAAGTACCTAGGAGTGATTTTCAGAGAGGTCCGTTCATCATTTCAATCAGTGCAAATGAAACATATCCATTTCAACTATTAGCCCCTCCACTGAGAGGTCCGGTTTGCAGCTTGAGTGATTAAAATGGCTCTTTTAATATCCCCTAATGTGTACCAGCCCTCGAGTTATTACCCTACTTCCCTTATTATGCAGGACCCCTGCCTGCATCAGTGCTCATTTGAACAGAGCCTCACTAAGTGTCTGTGTGAGTGCCTTATGCATAATCTCACTTAACTTCCCAACCCCCACACGGTATCCAGTCGCACACTCCTGTCGGTATGTTCACAATTTGGACCTCCGCAAACATCCGATTTGGGCAAAAGCCCACTTTTTAAGGCTGCTCCTTAAGGCCCCTAGTGTTGCTGTTTCTCTTGGGGCTCCAGCCCATCCTGTGTGGGCTCTTAGTATCACGCTTAAAGATCAGCTCCTGGCTTCCACTCCAGGGAGGGAACTTAGGCAGAACCTCCCTGCAACCTTTTCTCACAGCACAAAGAGCATGCTCAGGTCAAAAGCACCCTTCCTGTTTGTTCAAGTAACATGGGAGAAGTTTTTTTTACAAAAATAGTAGGCTGTTTGAAGTCACTCTGCAATTGTTCAGTACCATAATAAATGTGGAGTGATGCTCAAACAAATTTACTTGCATAGTCATGTGCATGTATGCACACAAAAGCTCACAGTCTTCTAAGCTCCCCCTACCATCAAGGGAAATCTCTTAATATGAGTTCATAGTTCATTATAGGGCCACTTTTTCCAACCCTTTCCTCATCCTATTTTGAAGCTTTCAAATGTGTAAAACTCTGTATATGGGATATAATGAAGTGAAAATGTAATCACAATCAACAAAGGCTGTGGCTTGGGAAAAGATTAGGAGTGTTTTGTATTGAAAGATGGCAAACATAATCAACCCTAAGTGATTAGAGGAGTACTGGTTTATGGGGCATACACCACATGTTTGTGTCTCATTTAGCCCTTGTTTCTCACATCTTCAAACCTGGAACCAATTTTTGCTCCTCTCAAATAATGCTCACTTGGTAAAAAGGTTTAACAAAGGAGAAATCCACCCTTAAGAGGTATGGGTGTAGAAGCCCACCTGAAATCATCGCTGTGTATCATTAAATTAAGATTATAGAATAGAAAAGGTTCAGAATAGCCTAAGGTGGGACAGCTAATTCTGTATGCAGACAAAGAAGGAAGCCTGTTTTGTTGAATGAACTTGACCCTGAGCTTAGCTGGCCACACGTGTCGTGAGTCTCTCACTTCCTTGTGGTCGACGGTGAGGACTATCATTATGTGGGGCCACGAATTTCGCTTGACATGATCTGCAGACATTAAAGCATCAGTCTGGGTCCAAACATCTCCCACAGTCTGGGATATTTCTGTCTAAATTTTCTTGACTTCCCTTCAGCGTGTGTGTACAGTGCATGTTGTGATAATAATAGCCTGTATTGCTTTAATGTTCATAGTCACAATAGTTTATTGACTCTACCTAACATTTGATATATTTTTCTCCATACCTGGTGTAAACAGCGTTCTAAATTCATGTACTGTAGCACAGAATGTGGGTTAGGGATGCAGGAATGAATAGATAAGTGAGAATCAACTATCTGAACATGTTGTAGCTAGTTGAGCAGGGGAATTATCAGAGGGGGAGAGAGAAATTACTTAAAAAAAGCCAGAAGAAGAACTGAAGTCATCTAGGAGCTGGAGGCACTGCAGTTTTTTTTTCATTGTAATTATCAGGTAGAGCATAAAATAGAGACCCTCCATTTTCTTCCAACAGATTTTATGTATGTGATTTTATGACCTTATTTAGCTGAGTCTGGTCCCAATCTCACACACACACAACAAATCATGCATCTGGTTTTTTCTTTCTTTCTTTTTTTTTTTTTTAAATCCCCAACAGGTAACTCTCAGTAGCCTCTCTTAGACTTTTGCTTTTTCAGCATGGGACCTTTCTTTTGCTTGAGTGAGTGGTTCTCATGTGGTGAATTGTTTCCATCCTCATTGTTCCAAACTGAATGCCATAGTATTTTTGTTTCTTTGACCTTTTCTCTGTTGAAAACCCCTCCCGGCTGAGCTCCCTCCCCGAGTTTGATGGAAAAGATCATCTTGATACTGACTGTGGCTTATTTCTTGTTTCTTCAACTATTGTAGAATCACACACACACTGGGGTATTGTTGCTTTCTCACTCAGTAGTGACAGACTTACTCCAGTAGATAATACCTAGTGTACTGCAGACATTTGTTTTGCTCAAAACCTTGAAGAAATTTTCATCAAGGACAGTTAAGTCATATGATTGTGATCGAATGAATGAATGAGGGCTCTTGCGATCACTACACAAATTGATGGATGCACGATCATGAGTTAGCCTAGATACATATTATGTAATGTGTATCTAGGCAAAGAAACAGCAGTTGTGGTTTTAAATTTCCCCATAACTGACAGAAGCCTGGAATACAGCCTTTTAACGGGTTAACCTCACATTCTGCTCAAGACTGGACACTGATTTAAGATGACAGGCAGCATTTTTCTTGTCAAAATTACCAAAGCCGATGTCTTGTGTTTTATTACATTTAACAGAAAGTTAATGTTAGATGAGATACTATCAGCTAATTTGCGGTCTACAACAAAGGCCTGCACAGACCACATTCTTTGGCTCTGCAGATGAACACAGATATACAGTACCTCTAAGGAAGATAAGCAGTTTTCCATCATTCACTGTCATTGTTTTGATGCAGTGATTTGCTGCGGCCGATCCAATAAAACATATTATTATATATAGAGATGATAATGACCTTGTTTTTCAGAGGTAAATATGTCCTTAATGGCCACATACATTTGCCTCTTTGTATGTAGACATTCTCTGACATTTAGTAGAAATTGGATTTGGTTTCTTACTTGTATTGGGCAGCAGTGTGGTTGTTTAAAGCTATTTTGAGGGGAGAGTTGATCTGGGCTGCATTAATTCAACCTTGGAGGACCCCGTTGTCCTAGACTGCTCGTTGACAGGTTAGTGTAGCCCTAAACCTCTCGGCAGCCCTGCCCCACATTTAGCCTTTTCTCCCCAGGTGATAAAGATGCTGTGAGCTTGCACCTGGGACTCTAATAAAGAACTTAACAGCCGTTTTGGGTCAGCAGTAAAATCTGAGAGGGATGTGAGAGATCGTTACAATGGGGTGTGAAAGAATGCTACAGCGCCACTAACATACTCTGACACCTCATGTTCCTTTTGTTATGGGCGGACATGCACTTGAATAGGCTCGCTTACACACATTCACACACCTGTTTCACGGAATATACCAATTTACCAGAACTGGGTTCATTAAGTTCACAGTTAGGCTTCGATACAAGAGTCGGCCTGTAGAATTCAAAGAGCTGTCAGATGACAAATCCACAAATGTTGACTTGTGAAGAGCAAAGTGTGTGTGCTTGTGCGTGTGTGTGCACACTCTACTTGTGGAACTTCGTAGCACAACCAGCTATAAATAAGATATAGTTGCTGTTTCTTCTTGTGAATCATAAGAAAACATCCATCTGCATTACTCTCAAGCTGACAAACCTGTATTTTGGATTATGATCAGGTGAAGAACAGAAAGTGATTATTTTCCACATATATTTTAAATAACCCTTTACATCGTCAGAATGTCCCGTAAATGTGCCTTGAAGACAGACCAGTTTATAATGTGTCTTTCATTTTAATCCTGAAAAGCTGGCTTTGTTTTTCTGCACTATAAATGTCATTGTATTATTATGAATATTAGCATTTCTGATGTGATTGTCGTGTGTGCAGCATTACAGACAGGACTGTGAGACATTTCGCACGGTGGTGAAGATGTTGGTGGCCAAGGAACCCAGTTTGGAAAATCTGCTGCAGGTTCCACTGGATGCGAACCTGTTGGAGATTAAACAGCGCTGCCTAGATGCTCTTAGGCACTTTGTGAAGGAGCTGGACAAGGTAATAGAAGAGCCAGACACCTCAGCATAAACCAGAGGTCACAAAACACTGCAGTAATAATATGGAGTCTTAAAATCTTATTTTTTAAATAAATAGAAAATTGCCCTAGAGGAATTTTTCACTTGTTTTATTTTAATCATGTTCTGTAATCAAATAGTAGTAATAGTGATTGGTTAAATTATTATTTTTTGACTCGTTATAAACAAAAGATATCTAATGGTGGCAATTTTCCACTTTCTGAAACATAAATAGGATTTAAGACTCAATATCAGACTAAATCACTGTAAAAATGAATATATTGGTACACCGAAATACCTTTAGTATTATGAGTAAAATCAAAAGGAGAAGCCTTGTATAGAAAAATGCACAATATACAATTTCAGTAGAGTTTTTACCATGAACCATGTTGCGGAAGAGCAATGTAAATCATGTTGTCAAATATTATTACATTCAGATGATTATACATGGCATTTTAAATATATATATAGGTTAAATGTTTAATCATTCAACCTGCTACAAGCTTGGTCTTATTTTTGAATCCTAGTGATAAGACCTCTTGTAGAAAGAATGAGCCAAAAAACTAAACCTTCCTGTTCCTGAACTTTTTACTCAGTTTTTATTGATACATAGTTTTGTGCTTCCAGTAACTGTGTTTCTTGCAGCTGAAACTGCGAGTGCAACTAATGAACCAGTATCCAAGGGTCCAGCTCTCTTTGATGTTTAGCAGTGCATCACTACTCTGTATAGAAAAGATGCTTTATATGTAGATCATCAATTTTTGTCATGTCATCATCTGCCGCTTATCTGGGTCTGGGCCCAAGTCGTGGGGGCGACTGCTGCCCAGTCCACACAATGCACCGAAGTCCTACGGCACCTCCCATGGGTGGTGGGCCCATACGAGGCGGTGCTGCCCCGAGTGGGGCTCAAACCCACGACCCTGAGAGATTGAGATCAATTTTTGTCTTATGTTCAATTTAACTGAACAACTTGTGAATATTACCTTTTAGATTATTGGTCAATAAAAGTTAAAGCCTTGAGTTAAGTAATGATGACTCCTGTTTTTATATCCTTTAAATACTGTTCTGCATGAAAAACCAACACAAATCATGATATATAGATATTTTTATTACAATTATCATCTATCTTAGCCTTATATTCCAGTTTGTACATTTATACAGATTACAATGATTTGCTTACGATACAGTGAACCATAAATACACCACTCAACCAGGAATACACTCAGTGTTCCTCTTATGTTAGCAGTGCACAAGCCTGGAAGAAAATACATTTGAAGAGCTTGGGTCAGAGTCAATTTGTTATTACTTTTCTGACGCCCTCATGGAAATATGTCTTTGTACCAACCCCCAATACTTAAATGTTTATGCCATTTTGGTACAAAGCATTTCATGAACTCAAGGGTATAAAAATAGCCATTTTGTTTTTGTTTTTTTAATTGTACAATATATACATTAATATCTGCACTGTTAAATAAACAACAGTTTAGATGGTGTTTTATAAATACGCATTACTCAATACTTTCTAACTTTACGGGCAGTTTGTAATGCTACAGAAGCATACACCTATGAAGAATTAGAATAAGGACTTGTGTCTTACACAAACACCTTGGTAACTTGAGTGCTGTGAAGCTCTTAATAGCAAGCAGTTGTTAATGCGTTTTAAACAGTGGACAAGAGTCAGGTGTATGGCAGAGCATTACCCAAAACTGAGGATAAGAGAGAAATGAAAGTCTACGAAATTATACAGTTTTTCCCCTTGTGCCCTTTCTTGCTTTTGGACTTAGTCCGTTGGCCATAAGGAGGAGAAGACATGCCTACAACAGGGCTGGGCAAGTCATCAGTGTAGTAGTGTCTATGGGGCCTGGGCTGAGGGATGGGCTGGCCCAGGAAAAAGCCCTCCTCCTCAGAATCAGAGGAAGAAGAAGAGCATGTGGAGCACCAGTCGTCATCATCCCCATATAGCCCCAAGAACCTGCCCATGGCTGCACCTTGTAGCCCATAGTCTGACAAAGCAGCAGGACTGGGTTGGCCATGGAAAGCTTGCTGCCCCTTAGGGCCAAGGACGCTCCCTCTGTGGTCCACTTTGTAGCACATTTGGGCCCTCTCCTTGGGCAGAAGGTTAAGCGCATTGTCAGACCGAGACTTGCGACTGCGGCGCCTCCTGTGGTGGTGATGGTGGCGACCAGAGTGAAGTTCCTGGCCCTGCTCCTCAAAGTGGTATACTCTCCGGCGAGTCCTTTCGCTCATAGGGGGCTGGCGCACTGGGAGATCGCCATAATGGCCATTGTCCACAACGTCATCAGAGAATTTGACCTGCTGAGGCCTAGACTGTGAACGTGTCCTCCTGAGGGCAGGGACGTGAGGTTTGGGTCTGTCCTCTGGCAGAGCCACCTCCTCCTCCTCTTCTGGAACATTCTCCTCCACCTCCTCCTCCTGCTCAGATACAAGACTCTTTAGGGAATTTGCACTTCTGTGTAACATAGAGGAGTTGAGGGTTCCCATATTACTGCTTTTTTCACAGTCTTCTGTCTCTAGTTCATGGAAGCCTTGCAGGGAATATACCAAAGGTCTATCTTTACTATCACCATCTACTGAGGCCCCTGGAGAAGAGAGAGAAAAAAATCATAAAATGGTTACACAAACCAACCATTGCCAAACACTGAAAGATTATTTTCTAACACCTGATCATTTCAGGTCTACTCACCGGTAATATTGGAGAGAGCCAGTGAGTCCATGGAGTCTCTGACACTCTGATCAGTTTTCTTGAACTCATCCGTGATACACTCCAAAGAGTCATTGTACCATTGTGGCTCCTCGCCCTGGAAGCCTCCTCCAGCCCCATGATCTAGCTCCAACTCCTGGATCTTTCTACTGCTCGCCGGGCCCGGGTGGCTCCCGTAGGCTGAGTCCCCAAGCCCATCCTGTGACTGGGCCCAGTACATGTCAGCCTGGTACTTCTTACTGGCCAGGCTCCCCCGTCCTCCGCCACTGCCACTGCCAGCTTTAGAGGACTCTTGCTTTGACTTTGCATCCTTTTCAGCAATCCAGAAATCTGTCGGCCTGGAGTCATTGGCTTGCTGGAAGACCCCGTGTTCCCCAAACTTTAATAGAAGCTGAGTCATGTAGTCTTCATGCTCAGCCCACTCCTCCTCCTGGTCCTCAGGTGCTTCAGTGTCCTCACCACGTCCCCTCCAGAAATGCTCATCGGATAAGTTCATGTGGGCCAGCTTGTTGGTCAGGGTGTCATCAGCATTTCCACTGAAGCCAGGGAACTTATAGTTGACAGAAGGTGAGAAGAGGAGCGACTGTCTACATTGATCGGCTGAGCGGCTGCTCTTGCCCATGCGCACACTGCGACGGGATTCGCGTGAGCGTGCTGACTGGAAGGCGGAGTCAGAGGAGTCAGAGGCATGTACATCTTCACCAAGACTGCAGGCCTTGGAGCAGTAAATATGACCCTGGTGTGGCAGGAAAGGGCAGCCCAGTAGAGAGCTCTTACACTGGGCACAGCTGAAGCAGCTCTCAGTGGCATGCCAGTGAAGCCCATCATAGGTCATTTGAGCATGATCAACACCTAATAAAGGGTACATGTTGAGATGATTAGCAATATTATTCTAAAGGCTGGTCAATCATGACAATTGTTTTATTTATATAATTTTAGAAAATCATCTTACCAATATGATCTCCACATGCCTCACAGTACTCTGCATAGAGAGACTCAAAGCAGCCACAACAGTATGGTCTACCATCCTTCATGATATAGCGCTGGCCCCCAAGAATTGTCTCACATTCAAAACAGGAGAAGTGCTTCATGTGCCAATGCCGCCCCTCTGCCTCTGTGCACTCATCAGCAAAAATAATCTGTAAAAAAAGATGTATGCTGGATGAAACAAAACAGACATCTTTTGCCTTCCTGGCTGTCGTTAGTATATTCATGTTGAATTTATTCAAGTCAGTGGAGAAATAAAATAAATGTTATTGCTGTCCCAGAGGAAATTTGAAAGACCATAAACTTCAGACTCTGGATGTTTTTCCTCTGCTACATTGTTTTTTTTTCCGTATTTCAGTCTTGTGGTTTTACCTCGTCGCAGGCTGAGCAGCGTGGTTTGAGTAGCTCAGCATGGTGCCTTCCACAGTGGATCTTTCCATCGTGGTAGAAGTAGATTAAGTCCACCAGCAGTTCACTACATGTGGAGCAGGCAAAGCATGCAGGGTGCCAGCACAGCCCAGGGCCCGCCCTTGAGGCAAACACTGCCATCTCTCCACCGTTGATGTTTTCACCACACTACAATACACAGATATGATCACATGGTTGATTGTAACATTCAGAAGTTAATCTGAAAATTGCACATTAGCTGTAGTTCAAGATTATTCTGTGGTAAGGTTATGTGAATCCTGCATAGGTAACTACATCTATCACACAGTCTATCACACAACTGCATGGGCATAGCTTTGTTTTTAAGCCCAAATTTGCTCTTAATGTAACACAGAGCCTTTCCAATAGAAACTAGATCATCATATGGCTTCCAAGTTCATTTGCTCTGTTGATGAGGGAGGCCCATCTGTGTGTGCCAGCCCATCGGATTGTCCTAACTGCAGTCCCAGAGTGGCTGATTTGTTTTCCTTTCCTGATCTATCTTCCCTACCAGTGCATCATATGAGGACATGACTTTTCAAATCAACTTCACTGACATTGTATAGGACAGGCAGTTAAAAAGAAGAAAACAAGAGAAAACAATCTTGGAGAACGTATGGGTGTCTTGTGGAAAGCTACATCAGTGGGACTATGTTTTGACAAGGTTTATGGGCACCCTCTGGCTGCTCAGTGATTACTGTAAATTCACTGTACTGAGCTACTCCAAACCACTCAATAGAGAATACTTTAGTCTGCTGGGCTGCAAATCCAGCTTGTGTTTAGGGATCTCTTAAATAGCATGGCTGACACTGAGATCTTTATTTCAGAGTTCCCTCTGGGGCTTTAGTTAAAACTGGATACAGATTAGCCAAATACCCATTGAGCAGGCGCACAAAGGAAAGGCAGCAAATCTTTTTTCAATAGTAAAGCTGAAGAAGGATTTTGGTCCTTGACTTCGAGACAACTTTATTCTACTGTCACTCTTTCAGTACTCTCTATTTTCACAGTGGTAAATGATACATTCAAGACAGGGGACATACATGCTCACAAATGCTGTTCAGAAGATTTCGTGGCAGCAGTTTTACTGTGCCCCTCCCCAGTGCTTCCTTCTTCCTCTGGACACTGAACATATGTAGCTCCTTCTTCTCCTCCTCGCTGAGGGATTGGCAATAGCGCACCTGAGATGAAAGGTGATAAGTTATGGTTAAGAAGGCCAGTGTCACAATCACACTTGAAATGGGATGATTCCCTCTTTTAAAGGCCTAGTTTTAAAAACAAATATTTGCTGGATGGGATGTGATTTTTGGTGTAAGTGGTTCAAGTGACCATTTCATATCCAATTGTGCCATCCAACTGTCGGCCACTAATAAACTTAGGTAGGTATAAGAGAGGGCAGAGTGCATACCAGAGCATGCTGAACAAAGGCAACTCTTGACCCCAGCTTGCCCTTCCTACACCCCCCTACATATCTCCACCCTCAGTCCCTGATTGAGAATCTCATTTTTACAACAGGCCTTTTTGATGTTTCCCAAAGCCTTAACAAGAGGGAAAACACAAACAAGGCCAGTGTTTAGAGTGAAATCAAGAGGACGGGCAACAAAGGATGAGAGACAGCCAAGTCGAACTGTGGTGCCACTGCGGTGGTGGCATCACATAAAGCCTCTTTGAGTCAGCATCCCTCCAGCCTGCTGAGCGCTCCTCGTAAAAACCACTGCTATGACAGGAATCTTACTGGTGGGGGCTCCCGGCAAACATCATAAAATCATCAAGTCAAAAGTCACATTGTGCCCACACTACATGTCTACAAGACTGTGGAACAAAAATCCCCCAGGGTGATGTCAACGTGATTGCCAAGTGCTCACATTAGTGGGATGGCATGGAAATGGTACGACTTTTAAAGTTGTGGGTTTTTTGCGGGCAGCAACAGATACAGCTACTCAAATAAAACGGAGATTGGAACTTTCTTGCAATCTTGGCAAACATTAGAGGACCTGCTGGGATGAATTTTCCGATACTTGCATTTATGACCATGCAATCAAAATATTCTCACCTCATTATCGTGTGGTGGCAGTTGATAGAGGAGCTGCTTGATTCTGAACTTCTCTCCGGGACTGTTGACATAGGGGATCTTATCCTCAGGCAAACAGGAGAAATATAACTGGACCTGGGGAAATCATGGCACGGAGTAAGGTGATTAGGTATAAAAAGCATGACAAGTAAAATTAGACAGCATCAAGACTAGGCACTAGGACTAGGTTTTGGTAACTGCTGAAAAATGTTTTAAAAATCTGAACATATCACTGATAAGGGAAAAAACATTTCAGTTGAACTAAAAGGTTCAGTTGAGCTTTTTTAAACCCAAATTTTCATCCACTGAATCACAGCAATATATTATCATTATTGTCTTGGAGAGAACAGTCCAGATTTATGAACACAAATTCTTTTCCAGAGGAACCAAAGAACCATCACATTAATTTGAGATGAGACACATTCTAGGACAGCTCTGTGTAAAATGTATGGAAGACTGACCTTGTGGAATCAAAGTGTTTGCTTTAGTTTTTCCAAACCCTCAAACCAGCTTTATTTAAAAAGGACAACATAGAGCAGCAGAACTATTTGATGATGGCACTAGAGGAATCATTTTATTCTGCACTAAACAAGTCCAAACAGGTCAACAGGTCAAATCAGTTAAAAGGTTGTATTTTTCCAGTCATATGCTTGCCTCTATAGGGACAGGACAAAGCAGCCTGTGGCACTTTGACCCTTGGGGCTGGCCACTGAAAACTAAACTTTATGAGGGAGGGGCCATTACAGCCAGCCAGATAAAGAGGTGGGATGTGCTTGTCTTGTGTGTTGGGGGGGGCTTCCTGCAGCTTTGGCCGTCTAGAGGGGGGTATGAGCAATTTACCCTGACAATCAACCCAACGTTTGCCCCCCACCATAAATTATGCACATTTTCATGCTGCTATTACCCCTCATCCAGCTCCTTAGGGGCTGGGGAACAGTCAGCTATCACCTCGGCCCTATGTGTTTCTTCACTGTAATGATGACCCATAATACATGGCCTATTCAGGGCAATAGCTGCACTAAAGGCATTACAGTTGACCCATGCATTTCCCAAACAAAAGGCCCTGCATGTTTGGGCTTTAAGGTTTTCTGTTGCTGTGAACCCATCTTTTCTTGCCCATCACCCCCTCATTGCTTCCATGTGTGTTGTTTAACAAGGGGATGGAGTGAGATGGAGAAGAATAGAGAAACGCGGCAAGAAAAGAGAGAGAAATGAGGAGTGAAGAGGAAAAACACAGCCGATTTGGTAGAGTGCCACATCACACTGGCTGCCCCGCGGACACAACTAACAGTCTGCCTGTGTTTGTGGAGGAGAAGGCTTGTTAAAATACGGCCCCTTGATTCCTGATCCTGCCAGCAGCAGTAGGCTCGACTCACCGAGTCCTCCTAACATGGATTTGATAATCACAAGCAGACTTTGCCATACCGCAGTTTGTAAATAAAAGTACACACATCCTGCCTGTAAGTGGCTGCCTGGTAAAGCCTGACAAGTCTACCTCAAATAAGGGACAAAGCAAAAGTTTAATGAAATATGTTGTCTGTCCCATAGGTTCCATTATCCAGAGACTCTAATTGGTATGTTATTCAGTAATGTGCTGAATATCATTTATCTGGGCCAGGCAAATGGGCTAGAAGGGACTTAGAATCAGGTCAGAGCTGTTTTTATTCTCTGTCAGGAGGATGCACCATTATTCACTGTGGTGATTTGGGGAATTAATGACTTGTGAACCAATGAAAAGATACCACAGTTAAAGAGAACAATATTGTGCTTCAAGTCTTCTTTGTATTACAAGAAGGCCATTTCCAAACTAAACATGCTGGTTTAAACTCAGCTCACAACACCATCACGAATTTCATGGACAATAACACAAAGAACAGTCCACTATAAGCAGTATTTTGCTCACCTGTTCAGGCCTAAGACCAGGTGGTACCCAGGCGTACTCCTCCAGTGCACAGCCTGAGTCATCGTCGGAGGTGGAACTGCGTTGGAAGCCAGAGGTCAGCTTACTGACTTTGTGCTCCATCATCAAGTCTCGCTGGCGTGCCCCACCCTGGAAGCCAGCCGCAGACACTGCCGCACTCGCTAGGCTCATCAGACTCTCTTTTTTACTGGACAGACAAAGTAAAAAATGGAAGGATGATGAGAACCAAGAAAAAGGAATTGGGTTGAGGACAGGAGGAGGAGGGAGGACTGAAGTGGACAAGAAAATGAAACTTTGATTAACAAGCCATTACATCAGCAAGTCCCCACATAATGCTATCCTCACTCTCATCTAATCTGCTTCTCTCATGTCGGTGCCATTCCGCTGACTGTTAACCACCAGCTGAATCACACCATTGGTGTCTCTTTCATGAGGTCCACACCACCCCTCAAAGGCCCATTATGGTATCTGAGCCAGCGTTTCTTGGTTCACTTCTGGTGATGAGTCTACTTCATAAAGACACTCATAAAGAGAACTATACCCTTTCACTGCTGTTGCGGTGGCAGTTAAACATGTGCCCTCCTCATGTGGCTTTTGAGGATATAGAGACCATTAGGAAATTCCCAAAGCTTCATGAAGTGACGTCCGATACCATTATGGTGACAATAACAAGCAGTTAACCATTGATGAATACACACAGTGAATTCAGAGTTGCTTGTATGTACGCCTCCGAACTTGGACAATGTTGCACAGACCTCACATTCCTTACCTATACTGTCATTTTTTTTAGTTCAACACAAAAGTAAGAACAACACCAGAAACTGGCTGTTTCACCTTATCTATGGAGCCTAGGCCTGAATGAGTCATCATTTTAGCCTTTTGAGGTGCTATGTCATACTATGTCCCAGGAGGAGCCACCACATGGGATCTGATGCTGGCTTGATCAGTTGAGCCCGAGGTCTGTATAAACACAGGCCTGGCCTTAAGACAGGGCCACCATATGGAGAATGTCCACAAGCCTGGTCTCTCCCTTCATCTCCCCTTTTTCTTTGGACTGTTTGTTTTCCAACCTGCCACGGTGACCGTCTGATCATCCTTTCATCTTTAAGATGGACAGAGCAATGCCAGACAGGTGGAGTAGTTGGATAGGGAGGGATGAACAGAGGGGGAATAGGACGGATGGGGTCAACTGATACTTGGTTGGACACTGACAATGCAACATAGGGAAAAAAATAGATCAAGGAGATCAAAGACTGGCACAGTCACAGCCTGTGTGTGTGGGGCGAAAGTCACTAGATTTCTACATTTCTACACATTTTCAGGAATGACTGTACTGCAGTAGTAACAGAGATTGAAACAAAATAAACTAGTGTATATCTGAATAAAACAGAATTAATTTTATTCTTTATTGTCAAGCATAACTTGTGAACATGCTTTATGTCAATTTTGCTGAGCAGCAGCCACTATGGCCACAACTGACCATTACCAACTGCAAGTTGATTCAGTAACATGGGTAAAATGGCAATACTGACTGACCTTAAGTTTGCTGATATTATAATGTTATTTCTTATGAATGCGACTTTTCATTTCTAAGTGGAAGAATGTGTTAGTTAGTGGATATAGTTTCATGGTGATGAGAGCGGTGAGTCAAATCTTTTTGGTGTGTGAAGCAAATCAATTCAAAAACATTTGTTTCACTGTGAATAAGCCTATAACTTTATTTCCTTAGCTGCTGTAAGGAGCAAGCAGACACGGAGATGATGAATGTGTGTGCAGTTGTGATCATTTCTCACAGACCAAGGGCTCTAGCTGAGATCAAATGGGAGCCCAGCCAGTGTCCAGCAGCCTGGCCCTTACACCACCTCCCCCAAAGCCTCCACCCCCTATGGCCAGCAAGGGCAACGAGGGCCACTGAGAGACAGCTGAGAAAACCAGACACACTCAAATGCAGCCTTTGAACACAGGGGTGACAGTAAAGGGGCCTGAAAATCTGTGCTCTCTACTGGAATGATATATATGCCTGGCTGCCCCTGGGAGTGTGCAGATGTAGGCTATGTTGGTCCACACACATACAGTACCATAAACACCTTGTCAGAATCAGCTGTATACTCGTGTTCCCTGCTTCTCGTTTAGTGACAACTCTTTCTGAGATAGTGGCAAGTCAGACCCTCCTCCTTCCCCCTCCACACTTTGAATGCCAGGCCAGGCAGCTACTGGCTATTCATATCAACTCATCTTCCTCAAGGACAAGTCAGCCCTCGTGGCCTGCCATTCCCTCATCTCGCCTGACCAGTAAAAGGCAATCAGAGTTAAGTGTGACTAATAGTGGTGGCAATAGATTCATAGGTTTTTTTTGGAATTTGTGACTGCATTGTAGCACGGTGTCAAGTCATGTGGATTGGCTTATGACATGTCCCAATATTCCAACGCTTCTGATGTACTGAACAATGGTGCCTTTGTGAAAGTATCCACGGAAGGCTTGTTCCATCAAGAGTCTGTTTATCTCCCTTTTTCCTCCTTAAGATGCGGTGTGTTATCACCATATACATGACAGTTAAAGCCCTCAAACCCAGATAACCTGTCTGCAGATGAGAAAGCAGGGTGACAAATAAGACTCTCTTGTTCTATTTGCATCTATTGACTTGCAAATGAGACCAAAATAACCTGCAAAAATGTGGCCTTGTTCGAGAGCAGCTAGGATTTCACTTGGGAGATGGCTAGGTTCAGTCAGGAGCCAAGAGACTCTAACTTCTCAGCCTCACATTTTTATCAGGCACAGGCTCACTCATGCGCTACATTTGTTTAAAAGATGTTTGCTTTCACATGTTGGCCAAGTCTCTGTGAGGATGTCTCACACAGCCAAACCTGACTCACAGGAATGTCAGGCTTGAACTTCCGCCAGGCCCGCAAAGAGGAATACAGGGTGTACACGCTCGGTGTTAAGCAAAGCCCCTGCTCATACAGCTACATCTGCTCTCATGCTAATTTTCTTACTTTCGATGTCATGCAGTTCATTTCTTCTGAGTTTGCCCAGAACTCTTCCTTAACTTTTTGAATGACACAAGCACTGAGCCAGCTAACTTAAACATGCTTATTCTCACTTGCCAGCTCACTGAATCATCATTTGTGCTGGCTTTTAAAGTTTTTCTTCTAACAAGGGACTTATGGTTTGCAAGATTTTTTTTTTTAAACTCCCCCTTCTCACTGTTCCACTCCCCCTGCCCTGCCCTGCCCTCCTCCCACACTAGTCAGACCCCTGCAGTCCTGAATGTTTAACAGCCCCTCACTCCTTTGTAAAGGTGCTTGTTAACATGGCTTTGGGAGCTCCAGGCCTGCATATCTGACTGATCTGCCCACAGAGGGCCAGAGGGTGGTGGTGGTGGTGGGGGGGGTGCTATCAGGCTGAGGCTAAAATGGGGTGACTGACATGTATGAAAATGTTAATGTGTCTTGTTCCACAAAAGGGAGGAAATTTAAGTCAAGGCAGGTGAAAGAGGGAAGCTCAAACACATCCTTGCATTAAAAGGTTTTCAGTGAATGAAGATTTTAAAACCTCCCACATATATGTAGTATGAATGAAGAGATCTGTGTCTTTTTTTCTTTTTTATACAGAAAGCTTGGATTGCAACAAGCTTTATGTAATAGAAGCTCTGTGAATGAATGGGTGCAAACCTAATTCATTAAGGAACAAAATTATTTTTTATTACTTATTTCTATTAACCGTCAAGAAAGTACTGTAGAGACTCAGAATCATGTGTTAACTACAGTGTTATCTTATTTATCACTTTATGGTATACAAACCTTTCACAGGACCTCATACTGTGACTGGCCAATAAATACAACCACCAGTGACATTCAACAACACTCCCACCAGAGTCCCCCAATATCCAGACACTGGAGCCATGGATTAACAACCCTTGAGAGAGTGCACAGGAAAAATAAGCAGCTTCTGGTCTGAATTACTGTCTATATTCCTCTAGGAAGTGGATGATGGACATGCACACAACCCAACACAGTGCTCTCTGTCAGTTTGGACCGGCCCAACATGTTTAACTTGGCTCCTGCAAGCTCAGCGATGCAGGATAGGCTGTAGTTGAAGAGAAAAACAAGATTTTCTGTTCAAAGTCCTTGCTTACTTGAGCTTGAACTCAAACAGACAAATCTTTTTTTTTTCTATGTCAGAGAAGATATGTCTTAACTGCAGAAAAATATGCAGCATATTATTGCTCTCCCTATACACACAAATATCTTCAAATGACAGCCTGTCAACTATTGGCACTTAATATGTTTTACCCCTTAGAAAAAACATGTCAAACAGCAGGCCAAATCAGATTTGTTAGACACTTTGGTTGTTGTGTGAACCAGCAGCCTCACATGTATACCTAAGTAAACCAGTGTTTAAGGTTAAACCTGTAATTGAAAGATCCAATAAACTAACCAAGCATCATTAAACCAAGAACTGAAAAACAGCCCTGAGGAAGGAGATATTTGAATTCAGTCAGTATGATAAAGCCAAGTTGGAAATACTGCTTGAAAATCAGACAAGAGGTCCAGAGGGGAGCTCGGATTAAACCGTGTTGAGGTGCTACATGGCTGGAGTCTGCTCAGCTTATGGAGGCCTCCTCTCATGGCTGCGGAACTGTTTTTTCAAGACCAAATGGATCGGAGTGACATCCCCACAGAGGTCTGCCCTAGGGAGACCACCTGCATGCACTGGCCAGACTGAACCAAGACTCAACACACACATGCTGCTGTCACATAGTAGACATTGAACACATTTACATCCCAGTGGATTCAGTTTGCAGTATAGGAGCCCACCGACACACTTTCACACCACCTTAACTGGAAAAAAGTACTTCTAAAAGCAGACTTTCACTTACAGATTATAAATTGCACGGAGCATCATCTCTACCTTTAATATGCTGTATGTCTTGTAAATCATGCAGTACTGTGATTAATAATCAAATCATCCTCCCATTCAATTAAATAATCCAAAAGATTTTACATACATATCTTAACTTTATAAATCGGCATCAGAGACTTGTTTCATCTTGTACCAAATGGCAGTTCAGGATGAGTTATGGTGCAATACTTTAACATCTCCACTTCTTCAAGCCAAGCAGTTTTTCTTCCACCCTCGCTACAGCCAAAGCACATTCTGTTGAGAAACCTCAGCAGTATATCTTCTTCAGTCATTTCCCTGTTGGTCTTACCTCAGTGTAGGCCAACTCTCCCGAGGCGAGCAGGAAATAAGGATCTTATCACACCTCTAGCCAGAGCTATTAACACTTCACCAGCCTCTGGGCACCATATCTATGCAAGATCCTCAGAGCTCTAATTCCAGGACACAAACAGTCAGCCTTCTCTACCAGAGCTGTCAGTGCAGTAACAGCCCATATCAAAGCTGAGACTGTAAAGAGTCAGGGAGATGTCTGTCTGAGTGCGTGGGAGAGAGTGTTTGAGAGGGGTGTGTGCGCGTGCGTGTTCGTGAAGGAGCTCAACCAGATGGTCATCCCACCCTTGTCTCACTCATCAACCACTCCTCCTCCTTCCCCCAGCCCAACCCTCTTAACCTCAGCCCGGCCCCTTAACCTCGGAGCAGCCAGTCACAGCAGGGTATGGAAGAGTGAGGCGTCTCTCCTTTGCTGACCCTCCCCTCATACTTCAAACATGTGCTTCCAAATGAGAACCACCGGTAGGAACTGCGCTTTTAAGTAGCACACCAGTGATGGCAGAGCTCGTTTTACCACATTGACCGCCCCACATCCACAACAGCTTTCACATGGCATTTTTCTTTCTATTTCCCTATCAACAGTTCAGAGATGTGGGGAAGGTGGTGAATGTTACAGTCAGGCTTTGGTTTATCTGGTGGTTGTCTCTCTTTTTTTTACGCCCTTAAATGTCACTAAGTTACAGAGAGCTGTTTGCTAACTACAGCTTTATGATTATAGAGTGATTGTTGGCTTGAGTGAACAAAAGATGCTTTATTTATCCCACTACGGATGATTACTCCCTACCATCTACAACATCCGGGCTCAGCCTTATAACCCTTCCCTCTAACTGAACATGATATCAGCATGTCTAAATGAGACTAGCTACCAGGCCTTTAATGTATAAATCACAGAAATCCAAGCAGTTACTGCAGCCACAAATCTGTTATTATCAGCTTAACATTGTCTGAATGAGGGTCAAAAATTTGTACTGCTCAACTTTGTTACCTCATACAAAATGTATACATTTAACTATAGTATGGGAATCTGTGAAGTCACACTGTAATGTAAGGTTCAGCAAAATGAGCCACTGAAAAACTCCATGATATTCAGGACAGAGAGATGAGAATATTCAAAGACTACTGAAACAAACTTTACAACAAACCTTATAAATTATATCCTGGCTTTCTGTTTGCCTGCCTCATGTACTGTAAGGACAGGAACTTCAATTAAAGACGTGTTCTATAAAATCCCCATGTACATATCTGCCCATCCACTGAAACTCCCCAGCAGGACACAGCTGACCTCTGCCTCTCCTTCACCTCTGCAGGAATGTCAGAGTGTGATTCTCTTCCTGTTGCCTCAGAAAACAAAAGTGACCAGTTCGGGTCAAATCCTGGACAGTTGCACCTTTTGCATCTTTTTGTAGTTGTTTGGTTGCAATGTCAAAGTGTTACTTTCTCCCAAAAGGACATGTTTTATAGTGTACATAATTGTGTCATAGATTACTACAGGTTTATCCTTTTCAGTGTGAGGTTTTGTTGTGGAGTTTTAACATACTTACAGGCTGTACAGAACATTTTACTAGGAGGCAAGGAATCTATTAAACAGCTAAAATTGCTTACTTTATTAACATTGTAGCAGCTGTTTAATTTTGTGGCTATGGCGTCAGGACGTAATTCTGTGAACTTGAACACATGCATGAAGCATTTACACTGTGGGTTTTTTAAGTGGGGGCTGATATAACAGGGTTTACGAAGGTCGTCTGTTACGACGTAGTGGATGCAATGAAACCGTCTGACAAATATATCTTTACACAGCATAAAAAGGGAAAAACTGTCCACAGTCTCCTTTAATCAGGTCACATATCAGCTGGTATGTGGATCTTAGCATGCAGACAATGATGTTGTGTTGCACTAACTGGTCAGTAGATCTTCTAGTACACATGTGTTATTTAATCAAAATGTCAGTCAGAAAACATGGCCACTCATTCCTAGCTGAGTTTACCTACATGACTGACAGCGTCTGTCACTTTCCCCATTCTCTGTGTGCCCACACACCTCACATTCACACCTTTATGTGCTGAAACATCACATTGTGGGTGGTGTATGGTGACTGTTCACTCATTTACATTTAAAATCAAATGCTTAGATATGTCGGTGTTTCTTTTAACAAAACAGAAAAATTAGTGAATAAACTGATGCAAATTGGACCCAGTGTGCATTAACCACTGCATGGTGCATGTACTGTAAGTGTGTGTGTGTGTGTGTGTACAAACGTGTATGTGTGTGTGTGTGTGTGTGTGTGTGTGTGTGTGTGTGTACAAACGTGTATGTGTGTTTGTGTGTGTGTGTGTGTGTGTGTGTGTGTGTACAAACGTGTATGTGTGTGTGTGTGTGAGGACAAAGCCTCACACACACACCCTTTCACAGCAAACCTCAGGCCTTTGTGCTGGTCCAAAAGACTCAGCACCCTGCTCCATTAGCAAGTCTTAGAGAGGAGGAACATCACAGCATCCTGCCTTTGGGGTGGGGGTTAAGATGGTAAACTAATCTGGACAAAAGTTGCAGACTGAGCAAACAAAACTTTTCCCTGTAGCCTCAAAATGTACAGATGAGTGACATCTTCATTCAGTGTGAGGTTTTGATGCATTTGAAGCTTAAATGAAACAGCGTCCTTCCTAAAAGAGTTGCAGCTGAGGAACAGCTTTAACAGTCCAAAGAGGCAATCACAGACATCTTTGAAGTTCAAATGTGAGGACTTACACTGAAATTGTAAACGAGAAACAGTGGCCTTTGACAGTGACCTAAGGTGAGGACAGCTATTTAAAGACATCTGTGGATTATATTTAGTCTCTCCAATGGGAAGCCTTCATCAGAATAATAGCATCCTGAAAATCATTCTGACTGACTCTATAGTTAGAAGTAGCTGACTGCACAGTTCAAGGTCCACCTCAGATAGTTGCATAATATGAAGATGGACAAGTCATGCATCCCTGACCCTTGACCTTAGAGAGCACCAGATGACCCATAAATCTATGGCCCCGGGG
This sequence comes from Toxotes lorentzi, assembly GCA_037833715.1. Taxonomy (NCBI): domain Eukaryota; kingdom Metazoa; phylum Chordata; class Actinopteri; family Toxotidae; genus Toxotes; species Toxotes lorentzi. The sequence continues at coordinate 18,643,776 of JBBMJY010000021.1, forward strand.
CTTTACGGCCCATTCCCCTGTCATAGCCACAACGACCTGAACAGCACCTCACACCTGGTCTGCACCTTCTCAGTGCTGTAAAATTTAAAAAAAAGAAAAAAGGAAAAAGAACCTCCCTGTGCTAGCAGCAAGGTAGTCCATGACCAGCATGCCCTGACAATGACAGGACAGAGATGATGATCATCAGAACCAACACCCCCTGACGATAAAGCTGCATTCTTCTCTGGTTCAAACACGTCCTTGAAAAAGGGGATCCATAAAACAAAGCATCTAGTCAAAGCTTAATGCTTTGTACATCTCAACATAAGGTTGTAAGCCCCAGTGTGAAAGATTGTGCAGAGATGGACAATATCTTGAATTAAAACCTGATGCAGTCCATTTAAACAAATCAAATTTTGGTCCTAAGACCAATGTCATAAATTGGAGAACCAAAGGGGCAAAGGGAAGGTCAGACTCCAACTTACAGTCATTGATGACCATTGTTGAGAACAACTCTCACTGGTGTGTGAGCTTCCTTATAAAAAGTAGGCATTCTTAAGGTTTAAATGACTTGGCCAACGGGTATTAACAGGACACAGGCGCAACAAAAAGCCTCAGTTATAAAGGCCAATAAAAGCCTATCACTCTACTGTAACAACAATCCTTTTTACGCCTTGAAAGAGGGAGGAAAAGGTCAACTGGTGGAGCAGTCAGAGCATTGATATTGACTTAGCTAGATTGGCGCTGACAAACTCAGGTCAGACTGTGGGCTTGTTAGCCCTATAACCCTCACATAACCCCTTTTTACTGTTTCACTCTGACACATTGGAGGCAGCTGAGGCCAAAGCTTAGATCTAAGCTTAGTTTCTGACAAGAGACATTTGTAAAAATTAAAAGCGAAATATGTACTCAATTGACACTTGACCTTACTAAAGATCATGTGTTTCTCAAGAGCGCTGAATAGGAAGAATCAAAATGAAAAACAGGAAGAAATTGAGATTTATTGGACTAAATTGGTCATCAGATATGGGCACACATGAACTTTTCAACTCTGACTGAAAATCTAATTTTCGAACTTACCAAAAAGCGACAAAAAAAGGTCACAATACTTAAATCATAAGTCTATAACGAAGCTGTCCGTATTTAATTATTAGATTACGGTATGTAATGCTATTGTACAAAACCAACACAATAATTAAGTAGATGATGTCAGTTTGAATGGTCCTGATTGCATGGGAGCAGTCAATGAACATATTACTTATCTACTCATTTATTTCTGCTTAATTCAATTTGCTGTAATCCTGTTGTATTGTATCTTATGATGTAATACAACATGAATGTCCAGTTTCCATGGAGTAAACTGTACTACATGACATAACACATCTCTGCCAAACAAAGTCTGGTGTCAGTACACTGGTAGTTTCCTCACTTTATCATAGGTACACTGCTCCCTAACTGCTTTTCCAAACATTGCAGAGATGTACAATTGGGACAGGTCATATTTCACCCTCAATTTGACACCCTCTCACCTAGTTGTAAAAGCCGGACCTCATTGGGAACAATGGGAAGTGGAGCGACAGAGCTCCCGGGGCTGTTAAAGGGAGGAAGCCCCTTTATTTGAGGACACTATAACTCAACAAAAGCCTGTGGCTGTCTACACACAGAGCGGGCCGAGGATGAATGGGCTGCTCTTACACACTTGCACTGACAAAAGCACTGGATCAGCAAAGAGCAAAGCCTGTCATGTGTGGTCTCCATGGACAAACAGGGATGGATATAGACATAAAATTACCAAACGGCCCTATTAACACCTTCAGCCAATGAGTTTGAACCAACACATTTCTGTTTTCACCATATTTTTTTAATTTCTTCAATAAAACTTTAATATTTTCCCCATGACCAGGAAAACTGTCAACTTTTCCATGCATTCATTTCCATGTAGTGTAAAAAGGTCTGATCAATGCTGTTGAAACAGCAAACCATCAATGTCCAGGCTCAACACTTGTGACCTTTGAGACTTGACAAAATTTTTAGCTTATGACTTCACACTTTCACAAAGCAATTCGCACTCCACTTAAACCTCGTTCGTCACACACATCTGGGCTTTTCTCTTCAACTTTCCTCAAGGTTCAACAGTATATCCTTCATATGGCAAGAAAATGATTTCCTTTGTGTTTCCAGCCCTAGGCTCAAACGAACACATGAATGAGCCCGCCGTAACAAAACAGGCAATACTCGGGCAAGACTGCTATGAGCGAGTCATTGTAGAAGAAGAGGATACAGTCTCGAAAAAAAAAAATAAGGAGAAAAAGTTGGCAATTCCCACACGTGGAAGCATTTTCCTGAGCCGCACGGCTTCAAAAGGCAAACCATGGAATCCAACAATACTCTAAAACAGTTAAGAGCTGCTCAGTCAGGATCCCACTAATGATTAACATTCCTGGAGAAACACTCCGTTACAGTCTTTTTAGAGTGTTCTAATTAAACACATGCTCCAGTGCCACAGCACAGAGGGAACTCTGAAGACTGAGAGCGGGGATGCTTCTTTCCAGCTCTGCTTAATTGGACACAATTTAAGTCATTAAGGTGGCAGTAAAAACAGCAGAAAGAGCAGTGGAGAGGCCCAGTCATCTCCCCTGTAAGGCTCCCTGTTGCTCTGATGTTGTTGACCCTTTCACCTCCTCATGTGACTCACATTCAAATGTACAGAAAAAAGATCCAGGACTTTCTTTCATTATGAGATACACCACTGGGTGTTTAGCCCTGGTTGAGGAGACTTGTCTGGATCTGTTTGAGTTTTAGAATTGTTTGAGGCTGGGTGTTAGATGTATGTCTTATGCAAGTTTGGAGGTCCTACATCTTGGGAGGCAAACTCATATGTGATAATCTATGCATCTGTTTGCCACACGCTGTTGGTTTTCTCTGTGACCTTTGTGGCTTTAACGTATATTTGGATTCTTTTGATATATTGTCTTAAATGAACTGTTTTGACATCATCTTTTTGTAGTTGTAAATAAACTGGGTGGGATACTAGAATGGTTGCATGTATTTGGCAAGTAGAGCGATAACCTAAATATTAGTACCTGATAATAATTTGGCTTGGCCATTCAAGAAGTTTGTTGGTTCAAATCTTTAAAAGACTGATAATGGCCTGATGATAGAAAAACATTTTCAAATGAATCTGTAACACAACTTCACTGGCTCTCTTTAGGTACAAAAGCCTGCCTGTGGTAGATAGGATATGTGTGTGAGTTGTGAGCTAGAATGTGTTCATGTTATGTTTGTGTGTGTATTCAGGTCTAGTGAGTTCCAATCTGAAGCCCTCAGGAGGCCTAAGTCAGTTTAACAGATATGCAGGCCAGACATGGGGTCATTAGTGCCTGGGATCTGTGTGTGAGTGTGTATGCTTGTGTGTGTTGGCACAATGTATGTGTGGAATGGAAAAAAGGACACAACTGGCTGCCTTATCACCCCCCCCCCAAATTAAGGATACCGGTCCTCCGGGGAAACTTATTCTTAGAAAGCTCGCATGTAATACGTCTGGTTCTGTCAGCATCAGTGTGTTATTTTTGGAGCTGCTAATACTGAGGTCACTAATGACACCAAACCATTTTCAGCCAGCATAAAGGAACCGGTGACAGACTGGGGATACACGCTGTGTGTGTTTTGAAAAATAATACTCCTTTCCATAAAATCTGAGCGCCCTTCTTTTAAGTTTTCATTCTTTTTTCGACATTCTCCCTAAATGGTCAAGTGGGTGTGTGAGGACACATGCACAGATGTACACATCTGGTGAGCCACTGCTCTTGCTTTCTTTGGGAGCCCAGCCCCTAACAGGAAGACAGTGTGAGCATAGCACACAAAAGCCCGGCTCTTTTAACTGGCCTCTCACTAGGAGCTGCCGTCAGGTTGTTGTGGCCAAACGAACTGTTTCTGTGTCAGCTCAGTGGGCCCATTGTGGGCCTCAGGCTGCTGCTCTGCAAGACATGTCCTCAGTTGGCCTTTGTCAATATTGACCCATCTATATGTTATGCTACAACATCTGCCTCTACTGTGATGACTATTTTCCAACCGGTAATAATACATTTCCTCTATGTGAAGAGATGAATTATAAGAGATTAGAAAAGAGTGAGAAAAATCCCGAACATAACTCCTGTGACAGTAAACTTAATAACAGCTGTCAAAGCCACAGTGAATTTGAGAGTGGAGGTGGGAAACACATTAGGTAGTGACCTGACTTGAAAGCCACAAACCAAATTCACTTAAAAATAGCATTTGAAAACAATATTAGATTAAAAAATGAACAGACAAGAAATGCAGCTAGTGAATGCCTGACAGGAAGTCATTCATGCGAGAAAGACAGAAAACAGAGTGTTTTCAGAGTGAGTGGAATATGTTTGTAATGTAGGCTGAGGTTGCACAGTTTAATTTACCATTCCTCTGTATCCGTTTATACAGAGAGGAGGGCACATCACCTTGGTTAGAGGTCAATATTACTTCAATTTTATTGATCCTGATTGCAATACAGTTTATCAAATCTTGCTCCTATTGAATGCGGCTTCATGTTCTTGGCATATTATTTACAGTCATGTAAACAGTCATGTAGCATAGTGAGGTATTTTACGAAAACATTTACAAAAAATGAATTATATAAATGTATTTTTCCTGAGTTATTATAACTAAATTCAGCGTTTTATCATTTGGGAAGTGCCTTAAACTCTTGTATGCACAAATATATTTCTAAACCTGATTAATGATGTGGTAAAATATGACAGGATCAAAGTTTAAATGAGGAAATATTCTGAGAGGAATATTCTGGCAGATATTCAGCAACTGTCCCCACCATCTATAACTGCAGCTGTTCTGAAAAAATCTCATGAAATACCTATGTTGTCAGTCCAAACATCTCGTGTCCTGCAGAGCCCATTTTAAACCTCAATGACCTTTTCCATATCATCCACGCTCACTGACTCCACCCCTGTGACAATGCCAACAGGGCAGGAGGAACAAGAGCCTCAGGAAGAGTAGGGAGGGGGGTGTTTTGCATATTTTCAGCCAGGGGTCCGGAAAGCTTTAACTGAATCCCCTGTTGTGTGCCGGGGAAATGAGCTGGGCTTTTTAATGACTATCTCAGGGTAATATGTTTTCTTTTGCTTCTAGCCCTGTGATGCTGTGATAGCTTGGATGGATCCCTATAGATGTGGAGGACAGCGGGACAAACATGCCCTCCTGCAGGCAACCGTGTTTGTGTCAGGATAGGTCAGAAAGACTTTCCAACAACTCCATCACTAAGGTTGCTGACATTTGGCATTTTTACATCTGTTATTCCCCTTTATCAAAGACAGACATGTCAATAATAACCGGCTTCGCAGCCCTACGCCATGGTTGTTATACAGAATTTGTTCAGAGCTAAGCATCATGCCTATACATGGTGGTAATAATGAAACATGTGTGTTGAATATGGCTTTCATCATCGTGGTGGTCTGATGGTTGGTCCCGCAATTATGCCGTGTGGTTACCAGAGATCTGCTGGGGCATTAAACTCCAGTGTGTGAGCCAAACCCGTTTTCCTCTAACATCATCCTGCAGCTCCTAATAAACAGAGTTGTGCCTGGAGGCGCTAAATCACTAACTACCTTTAATCACTTTAGAATAATGCTTAGCATGTGGATCCAATGTGTGCCACCGCTTCAGGCAAATCCCACTGACTCTCATACATGATGCCGTTTGAAAGTTACAGGCGGGGAACTTTACCACATGGCAGGCAGAGTTATAATTTCTCCCACAGATAGCAGCATACACTGCGGTTATCCCACTCTCTGCAACCGCAGTGAACAGTGTCCTAAATTTGACCATCCAGGCCACCGTCCATTCAGCCAGGCCCAGTGCCCACAGATTCAGGGACCACCGGCGTTCAAACAAGCCATATTTCATCCAGCCTCCTGCCAACCTACCACAAACAGTTTACAGTCAATGGTCTCTGCTCTCTGGAGTTTGTCTATGGCAACCCGACTCTATGCCACAGCTCTCCATCCAGAGCCATGAAAGACTGGCCTCCTCTGACAGCTCCTCACAACACACGGCCCTGTCCCGCTCTGCTTTTAGCCCTGCTGCGGTGAGCTGGACCACGTCTGGGGATAAAAGGCTGCCAGAGTGTTTGGCTTGCAGGCGATTTACACGGACGCAAGGGTGATTCATTCTAGCTTTGCACAAACAGGCCTCTGTGTACATTTCACTGGTACTGGGCTTTTAAATCAACAGTGGGAAACGTATACAGACGGGCACTGGGACTTATATTCTGCTCATTCACACTCAGCTGGGTGTCTGCCACACATGCATGTACTCTCCAACACCTACAGACATACACACACATAGGTGAACCCTTTGTCTCTGTCCATCTCAGACAAAAAAAAAACACACACGCACACACACATACACGCACACACCACTGTTTATGTCTGAGACTGGCTTCATGTCTGTGATTTGTCTCCAACTCCAACCCTCTTGCATTATTGGGCTTTCCTGCAAAATACAGACCTATCTGTATGTACTGCCCAATCCTAAATCCTCCAGTTTTTAACAATGCACTCTGGTACTAAAATAAACCATTAACATAATCCACATTTACTAAGCAAGCACGAAAACAAACATCAAGTTGGCTGAGGAGGATCAGAACTGTTTCCATTGCGGTGTCCAAGAAAAATTATGAGACAGCCAGGTATTTTCTTCCCCTCTCGCCTTCACACACAAATCTAGAACAAAATTTGGGTGAATGCTGTTTGATTCTATTAATGGTACCTTTGATTCACTTCAAGGCTTTGGAAATGAGACGTGAACCAGCACTGTGTGACACGTGGAGCTGCTCCAAAAACATCACTTGTAAATCATTTAGTCTATAAATAACTTAATAATCACGCAGAATTCTCACCTGCAGCAGATCATTGAAAGTATAAGCTCAGCTCACATCTTCCCCCAACACATGGCTTGCCAACTAGATTATCTAAACAAGTGCAGCTGTGAATTATGAGACCCAAATTTCAGTGAATATACAGAATGTCAATACATCAAATTACATTTACAGTGAGTACTTGTATGTCATTCATTAGAAATTATGTGGCAACATGGAACTTGTTTTAGATTCTGGATGTCAGATGACAACCTATATGCCTTCATTAAGCCATAGGCCTTATTGGCAACAACAGATTATTGAACTCTCAGTAAAGCCTTTATGTGCAGCTGAGCCTGAATACATGAAACCTTACAAGAATGTTTTGACTTTACACTTATTTGGATGAAAATGTAAAGTAGTTCAGGTTGTAAACACAATACTGGTGAGTTTCTGTGACTCCTTGGCAGTGAAGCCGTCTACCTCCATTCTAGCCACTAGGTGACACCACCACCTTGGTTCTGTGCTCTCTCCTCCCTCTATCTTTGTGCACCACTCTCACACTCACTCTAAGTATTACTTTCTTTACCTTCTTCCTTTACTGGACAGTGTCTGGAATGAATGTTGTTGTAGTCATGGATGAAAGTGACCATTTTTGAAAATGCTTCTGGAACAATTATAGGAACATTTGACCTGCTGAGTTACACTTTGAAGTGGCATGGCTGACATTGTGCAGAACCTGCAGCTAATCTCCCCCCTTTGTACCAATAAGGCGCTCAAAGTTATGATTACATTTTCTAAAATCCACTCTCTTTTGAATCGCCCCACTATACAACAAATCACTTCCACAATGTAGATGTTTAATGTGTCTAAATAAAGATTATGGCATGCTCTATGTCTGTTCTCACCTAGCTGATAGGCTTCAAGCTGAACTGTTCTAGGATCAGCAGCACTCTGTTTTCGTCAGCTGTGGCCATAGTGACAGATTTCAGACCAATCTGACTCTGCGCTCAGTCTGAGCCAAGTGAGTCTGTCATTCTGTCAGCCCCCAAGAGGACAAGTACAGGATTTAATGACTTATGGTGATGTTTACTGTGCTCTATTGAGAGCAAAATAGTATTTTAGACAGCCTTGGTTAAATATAACAGTGACTACTCTCCTGTGCCTTTTAGGTTTAACAGTTTTTTATCACAGCTGAGAATGGAAATGTTTGAAATTTGAGGGTGTGTCATTGTTCTCCAAAGGAAACGCTTTATGGCATGTTTATAGCACTCTGTGAGAGGTCCATAAGGAGTGATGAATTCATTCGAGCAGCTTGCAGTATTTTTTTTTCATACCAAGAGCTGACTGCACTGCAAAAAATGTGCATCCTAATGAGTCAATTTGGCTCACTTTTAAACCAGCCAGTGAGTTTCTGAGAGCTAGACACATCAGCACTATCAGGAGGATCAACACTGACTCTGAAGAACTGAAGAATGTTCCCAAAACAAGTTGTTCTCCTGAAAAACAAGTTGCCAGATGTATTCACTTACTTTAATAAATCTTTAGGGGAACATTTTAGATTAAATGACTCAGTTTGTTTATTTATTTGTTGCATCTGGTCCATTTTTTGCTCGTTCCAACTTTATCCGTCAAGGTTAGAAGCGAAGAAAGTGAGAGTAACCCCTTATTCTGTATGCGGCCGCGGTGTGTGACCACACTCTCCCTCACTCAAACAGCACTCCTGACAGCTTTGGAGCCCTGCAGTGGCGGGCAGGCAGCGGTCACGGAGCGCCGACCAGTTGTCACCAAAGTGACAGGCGACAGCTGAGTCCATACATCTGGAGGCTCCCGGGACTCCACACTTCCACACGCCCCACGCCTTTTAAAGTTTTTTTTTCACTGTTAGAGAAATGAGGTTACTCTGGCTACACGCGCAGGGGAAAGTGAAACGTGTCTCTGCTGCGTAAAAGCGCAAAGCAACGTTGAAGGATGAAAACATTGAAGCCAGTTTGAGTAATTTTTTCGGCTGACACAAGTAGCCTATGCTTATTATAGAGTATCAGTCCAACTGATGGATGTTAAATGGGTTGTTTTCTACACTATATATTGCTCAAGCTGCCGTTTGTTTTTCATACTGAAGTACAAAATTGGGATCAAAATATCCGCGTTTTTCTTTATTACAGCATCAATACTATCTATTTAGGGCTATTTCAAAACTTGAAAATGAAGTTTACCACAAAATCCACACGTTATTTACAAACGAAAAAGAAATCAATCTCCACAGACAACTATTAAAAGAAAACAAAAATGGACTTGGCCCACTCACCCCCAATGCGTTTAGTCGCAGTAAAACGGGTATCCACAACCAATATTCCTGAAGTGAGAAAAGCGATTCACGCTGCGTCTCATTGGCATAAGATGAAAAGTCCAGAGAGGGTGCACCACTGTGCCGCAAAGCTGAACCCAAAGCTGTGCAAAGCGATAAGCTTAAAACCCAGATACTGAAGGGCAGCGCTGAGAGAGCCTGGTCTGACTTCACCCACTGTCACCACATCGCAGTCAAGCCAGTGGCGCACGGTGCGCTATGGTGCTCCTCTCGGCGGTCACAGTCAAATGACATTAGCGGTGCGCCCTGCCTATTGGCTTAAACAAGCGGCCCCCACCAATCCTGGAGAGACGGACCAGTCTGGAGCACAGCGGACAAATGCTCCTGTGAGTTTAACTCCTGCTGCTGCAGTGGTGAGTTTAAAGAGAACTGTTTGCGTAATTTAAGTGCTTGGAAATTACTAAGTGAGTTAATCTTCTTTTGTTGCTTTTGCCTACAGGTCATCTTTATCTCTATATGAACTTTTGCCTTTATCTAGGCTATATATGAAATGAAAAAAAAAAACGTTGTGAACTTTAAAAGTCCATGTTTCTCCTCTTCTTTTTCTCCACACAACTAATTAACAAACAAAGACTCCAAGTGCACATACCACCTTTTGCACCTCCACACCCTCATACATTTTGTTACTTGGTCTCGAAACATGATCTTTTTTGTAAACCTAGTTGTCCCTCTTGCCACCAATATGAAATTTTCACAATGCACTTTACATTCTCCCACATAGTCTGTGTAACACTACTCCAAGTTACAGAGGGCAATGAAAGAGAAGCCTGTATGCACACGCTGAAAAGAGGCTATTGCCTTGCTGTCAGTTGAGTTAGACAATATATTCTGAGATGATCGTAGATTTGAGGAGAAAGCGCACCACCCATAAATCAGTGCATGACCACAACACAACAGGACAGACTAAGGTTTGCACTGCATTCTAAGACATGCAAAATGTTGTTCTCCGTAGATTTAGATTTCTTGCACTGAATCAGCCTAATGCTTTGGTTTGTTTTATTACATAATTACAAATCTAAGTGCTAATCACAACACCTGTGAGTTCTGCACATCAATGGTGCAGAAGAACTCATGTGCTGACAATCTAAATATAGCTAAGATAAGATTTTTGACTGGTGGACCTTTAAAGAGCTCTGACCTGCTGTAACCCAGATAAGGCCCTTCCATGACATCAGGAGTGACATTGTGCCCCCCCAAACAACTCAACCAAATCCAGATCATTTGCAGCATTTGAAATCAGGATCTTAAAACATCTTTGAAATTCTACCGTCTCTCTAAAACGCAACCTTTTCGCAGTTGAAATATGAAACTAAATGTGACAAATGCATCCATTTAATTTGTGCCCTTTGACCTTTGTGGCTCACTCTCGTCCTGGAACAGACGCTACATGTCCGACTGACCTGGGTTACGACCCAGTGATTGTCACATACATCTGACTGTGTGGATGCATCTTAAGTAAGAACAGGTTTAGCCTTGACATTAAGCACCTGAACACAACACTGTACCAGATCATATATGGACCAGATGATATAAGCTACTATTTGCTATCGCACCTTACTGCAAACACTCACTGAGTATGTTCTGTTTCAGATCTGCACAGAGTATATCGATAATTAATAGAATTGCCTTTCTGAATGAGGTATAACATAAGTGGTACCTCATTTAACCTTTTCATTTTCTTCACCTCATGTAGGCCATGTAGTCAGTCACAAAGAGCAGACATTAAACTAAAACTATTTTTTTAGTAATTAAAATATTTTTCTTTCTTGTCTTTGTTTGTGATGTGCCTAATTTTAGTGTCAGAGATGAGAGTTTTAGATGTATTTAGGGATATTTGACCTAATTCTGTTCTACATTTTCCTGCTTCATAGCTCAGAACTACACTGAAAACAGGCCAAAATTAGATCGAATAGGCCAAAAAAAAAAAAAAAAAAAAAAATGCAACCAAGCTTGTATTATCTTGAGGTGAGGAACCATCAGTTACTGCACATCTGAGAGGAGGAATGGAGTAATGGGGTGTGTGTGTCAGGTCTCTTTAACACAGCACTGACACTGATATATATCATTTCAGCCCACTGATTATTTTGAGGAGCCTTTTTGCCCTAGACCAGAATGTTCAACTGGCTTGATCTGAATATTAAAGCCCTTCTCGATCACTTATCTTGTCTTTCTTCAGAGCTTATCTCCAGCTTGTCTAATGGAATATTTATGGTTGTGTTGTAAAAAAAAAAAAACAGCCAAAAACATCACTTGCATGGCTTTGGACCATAAAGATGCTTGGCATACTTTCTAGAGTATCTCACTGAATGTGGCATGTGATGTTTTCCCTTCTGATTCTAATAACATGTAACTTGATTCTGATTGCTGTGTATCAGATGTAATCCTACTGAACTGATGAACATTAGGGCATCAATTGGTCAACAAAACCAATATATTTTTTCCTTTCACATTTGTTTGTATTTGTTGTACTGTGTGACAGAGTGGCGGTGAATGTGTTGGTTAAATCATCAATCCCTTTAACAAGATTAGGACCTTGAGGCACTGTAACCCCTCTAACAGGGGGCTCGCTAGCAAATCTGCTTTAATTAGCGAAAGAGTCCATTCACTGTTCACAGTGTGCACATACACCCATGTAAGGGTGCAGTAACTCTTTGTCTTTGCACTCTTCTGCCTGCGTCTTGTAGACTGTTTGTCCTTCAGTGGACGCTCTCTTCCATTAATTATTGAAAGAAAATTCCCATTGTGAACCAATGTGTTTTCAGCTGCACAGACACAATAATGGAGCATTTCTGAAAGTCACGCCATTGACTTGGAGACCCAGTTTTATAAGCTCGTGGGAACTCTGCTTCCAGCTTTAGTGCATTCCATCTGCATCTATATTTTATACTCATGAAGTGTAATACTTTTAACATAAGATTTATTTAATACTTGGCATGGAATTCCAGTAATTAGGCTGTCTAGGAGATACATGTCTCTATTTAACACCTCAAGCCACCAACAGTAATGTAGTTATACCTTTGGTTGCCAGGATGGGTGGGGATATTTGCTGGAGTGTAAGCGTGGTCTTAATCAAGTGGCTTGCTCTGCCTGTCATGTTTGCTCTGCTTTTTATGTGTGGTTACATGTTTGCTTGGGCACAGGCTGAGTGAACATGAAGCTGCAGTGCGTGTGTAAACTAATAATTCTGAGATGGTGAGATTTTTTCATTAAGCAAGTTACAACTTCCTGTAACCTACTGGGATATTTGAATATTGAAATATATGAGATACAGTGATACAGATGGGAACAGTGCCTGGCCCGGAAACATGTTCCATGCACAGATTTTCCTCTAATTCCATCTTAGATATCTGGTAATTGCTTGTTGCTGGTACATTACTCTCACAAAGAGAGAAAATAAATCCACATTGAGGTGCATTCATACAATTTGGGAGGGGATTCTTTTTCTAAAGAGATCTTGTTTCTCTCAGTTTACACAGGAAATCTCTAGTCCAAACAAAGGCAGGAAAACAAACAAACAAGTAACTGGGACAGAGGCTGATGGCTAAAGGCAAAGGCGGGGCCAGTCAACAGAGCAGCTGGACCTCTTGACCAGTCACCTGGCTGCTGTCCTTACTCAAACACTGGTGACCAATTAGGGGCCACTGGTCATCCCAGATCCCCCAAAAGGCCCAACTTTACTCAGTCTGTTGACTCGATTTGTTGTTGGACAGCCTGTCAAAGATTGACAAATGGGATCACATTACTAAAACAAGCAAGTTAATGCATGAGCTGGGGATACAGTGAGTCAGTCAGATCCTGATTGGTTTCCACTGTTTCTCTAGAATCCCACAAAGAAAGGCAGTAATAGACTCAAGGGTCTACATGAACTGCTGCAGTAACAATAGATTACTGGCATTCTGTTTGGCTTGTTGATCAAACATTTGCAAATACCAGACCATTATAATTGATATGCTACACTTTAGCCTTTGGAGTCTCTAATTGGCTCTTGCTGAAGCTCTCCCAAAATAACTACAAACAACCACTGAAACAAGAGGAGGCACAGCATGCTAATTATGGTATTGTTACACGGTAGAAGTAATAACCAAATGCTCATAGTAGTGTCATGATATCTGTTGGCCTCCATGTCTGTATCCCTGTTGGGGTTTGCTTGTATCATCATTCTTTGCTAATGGTCCACAGGCTAAAGCAGGAGAGAATGCAAGAAAATCCTTTAACCATTTGGTGAAAGCCTTTATTTTAAGCACATTTACACGGCCACAGCACATGCATTATTTGTCTGAATCTCACTCGGATAGAAACCAAAACCCTTAATGCTAGAAATGTTTGAGAGAATGGTTGGGGGAAACACTATTTCTTGGCCAAGAAATAGTCTGGCACGTAACTCTCCATAAAACCACAACTTGCCGTTTTTACACTTGTGTTTTTGTACAGATTAAACAAACAAGATGTAAGACATTAACTAGTGAGCTTTAGAGGTACTAGTAGTTGGGTTTTGTTACCTTTATTCAGAGCTAGGCTAGCTGTTTCCCCTGCTTCCAGTCTTTATGCTAAGCTAAGCTAAGCTAAGCAAAGCAAAGTGTCTCCTAGCACCAGCTTCACATTTACTGCACAGACATTGAGCTTCTCAGTGCCTCTTGGAAAGAAAGTGAATAACTCATTTCCCAAAATGCCAAACTGCTCCTTTCAGCCATGCTCTGCCTATTCAGGTTACACAAGAAAACACATGAAATTTTAGTTCAAGTTGGGTTGGAGAGGCTCCTTTTAGCAGTGATTCAAAATTAATGTCTTTTCCTGCTACTGTATCCACCATCTGCAATCATACTTCTACTTTTCTCCACAATAGTCATTTATGAAAGAGCAGCATCCTCAATAAAAATGTTCAAATGGAGGGTCCACTTTGTGATTATGGTGTATCCCGAATTCTGTTTATGTATGCTATAATCCTGCTTCCGTATTGTTTAACTGAGTAACAATTCCACCTTAAAACTGTGGCATGGAAGGACCAATTCATGATGAAATAAGTGTTACTCAAATACATGGCAGAAAAAGTAAAGTTCTAGAACTAGTTTTGCATATAAAAGTAGGCTACAGCAAGCACCTTCATAGATGGTTACCTGTCATACAACCATCCAAATTCCATTAAAGCTGGTCAGAGGTGGTGCTTCTGCATAACATGACTTTGATCTCTGGCCAATTTGTGGGGTTTTAAGTTGGGGAATTTTAGCAGGGAATGTGATGTGCATGGAGAATGTTTGAGGGACTACACTTGCTGATGGTATACAATACTCTCCCAGTCTCAAGTTTGCTGACCGAGTAAGATTTGGAAGCTCCCAAGGAGGAAAAACAGGGAGCTGGGGGAAAGACAAACACTGAGAGGGTTCAGTTGGGCCATGCCACCAAACAGATTTGAATTCAGGGCAGTATCTTCTCGTCCCTAAAACAGTTTGGCTGATGAGCTCCACATCTTTGTTCGTGTGGGCGCGTCTCCCTGCTGAATTTTTCCCGCCCCTCTAAATGTTATGCCTCAAACATAAATTGTCAGAGGATCAGACCCTGATGCTAGCTGGTTTCCGTTGCTTTTTTCCATATCTGTGTCCTCCCTCAGCCTTTCATTCTTATCCCAGACATCACAGTGCTTCTGCTATTAATTCCCCAGCAGTGGACTGGAGTTGCTTTAAGCATGCTGCATTCCCCAGCCCAGTCTTCTGTCGCCTGTGAGATAGCACAGAGCACACAACCTGCATTACTATTAAGATTCCTTATGTTACCCAGATAAGGAACATAAGAAGACCTCTGCTTTCTCTCTGCCTTGACTTTCTTTTTGTCTATAATGTCTCCCTTCCTTCCTCTTACCCTCTGGCTTCACTAAAGATTCCTGATGCTCCTGTGCTGGGTTTACTACATCTCTCTCTCTGTCAGAGTTTTCAGACCTTGTCCAATCAGAACTAGCACACTGGCTTCAGTGTTTGGTTTCTGTATCACTGTTGGTGGCTCTTTGACAATCTGCTTTTTTGGCACCCCAGACTGCAACCAACACCTCCTGAGGGAGCTCTCCCCCAACCTCAGCCACCCTCTTGTTAAAAGAACTCACAAAGACTAACATTATAGTGTCTGCAATTTTTATGTATATATATATGCAGAGTGTGTGATTACATAATTGAAACCCCAGGGGAGAAACTGATGAAGAATTCCACCTTTATACACTCAACATAAGCTTGAGAATTTCTGTGGTTGAGAGATGTCGCCTGGAAGCTATTTGTATAAATTCTTACCCTGCCTGTATATAATCCCTTTTCAGCATTATCCTCTCTTAACTTGGCAATGGGAACCATTTGCAAAGGGCCGACCCAGTGGATAGTGTCTGTTTCCCTCATAACAGGGGCTGTACATCTTCAACTGCAATCCTGTGCAGCTTTCAGCGGCACTAGGCTGTAATTTAATGTGTGCCTGTGGAATTCAGCGCCGGGTCATATTGCTTCAACAAAATACCATCAACAGCTTTGTTCCGCCACAAAAAAATACATTAACAAAATGAGGTCAGCCGCACTTCTGGACGACATTTCACGTGTAACACATTACTTTTTACAGACTTGTTAGTGGCTAAAAAAGGCCAGATAACCAGATTTACAGCCTTGCTGGTCCTATCGACACTTGCAGGAACAGGTTTCTTCATTTTCCTTCGACTTGTGGCACCATGATCGTGGAATTTGCTCTGATGAAAGGTGCCTTTCCATGCAAGGCTTTTTCATGCTGTACTAGATCAGTATCCTAAGGATCATCAACCTGGGGCTGTGCCAGTACAACTCTGTCTGCACCTCTGCAAGACAGGCTGATGGGGGAATGTTTTTTTTGGGGGGTGGGGGTGATCTTGGAAAGGTAGTGCAAGGTAGCAGCCCCTCAGAGGAATCTGCCCCATTCCCTAAATTCCTTGCTAGGCAACCTTCTTCAGAGGAATGTGTTTCAATTGGAGATGCTAGTTTGTCACTGCTCACAGCAGGAGTTTTTCTTCAACTTCGGATAACTCTGGGCCCCTGCTCTGCAGCACAATTGCTTAAACTCTCCTTTCTCGCCCCATTCAATCCCTCCCCTCCTTCCTACCCACTGTCCCGTGGAAATGCGCCACTGACAGATCTTTATCAGCAGACCCATCCCTGCACGGGCTCGCCGTTTGCCTTTGTTTTATTTCACCGACCAAGCGCTGAGCCAGGATGAGGGATTTGTGTGTGCTTCCCTCTGCAGCTATGCAGTCCTAATGTGAAACTGGTGTAGTTGTGGTCCTGACAATCCTTTTCCACTCTACAAATGTTGCTCTGGATGATAATAACATGGGTTCCCGCCCGGGGGACATCGCAGTGTGGTCAGGGTCAGCCGCAGATGGTTGTGTCTGTGGAGGCTATAAACAGCGGAAATGTCAAAACAACCCTCGGACAAGTGAAGGGAGAGGGAGTGAAATACTGAGAAAGTGATAGAGAGAGGGAGTTAAAAAATATGCCAGTGAGCAAGAGTTAAAGACAGATGGAAACAGGCATTATAAAGCAGAAGATTCAGCTAAATTTAGACAACATGCAGAAAACATGTAGAACTGCCCGCTTGTCCTTGATGATGTGATGGTGAATGGAAGGTATGTTGAGCATTATATAAAACACAAGGCTGTGGGGAGGAGGTGTCACCTTTCACCCCCCCCCTGGGCTGGGGACAAACAGGCTGGATGAGTCTCTGGAAAGGACCAGTTCCACCCAGCCACTTAAACCTTAGACTCTAAAACTACACTACATCACACAGAAAGCACAGCTACCCAGGCTTCTAAAGGTTGGAAAGGACAGTTTGAACACAAAATGCTAATCTATCTCAGCTCTCTCCATAGGCAAAACTACATGACACTATATGTGAAACCAACTGCTGGTGATTTGGTCTGTGAACTGTGACAAAAATGACTGTACTGTACTGATCTCAGATTTAGGGCTCAACACAGCGCATTATTTCTTTTTTGTTGTTGGGGGTTTTTTAAACAAATCTCATTATTTGCTCGACAACATCGGGTTTCTTTTAAGGAAAATGTCATTTTGGGTACTTGAATGAACAAACTATGCTTTTGTTTTTCTGGTGATGACAGTTTCCTCTGCTTGATTTCATGTCAGAGCCATGAAAAAAAGTGTCTCTGCTGTTTGGTTCTTTCATAATGCTTGAGTGCGTATCTCAGAGTTGATGGTGGTGTCCTAGATATGCTTTTGCCAACAAAACACTGATGACCACATGCATTATTTGAAGCAAAAATCCCAGAATAAAGTCGGGTGACACATCCCATTGCACCATCTTTCAATCTCCTGTCTCCTTGGTTTGCTTTCTGTTTCATATGCAAACACACACACACACACACACACACACACACACACACACACACACACACACACACACACACACTGGAATCAAGTGCATGACTGGGAATGTCTCCTCACAAAGGCCGTTTGCCTGTCAATCAACACTTTCCTAATTAGACACACTGTATCTGTGAATGTCTGGTTTCACTTGGGCGTCTTTGCTTTGAAAACAACCTGCGTCTCACACTTAGTTAGAATTTAATGAGGTTGGGACAATGAAAGAAAGCTGGACCATGTGCATGGCTTCTGTGCTCCTCTTAATGATTGAACTATTACTATTGTCACAGCACATCATTACCATTTCCACTGTGTGATTTCTATTGTACACTGCTCTCATTAAAAGTGTCACCAGAGAGAATTCACTTCCTTAGCCTCAAATAAGCAAACTTGTGGCTTTTGAGGGATGGATCTGTCTAATTAGCTAAAAGAGGGCTTTCCCTTGAGATTGGGTTCTCAAAACACACACTTGACCTTTTGAAGTTCAGAAAACAATCCAACATCTGTGCCAGACAGGGAATTACTTAAATCTTATGCCCAGTCATTACCTTTGATCGTGCATGTGTGTGTGTGTGTCAGTGTATGTGTTTCTGTGCCAAAGTCCCTGTAAGCAGTCTACATTTTAAGGTGTAAATGGAAGGTCTAGTTGTATTGCAGGTGGGTGCACACACACCCACACACAGACACAGCCGACGGTTACACTGGCCCATTAACAGCCAGTCTTCTGTGACGTTCAGGGACAAACACCATCATAATATTTATGACTCATTTTCAAAAGCTGCCATGTGCAGGAAAATTGGATAAATGTTTTCTGGGGAAATGACGTGTGATTCAGGAAACACTGATGGATCGTGACCAACTGATGAAATGCATCAATCAAATGCTGGTTGTAGTTTTTCCACAATGCATATTTCATATGAACTGCATGACAGCTATTTACTTGAGAAGTTGCTGTTAAATCGGTTTAAATTCATTTATTTCAAAAATTGAATTTTTTTATTTTTTGAATCAAGTACATCCACCCTCCCACGGTAAGAGCACACTGTTGCATACTGTTGTCACCAAAAAAAAAACAAAAAAACAAAACAAACAAACAAAAAAAAAAATTACACACAATACAACCAAACACATTAGCTGGGATACAGGAACACAACGTTCCCTAACACTCACTTGGTCTGAATCACAGAACCGTGCAATTAGCCAAGAGCACAAGAAAGAGGTTTGTCAATTTAAGCAGAAAGCAGCTGTTCTTTAAAAACTCAGTGTGAGATAAACAGACTTAACATGTTGCTTTACAAATTCCTGTTTTTCTTAAAATTTAATTTTATTTAAAAAAGCTGTTAAGATTCTCTATACTGCAAAGAACAAAAGATAGCACTTCCAAAATCGTCAGTGTAAGCTAACTCATTAACTCAAATATGTCTATCTCAGCTGGTTAAAGATCCCTAATTGTATGCAGTCTATACTGGGCCTCATTATGGATGTATGACATAAACCCTGTATTTCTACTCACATATTCATACATTCAGTTCATACTATGATTTCACGAAACTGACTGATTTGAACACAAAATGCTAATCTATCTCAGTTCTCCTGCTGCACACCATAACTGCGGGATCAGCCATCAGGAATCACCTACCTTAGGGTTTTTTAAGCTCGTCATACAATAGAAGCAGCAGCCACTTGGAGATCAATTATAGCAAACTCTGAGGAGCTGTCAGGGGGACAAAAGGTGTTGCCACTCAGGTGGTGTACCATAACGTCTGTGTATACACCCCTGTCAGCTTCTCTTTCTCTTGTTCAAGTGCTTATCCATCAATTTAACCCAACACTCCTTCACTGTCTCCTGCACAATCCATGTGGTGTGGAGTGATCCGAGGATCCAGGCGACCAACAGCCGGGAGCAACAGAGTGTGTCATCGCCCTCCTCTTTCCTCCTCCAGGCATGAGGCATTTTAGACACTCGACTATGGATCATGTGCACAATCACAGACATAGACACACGGCATGGTACACACAAAACTACACTTTCAGGTCAGCGAGGTGACGGTTGGAGTGTCAGAGCTGTGTCCATCATTGCGGATATAGTCTGTCACCATCATAATGGGATGGGATTTAAAAATATGCCTGCAAGAGAGAGAATAAGAGCTCTCTGCAGCGCAGATGGGGGCAGTTTGTTTAAGTGTTCACATTTTCTGCAGGCGCTTTTTTATGAAGACAAATCAGTCTCTTTCAGCCGGCACTGAAACAGCAATTGAGTTGGACAATGGGGCTGATCAGGCCAGTATGAGGACATAAATATGGGGTAAACTAGAAGTATAATTCATTGTCAGGGTATACATATTGTTCTGTGTTAGGCGGTTTATTCCAGAGAGTGAGTGCAGGCCAATAGAGGATCATGCTGCAAAAAATATCTCAAATAGGGCACATTCTTTTAAGAAAAAGCATGTCTTAAAGATTATCACTCCATTTTTTGCTTGCTTGAGGGGAAACGCTATTCTTAGACTCAGTCTGGAGCAAACACACTTATTTTGTTCTTTTTGAAATCCCATAATATAAAACAAAGCCGCATTTCAACTGATCTCTTTCAAACAGTTTATTATAGCTTATAAGGGGTTGCTTGTAGTGATGAACCCACAGGTTTGTCATCAAACTCTACCTGTCCCCTCAGCTTTAGTGTTTTAGCATCTTTCAGCTCATTGTTTTGGTTTTAAGGTGTGCACAGTTTGGTGCACTCTCCCTACTGAATTCTTATGTTAGACCATGACTGCTGAGTGTTTAAACACGTAACTGGGTTTCTCCCCTTAAGAGGCCCAAAAACGGAATAATGCTGCGATAAGATGCTGATAGCTTGCTCACCTACACAGACACAAGCAGAGATGACTTTGTACAGAATGATCAGTGTTCATACAGCTTATGACTAGACACACTTCCCAAGGTAATGCCCGTGCTAATTGTTCAGACATCTCTTTTAACATGCTAAAAATATGTCAGAAGGGGGAAATTTGGGGTGTTAGTTAATCAAAATCCTAAATGTATTCTAAATACATTTGGATTTAAAAAACACTGTGACCCTTAGCAGTGATCATCATGTCTCTACAGTTGCCAAGCTGTGCATAAAAGGTGATTGTTAACTTTGAGCTAATGTGTGAATGGCTATTCATGACTCCCCCCCAGGGCAGTAAAACTCAGGTGAACACTACAATAAGGCATCAGAGGAACATGAGACTTGTTCCAGTCTGTTATTATAGTGATACCACAGTACAATGCCAGACAGTCACTGTGAATGAGACATACAGTGATGAGTGGATTGAAGCGGTGTCATGAGTGACATAGTTTAGGAGACATGATTCACTCTGCGGATTGTTTCCTCACTGCTCTTTCTCATACGCCGCCATGGGACTGGCTCCTTTGCCAAAGTAGCTGGCAGAGTAGAGGAGCCTGTGTATGTGTGTGCAGAGAACAAAAGAGAGGCATAGGCGATAGTGTAAATAAACAATAGGGGTAATTATGTGTGAAATGAATGTATCGGTCACTGCCGTCATTCGTAAATTCATCCTAATGACTAGACTGCAGACTGATAAATAAACAGCTGTAAATGAGACAACCAGCATCATACTGTGAAGGGAAAAAATAAAAAAAGATATTCTAAGCAATCACCCAAACCACCAGAAAAAGAAGCAGCTGCATATTAACCTTTGAAAATTAGTCATTACAGAATATTACAATAAATTAATAAGGTGTCATTTATTAGTCTATGATTAATCCAAAATTACCCCTGCAGTGCTAGTTGCTCCAAGATATCTTTGGTTGCCCATAATAAAATACAAAACACATATCAAGTGTACAGTGCCATAAAGCCAAATTGGAAACACAACAAGGTCTGACAGTCCATATAGATTTATGTTGGGTTCAAGCTCTGAGGATTTACACCCTCACAAACCACAGCTGAAATAACCCAAAATGCTCCAAACCCTCAAACAGTCAGTACCACTTCAACTAGTGCAAGAAAGAAGCTTAAATCACATGGCACATTCTCTCCATTAAGTGCCAGAACAGTGTCATCTTAGCAGAAAATCATTATAATCAAGCAGAATAACAAATTCTTCTGCTATCAAGACACAACCAAAGGAGGGTTTCTTTGTTTTGTTTTGTGGAGGGAGGGATCCAGCGGCTGGACGAGTGATGCTTGATTCAATCAGATCTTTGTCAGAGCCCGTGGCCTGTCCACCAGCTGTGTCCAAACAACCCACACCCTCTGCCTGTGTCTGGGAGCTTTGGCAGGACCTGGTGGTGGTGGGAGGGGGGTGAGGGTGTGGGTCAGCTGAGGGTGTACCAAAAGCTCCCTCTCTCCACGCTACAGTAACTTCTGCTTTTGACATGTGGAGGCCCTGGGCCCATCGATCCTCCCCCTGACAGCTCAGCTGCTCGCACAGGCAGGGGAAGGTAGACAGATCTGGTGTGGGCTTGCTGTTTTAAAGTCATAATCTGTGACGTTTTTTTCATTTATAGAAATGTCTGTTTTCTCCCTCTGCCAGTTTATTTAACAGTGATTGAGTACTGATTCCCTGATTACTGATTACATATTTGTTGCTGTTAACACCTCAGAGTCCTCTGGTGCACTGGTGTCTGGGAACTGCTTCGTTTTACACTTTCAGATGCAGGAAAATATGGTTTGTTTGGAATAAATAAAGAAAAAATTACAGCTAGCTTGAGTGGTGGAAAGTCAGACTTCTTCAAAATAAAATGCAGGAAAATGGCATCATGGTACTCAGCACAGTAACTGTTACTCAAGAATATTAGAGTACTTACAACTACTCAACATAAAACACTTCATTAGTAGACAGAGCTAATGAATTCATGGTTTGGTCATTATTTTGCTGTCTTTTGCTTTCCAAAGTTACATAAGCTATGCATGTTAGCTGAGCAAAAAGAGCAGAAATAAAAACCATCCTCAGTGGGCTGGCTGGCTTGTCAAAGATTCGCTCCCCATCACAGAAATCCTCCCTCAAAATGAGTCAGGGGAGAGACTGTAAGAAAAACCTGGATGGAATAAGAGATGCTGCGGTGCAGATGGTGTATCTTAATAGATGTGAGATCAGCGATCTGTGATAAGGGACCATGTCTACTTTGAGCAGGAAAAACAGGCAATCCCTGCTCAGGGGGCCGTGCAGCATCTGCAGCCAGACATTAATACATGACTATGAGTGTTTAGTTGACAAATTGAATGCCACCGATGAGTAATGACAAGAGACTTGTATAAGAGAGACTGTCACAGGAAACAGACTCAATTGTTCCCAAATGCACTGGTGCATGTGCACAATAATAAAGAAGGGATGCACCTAAAATACTGGATGCTAAAGTCCTTCCACTTTTCAGTTTTCATACTTGAAAAAGGAGGCTGCTGTTTTGGTGCTGCAGGCCTAAAATTCATTTCTGTCCATCAATGAGCAACAAATATGAGCTCAATATGTGACAGTTCGTCCGAAAATAAACTGCTCTACATCAGGTCGGCCTCTATCAGACAGATTAAATACTGTATATGTTGCTTAAAGGAATTCTTTAGCATTTTGTTTTCTCTTTCCAGTCTTAATGCTAAACTAAGCAAATTAATGTACAAACATGAGAATGGTATCACTTTTCTATCAAACTCTCTGCAAAAAAAGCAAATTTCCCAAAATGTTGAACTGTTCTTTTAATAATCCTTCCATTACCAGCATAGCTTTTCCAATACAGCTGGATACACATGCCTTCAGACTATGGGCAGAGATTTTGATTTAACACAGGACCACGTAGCACAGACTCTCTGTGGTCATGCAATAGTCGAACTTACATGGTGGCTTTTCCCCTCTACAGCCTTTGACAGTAATCTTTCAACGTCTTTGTAAATTATGTAAACACAGCAACCCGTGGCTGTGAATGAGCAAAATGTAGTTTAAATTCAACATCTCCTCACACTGGGATCTGTTTTAATAACTGCAAAGAAGCGAAGGGCCATGCTCAGCTTGCCAAAATGTGCGAAGACCATAATAAACTTTCAGTCAGCTGCATGCTGAGAATAGTTTTGTGTTCCCCAACACCTTTCCCTCTGACTGGCGATGTTGCAGCTAAAAAACATAGCTAGGATTGAGTCATATGGTTTCACTTTGAGGAATATACTTTCCTACATGTACTCTGTAAAGCTCATGTTTCCATTTTTGAAGGTGTGGTCTTCTATTTAGGTCACAACAGAACTCAGAGGAGAGGAATTCCCTGTGTATCCATGTGAGGGAGGGTTTTCAATGAACTGCTCAGTGATTTAAATGGGCCAAGTTACTTTTACATGAAGGCACAACTGTTACTGCTTCATTTTGGAAACATGAGAGAGTACATTATGAGAAAAAGAAACTGCTCTAACATGTCGAGACAGTGATGATGATATTTACAGTTAGAAATCACAATCTGTGTTTAAGATGGACTGTTACCTACATTAAGGAAAAGGTCTGAACCATTCATCCAAAACTCTTCATCAGGTTATCTTAAACTGCATACCAAATAGTTTTTCTGTGCAAAAAAAAAAAAAATGCATGTGTGGAAGTTGAGGAAGGAGGATCCATGAGTTAAGACTGGCTTGCAGTCCAGCCAGTGCTCCCACTCATACCCCCGGACAGCTTTCTATGATGAATATAGAGAATGCTTTATGTCCTCTAGTCCTGCCTAGTCTTGGCTAGTCATGCACCGCAGCACTGTTGCTTATCCCAGACAGCCAGACTGCTGAGAGGAACAATTTGAAAGACCCGCAGAGAGCAAGCAGTCTCATTAAATGAAAAGTTGGTTTGTGAGTGAGTTTGTTACATACCACATGACAATTTGCTTTGAGTCTGGGGCATTTAACAGTAGCCTGTAGCGAATACACACTTGTCTGGTCCTCTGTGGGTGTAAAACGTGGGAGAAAAAAAGGAAAGGGAGTGATTTCATGACTTCATCAGGCTGAAATGAAGGATATGCCTGAACCTTGTGTGTCATCATGTGAGCATCACCTTGCTGGAACGCTTTCCAAACCACTAAACTATCAGCAGATGTTAGACATGTTGGAAAAATGTTCAAACTCATCTTTTAGTTTCTCACAAAACATCTCAGATACTTATTACTTACTCAAAATCTTTAGTATAGCAGCAAGAGATACTTAAGGTATCAGAGGTAGTCATCATGCAAAATGGCCCCATCTTAAGTGACCTATAGTGACTGTAGTAATTATGACGGGAGCAAAGGAGGGGGTCAGGTGGCGTAGTATAAAGATAAAGACAAAGTCTGTGTTAGGAAGAGGTTGGGATGGATGACTGGATCAACAAATCACAGGACTTTCGTGTCAAACCCCAACTACCAGTCATGATCTTGTCCTAAACCTAACCAAACAAGGACTGCTCCACAATTTTAATTGCATATTTATCATTTAGGTTCAGTACACCTGCCACTGTTACGCTCCTATAGTTTGTATCCAAGAGTAGCGACAATCTACCTGTATGGTTGTTTGGGTTGGAGGACTTGCTGTAATCATGTGGATTAAAATGTGTAGTACTAAGGGACTGTAAGTATAAATACATTTCCTTATGGTTATGTTCCACCACTGGATATAGTTAACTGCCTCGTTGGTTGATTAGCAAATTAACTTAAAAACCTGGTGTCACATTTTGCCCCCCCGCCAAGCAATTTCCCTATTTTTCTTTGGTTTTTCTGCATGAGCAGGCACTTTTCTGCATGTATGCATGTGCTTGTGTTCGTTTGAGCCAGGAGTGTGGATTAGGTCTGGTCTCTGGCTCTCGTCAGCACATGCCGGACACGGCGTTCTGAGGCCCTGCATTCATTCCATGTTGTTTTCATTCCCCCACCTTTGCTAGGTGCACAAAAAATGTTTTCTCAAGTCTCTGCATTCCAGCAAAAAAAGTGCTAGCATTAACTTTTACACACACCTGGATTGTGGCTGTTCATTTGATACCCAGCATTTTTCAATAATGCAGCACAGCCCCAAAAATATGCTCCATTTCTTCTTTTGCACTAAATCCTTCTGGCACACAGGACAAGCAAACAAACTGTAGGTGAAACTTTATTAAACACATAGTTCCTAATCCTTCATTTATCAGAGAAATCTACATTTATTTTGGCCATTAGTACTGAAAATAGCCTTATGACCATGTTTTTTTTAAAGCACAGAGGGGCCCTATCACTCTTTTAGCACAGTGAACTGGAACAGGAAATATCAAGGCCTGTAATTACAGTCAGATACAGAAGGTAAGGAAGTGAACTAACATTCCTGATCAGAGTGTAGCCTGGATAGAGGGACACTCAAGACTTCCTCCAGTACACATATTCATTTATTAGCTTTTCATTAGGAAACTTGCCCTCAGTTTGATCCTTCCTCAAATAAAGCTACACATTTTCCAAGAGGCTGTTTTAGGTTTTTTTGCTCCTTAGTAGACAACCTGGGGTCAGGATTAAAACCTCTGCTTCCAGTATAAAGCTAACAAGAACTCTTACCACCATGCCATAACCAACTGCTCTATAAACACACACATCATGGTTTCATCAAGCCTGGCATAACATTGTTATTCCATGTTGATTCTAATGACTCTTTGATGGTCTTCTCCTTTGATCCAAATGACATTCTTTGACATTCTGGGACTGGGCAGCAGACAGGAAGCAGTTGGCATGCTCTGGCACATCCTGAGTCTGGCCAGCAGTTGTGCAGATGGTTTGAGCTGAACGTGTTGTGTCATCTCTCAGCCCTCTTACCGGAATCAGACTTGGCTGAACACCTCCTGCCCTTAGCAAACTACCACCATTTATTAGCCGCCTGTTGTGTCATTATGTTGTGATTTTTGAGATCTGGTTCTAAATTTGGATTTAATTAGGTCACACTGCTTATGGAAAAATTCTGTCCCTTTCGTCGGTGTCACTTCTGATCACACATTTACATTTCTTTGCACAGATCGAATAAGCAATCTTGTTGGATTGCATATTTCTGCTATTTGGCTTGTAATATTCAACAATGTGGGCAACATCGTGGGTTTAGCTTGTGCTCAATCAGATGATGTGTCCAAATGTGACTGGATGCTAACAATAGCAAGGAAACTGCAGGCTTAATCATCCTTACCCTTTGGGATTGTGTGTTCATTCTGGCCCCCGGCTTTATTCCCTTTGTCAGTTTTGGTACCACAAATATGCCCATCCAACCTGACCTGCTTGTGAACTATGCTTGTGGTGTGGTTCCAAGTATAGTACAACTTTCAACTATTAGATTAAATGCAGTTAGATTGCAGACATACATGGCAGGCAGAGGTCCAAGCTTACTGATCCCCTGACTTTTCATCTTGTGCTACCATGAGGTTGACCTCCATGATTTTGAGAGAAATGTCTCTGCTGGACTGCCAGAAAATCTGGTAAAGGCATCCATATCCCCCTCAGGACAAACTGTAACAACGTTGGTGATCCTCTGACTTTCCATGTTGCCCCACCATCAAGTCAAACATTATATCATCTACATATAATGAAATTAGCATTTAGCTTCAAGTATTGCTGTGTCTAAATACAACCTCACAGAACCACTTGCATGGCTGTAGATTCTTAGTTCTCTTATATCTTATGACAGATAATTTCTAAAAGCTTGTCATTCTCATTTGTGCTGGTAGCATCAGCAGTAATTCAAAATTTTATTTTAACTCTTCACTACTGGGAACTATTTCCATTTAACAAATTAACTTCTTTAAATGTCTGGATTGAGACAAGCATCAAACCCTTTTGAAATTGAGTAGTTTAATCATTATTCTTCACTAAAAACGAAAGTGATGAGGGATGAAAGGAAAGTCAAACATTTCAGGACTCTGTTGTCATGTATTTGTTTTATATGAGCATATTTACTGAATGATTTAAGTGATTGCTGGTTGGATGAAAGTAAAATGCCTCTGCATATCTCACTGCCAGGAGCATGCACGACTGTCTGTCTCGTAGTAGGGTAGTTGCCCCTATGGCACCCCGGATCACACTGAGGACCTCATACCAAAGAGATGCGCTGTACTGACGAGGAACTGAGATTCTAGCACCACACAGAGAGCCCTGAACAGGGCAGGCTTTCAAAACAACTCTGCCTGTTCCGTTTCCTCTCACTGATGGTGTGATTTGAGTTGAACAAGTCTCCACTGTCCCGGAGGCAGGTTACCGGAGGCCATGACTCAGACGAACCTTACAATGACTCTACATATATCTTCCTCCTCTAGTTTTGTCTCTCACTAGTCTCGTCTCTTTTCATTTTTTTCCCCAAGCTTGAGAGTGGTCACTCTTCTACAGAGCACTGAGAAGTCCAGTTTGGAGAGCTAGAATACATTCCCCTCTTGTCGGATCTTGATATGATTCACAGCTCAGCTTCCAGCGGATATGTGCTGGCATAGTTTTTGCTGGAGCACTGGCCTTTAAGCAGGAGGCCCTGTGGTGCTTTGTTGTGGTGGGAAGCAGCACTGCTATCCCAACAGAGATCTCTGTCACATGGATTTTGGACAGCAGGAAAGCCAACAAGAGCAGCTTTCACATGAAATCCCTGAACTGGTTGCTACTGTACCATAACACTTCCCCTATGCCTTATCCAGCGGATACAGATCCTATCTTTCCTTACTGTGGGGTAACCTAACCCCTATTTATTTATTTCCATCATTTGACTGTTTGCAGTGGAAACATTGACTCACATCATTACATCATAAGAGTAGATAGAAAGATACATGGCAGATAATGTAACTCATAAAAGGGGAAACTTTCCCCATATACCAGGATATGCACAATGCACAGTAACACATCCAAAACCTATGGGAAACTTTGGGCATGAAGAAAAGAAACACAACCAACAACCAACAAGTAGTGGAAGTCAAGCAACTTCTCCAGTTAACAAGAATACATTTCAAACACTCACTTGGCTCCATAAGTTGGACAAACTGTTGAAAACAAGCTTAAAGCAAACGCGCCAGCTCAGAATGAAGGGGAAAATGATTACGACTGCACAGACCTTGGCTTGGAAATGATGGGTTGTTTACTGCCAAGAACAGCAACTCAGCCGAGGAAACAAAATCATTCTGACACTCTCCAAATGAGTCCCCGGCTCTTGTGGAACAAGCTATTTACTGACCAAGTTTAATTAAGAATAAATTGATTTCAAGTTTTATATGGTTGTATCTTGGATGAACACAGTATATAAGTCAGTGGAAGGAAGGCTTTCTTGGAGCGGTGCTTCAGCTCCCACAGGATATTCTGCCGTAAAATATGAGCCCTCTACAGCTTTGTCAATAAGTACTTGCTCTTGACGGGATAACATCTACAGCACAGGCAGGAGTCTGAAGGCTTGTATTAGGGCTTTGATAAGAAAAAAAATCATAAACCCAGAGTTGGCTTGATTAAAGTCTCAGCAGTGTGGAACATGTGAAAAGCTTGAGGTTGTCATTGCCCTAAGGTCTATGTTGTCCTGACTCATACAGGCATAGAAATATGTCTCCACTTGGCCCTTAAGGTGTCTGCCTGGTTCCTAAACAGTCAGGGAGAGTCTGCCCTCAAAAGCCACAAGCTTCGCCATTCAGTGAACTCAGTGTCTAGTGGTCAAGGGTCAAGAGCCCAGGGCCAGGCCACAGCCTCAGCAGCTGACAGTTATGCTTAAAGATCATACTCAGCAAGCTGATTTGTGAGGTTTACATAGAGCATGGGCAGGATTGTCAAACAAAGCTGTTTATGACCTAAGTGTTTACCTGTGTCCTGCCCCTGGAGCATAATTTACAGCCTATTCTTCTAAAACCACAACACACAGGATATTTAGCAGCAACGACAGGAAACTTCAAGTAACTGAGTCACAGCAAAGAGAGAAACTATTCCTCACTGCATGACAAAATCGGCTTCTTGAATACACGACGGCATCAATCTCCGCCCATAAAAGGTGTGCATACAGTACAGGAGAGCTTTTAAACAGCGCTATGGTAGAAAGCCAATGATCTTGTAAAGAGGCACAACAACAAAGTGGCCCATTGCAAATCTTGAAGAAGAGTTGAAGAGTTCTCTCATAATGCCTGCTGACCCCAGGGTAGAGTAAACATTTCATTTGGCCTTCATGAGTCGCCAGTAATTACCCAGACTGCCCCAGGGCCTTGCTCACTGCCTGGCTGGCTAACTGGCTGGCTCACTGATTTTACTAGCTCACAGATATACAAAGAAACATGCATGCATTTCCTAACAGGTTTACCCCACATTAATGAATCAAAGTGCATTCTCTAGGGGCTTGTAAACTCGCCTTCATAAAAGTCAGACTCAAAGCAGGGGGATTCTTTGTAATGGAAAGCAGCGTGCATGTGTTTTAATGGATGTATTCAGGTTTTTCCATTCTTGTCAACTATCCACAAATGTTTTTGCATGAGAATGGAAACCTACCCAAATGTATCAACTCAGTGCATTGCAGCATTGGTTGTCGAAGCTTCTGTGCCTCCTTCCACGATATTCATTAAGGTGTGTTGACCGCTGAAGGCTGCTGTCGGCTGCAGTAGTCGTTACTGTCTGCCAGCCGTGACGCTGGTTTGACGCATTGACGAGGGTTTCTGCCTCTGCCCTCACACACTGTCATGCACACATGCAAAAACACAGGTCTGATTGTCCCCTGTCCGGCTCCACTCCCTCATTATCTGTATAACTGCATGTCTGAGACCTTTAGCTCAGCAGCCAAGCCAAGTCTCCACAATGCAGACAAACATCCTAGCCATGATAATTCACCTTTGGGACATGAATTTGTTTGTCTGGCTTCTCTGATTTGGTTAAGATGTTGATCCTATTCCAATGTTCATTAAATTTGGTGGAAAGCTTACAATGAGGACTCTCAAACGGAATACTGAGAATGAACTCTCTATCAATTCAAATTTGATAACAACGTTAAGTATTGCCAAAACACATTGCACAAGGTTTACACTAGAAGTATGATCAGATTTTTATTAGTCCTACTCTTTCTCCCCCTCTCCCTTCTCTCCCCCTCCCCCTTCTTTCTCTCTCTTTCTCTCTCTTTCTCCCCCTTCTTTCTCTCTCTTTCTCTCTCTCTCTCTCCCCCCTCTCTCTCTCTCCATGGGAGAGAGAGAGAGGGGGGGGGAAGAGGGAGAGAGAGAGGGAAAAAATGGTGGCCAGTTAAGAACCTTTCAATTAAATACTAGACCCCATTACAATAACAACAACATGCCTCTCACACTTCAAATTTACGTTGTCTCAGCACAGCAGGAGTATCAGCCAATCAGAGTGAGCCAGTCTTCAGCCTAAATGGTAAATGAACATGTTGTTAGCTTGATGGATGTGTGTTTCCTGAGAGCCGGTACTCGTCTCAACATAAAACCATACATCATTTTTAATTGGCTGGGGCTCGACTGGGACTTGTTGTAATTAAAATGTAAAGTCCTGGTGAATGAGCTGCTACTGTGGCAAAGCCCCACAATCCTGATACCTTAAGTTCCATTAGTGGTTTACTAATAAACTACGCATATGTGAGCATATGAAAGTATCTGGAGAGGATCTGGAAAAATGACTGGCCGGAAAGAAAAAAAAAAAAAGAAAAAAAAAGAAAAAGAAAACAAACCAATTGCAGCTGTGGGAGAAAAAGAAATTCACATTTAATTCCTTGTATGTTTTTTATTAATAAAAAGTTTGTTTAAAAGTGTTTTTTTTTTTTTAAATCAGCTTAAACTCTTTGGGATAAATTAGATACTACAAAACCATGTTACCATGTGTTGTAGCAAGTGGTTTAAAGGGACTAGGGGAGACTGCAGAGCTGAAAGCAGGTACTGTTCACACAGGGCCCTCCCTGAATATTTACTCAACCAGTCACATGTCCAAATCTATGTAGAAAAAAAGTCATATTACCGTTTTCCAGACAGATTAACCCTAAAATTCAGGTTAACAGCCCTCCAGCGCAGGAAATTCCTGTTTCACATGCTATGGGAAACACTGTCGTTTCTAGATTAGCCATAATATGAATTTTGATCTGTGCTGTAACAACCTCTGTGAATGTAATCTGTAAGTTTAGGGTATATGAAATGAAATCAGTCATTTAAGTCTTAGATGATGGAAAACTTTCCAAGGTGTTTGGCAACTTTTCAGGCATTTGCCATTTTATATATATGGCTGAAATACTGAGCCACACACATTTACAACCTTTTTAGTGGAATGGCAATGAAAACATTTCAACTTTACACAGCCTGTTTAATGGTGAAACATAAGTTTGTGTAAATCATATCCATCTTGTGGTAGGAAACTGAGAGGACTTACAAAGAATAAAATAAGACTGAAGTGACCGGTTCTGCCACATTGTCGAGTATTTGACAATAAAAGATATTCTTGGAGCTCATGAAGAAAGTCCGATAGGGTGGATTTTCCATGCTTGTGTGCACCCTGTCTGTGTAAATAAAGGGAAAGGGCTGGTAGGGATCTCTCAAGGCTTTGCTCTCTCTGCTCAGACCTTATAAGGAGGCTCGCTGATCAACAGAACAGTCGCCAGGACATTTGATCCACAGAGACAAATGGAGAGCACTTGCACTGGAAACAGTGGGCAGGCAGTCTGGGGGAGGGGGAGCTATCATGGTTAACCATCCTGAAGATATCACTGACATTTCTTA
Organism: Toxotes lorentzi; assembly: GCA_037833715.1. Classification (NCBI taxonomy): domain Eukaryota; kingdom Metazoa; phylum Chordata; class Actinopteri; family Toxotidae; genus Toxotes; species Toxotes lorentzi. Next base: position 18,676,029 of record JBBMJY010000021.1, read on the forward strand.
AGGCATTTTTCAGGACGTTTAGATGAAATGCGTGGCAGGGGTGACTGCATCTTTTTTTTTTTTTTTAATTAAATGGAGTCATCTTTGAATCTATTAATTTTACTGTTAATATGAAATTAAAGGTGAACAAACATTTTTACTCAGCTTAGTTTGCCCCATGGGCAACACGTGCTGATTCACCAAAGCCAGGATGAGAAGGTGCTGCCTTCAAGATGAAAGGGATGAACATGTTCATTCCCAAGAGCTGTTGACAGCAGGACTGACTTCCAGGTCTGGATGGGTAAGGATCATCCACAGGCTCCAGACCTTTGCGGTAACCATTAGGAAAACAGCTGGTCCTGGGCTCTCCTTCCACCCATCCTCCTCACCTGTCACTCATCCCGCTTAGTAAGAGCTGAGTCAACTACATGAAATGGACACTCCCCTTACTGCCAACCACAGTTCCAGACGATTTACTGTTGTCTCAAGCTTACACCATCAATGGGAGCTTTGACGGCCTTGGATGATTGTACGGTGACGGTGAGAGCCTACGTGAGGGATTTCTCAGGACATCTGTTTGTGAGAAATCCTCAAGTTTCTCTGTTGGTGGTATTTTCTTGGCCGCACACTGAACCTGAGAGAGTGACAATGAGAAGTCTGATCATGCAGGCTCATGCGGGGTCTCAGGTGGCACAATGGATCTGGAACAGCGAAAAAAGTCAAGCAAGACATGTAGGAGGAATGGGGAGGTAAGACCACCAATTGCAAAGCAGTCAAGTGAAACATTACACATTAGCTTGGTTGGTTCACTGATTGGCCTGAAGTTGAAGCAGCCTAGAGGAGTGATTCTGTTTGGTGACCCAGCACCCTTATCAGCGAGTGTGTTTTGATCACTGATCACTCAGTGTAGCCCCCAAAAGTTCCACTTCATATAAGCCCAACGGGGAGAATACCTGTGATGCAGAAACGCTGTTAAGGCATGGTGTTAAGTGAGTGACAGTGCTATGCTGCAGCTGTGTGGCTGGCAGGCCTGGGATGCAGAGGCAGGTGTGAGGACCAGACCACCTACAGTTTGAGCAGAGAGGACACACTGTTGAACATTCCCCTCCCCACTCCCTCATAAACACTGCAGGTGTACCAATACAGATCAGTCAGCTCCAAGTCATGTGAATTAATCCTGTCTACCTCTGCATGTCATCTTCTACATTAAGATATTTCTGTTTAGCTGTCCGTACTTGACTAGTTGCCAGAATGTGAATTATTAATGGAGGCACTAAAATTATTTCCAGTTACAGTGTATGGATGTAGAGCAGTGTTTCACAGCCTTTTTGGCTTGTAACCCTTTGTGCTGTGTTCGTGTCTTTCAAACCATAGATACGAGCAGCAGGGTGAATTTCAGAGTCAGAGTGAATATAGCTGTGATATTTCCTACTTGGCAACAAGAATTGAAAAAGAACACTGATGAAATGCAGTTCTCTTTTTTGAGTGTAGGAGGTTCTACATTTTGTTCCGTACAAATTTGTAGGTAGGTGGATGGTGGCCGTATATTCTAACTTTAATAAAGTGTATAAATACAACCATAAAAGAGGTTAATCATGCTTTACTTCCTGTGAGGGGATATTGCATTGCAAAGCAGATAACATAGGAGAAACAAATGACATGTTATCATTGGACATTTTGTATGAACATCTTGTAACGTGAAGATTTGTTCATTAAAATTGTTTCCTCGTTATGTTGATTAAAACATAATTTATGTGAGATTATTTTCTCTCAAAACACATTTGATGGTGCTGATTAGTGCAATTCTAAGAGGGACAGTTGGCTGGTAAGAGCGAATGGGGAGCGAACATCAGTTGATTATTCTGCCTCGTAAGTTTTAGACTCATTCATAGATGAGAAAGTCATTTGATAGTTTTTCCAGCGTAAAGCCCTGTTCTGCCCTGAAGTCATGATTTACACAGCAAGACGCCCCTCAGTAAACAGAGGGAGCAGACGCACAGCTCAAGGGCTCCTCATTCATCTCGTCATCCCAAGGACACTGACAGCTGGCCTTCGTGACGGGACAATGAGTCCACGAGGAACTCCAGCAGAGAGACGCTGGCCAAGGGCCCTTTCTGCTGCAGAATGGGACTCTCTCTCTGAAGGGGTTAAAGTCTTAATCCTCCTCTATTCTCTATGGCATAAGGATTAGCCAGACAAAGTTAATACGCACACCTTCAGGTTAGGGACCAGAGGAAGATCCCTGCTCTGTGGCTGCTCAGCCTGTCGACTTTTTGCAAACACCATGCAGCCCTCACTGCCCTCATTGGTCATAGCTGACACACGAGGCCATTTTGGCCAGAGAGTGACCACCCCTATTTCAAAGCCCTTTATGCAGAAAGAACAGATTGTTTGACTTGTCCCTCAGCACTTTATGTGTATGCATTTTGTCACCACTTAACCCCTGAGTTAGGTCATGATTGAGATAGAATTTGCATTCATTCACAATGAAAATATTGTAAGAGTTATGTAAATAGAGCGATTTCACAGCTCACACTGCTGACCCTCAAAAGGGGGTTTGTTTGCTGCTGCTCAGCAGTATATAAATATTCAATTGCCTGTTAGCCACGGCTGCCGCTAATCCTCAGCAAAAGTCGCTGCCAAGTTGGAACATATTTGAGGGCAGCTGGATAATAAATCATAAGAACTCAAACAGAAATATACCAAAAAGATTGCTGTTTACACCTTTTGTTCTGGAGCGATGATGGTTCTGACAGCAGGCTCGTGTGACTCAAGAGTTCGGGACAAAACCCACCATGAACTTCATGACTGTCCACGCTTTGAGGCAAGCAAGATTAAAGAAGAGCAGTACTCATGGCACAAATCAGTGGATGTAAACGATGCTACCACATGAAGTTCTGTACGATTGCTTTTACTTTGTGAATTACGTTTTTTTTTTTTTTCAAAAAGTATTTTGTTCTTGCTGCAAAAGATTTTCAGAGAGATGGTAGAGACTATTTTGCAGATTAATCCACTTTTGCTTTATTTGTTTTGTAGTATATGTACTATGGTCACTATCACTGTGATGTCAGTACAAGTTTAAAAGAACTTTTCTTCTCTCTGTATTACATGCACAGTATGTCCACATTGGGCTTTAAATATGAAGATTTTGGCGCAAAAACAGAGATGCTGAAAACTATTGCTCTCATGCACTGAAAGGAAACTTTTTACAGTACAATAATTCACTCAAACTGTTTATTGGCTTAAGCAAGTGGATACCAGTATGTTGTGTAAGTGAAAACAGGTGTCTAGTGCTGTGGCTGGTATGGAGACGCACACTGTCTACAGTGTGTCTATCTATACATATGGTGCCCTTCACATATCATCTATCTGTCACTCTCATTCCATCTATTACTGCAGACTGCTGTTCACATGCTTCCTTGCAAAATAAAAGCTTTCGAAATCGTTTGATGATCTATAATCTTTACCAGAGGTACTGCACAGTAGGTATCATGGGAGATTTGCAGTAGGTTTACAATAGCCAAATGTGGTTTATGGGACAAAGACAGACCACATATTCCACAGAGAAACACTGTGGCGACACTCGGAATATTGTGGCATATTTCTGTGACATTCAGAGCCATATATTGGTGCCTGTGCTCACACCACCACTGTCAATCATGCTGGATGGCCAGTAAGTGAGCATGTGTTTGCTGAAACATTGTCTGCCACAATAACATGTTTACACTGGTGAAGGGAAAATCTGCTGGGCTTCTACAGAAAACAGGCTTGTGTCCTTAAAGACACTGAAAGATTTGTGATTGTTGAGTATTTTCACAGAGCCAGATAATCAAATTCAGGAAGGAAATAGTTTCAAATTTTATTTATAAATAAAAAGGTTTGAGTGAATGTGAATGTTGTGAGCCAGCACTGCTCTATCTCTCATTCACTTTGTTACAAACATTTCCATATGGGAGTTTGCAGCACAACTAGTCCTTCACTGTTGTCCAATAAGCAGCACTGCTCAAGTAGTTGAAGGTTATGTCACTCTGCTGAGGGCACCAGACGGCATGAAGAGTGAGAAAGAGTTACACTGAACATACTGACACTCTCTGCAATGAGACCTGCACATGTGTAACTCTGCACTTCTGTTACACATGACTGCATCAAAAACTGGCAGCCAAGCAAGAAGTCTTGAAGCAGTGACTATGGCCTTTGGGTTAATGGTTGGACTGTCCATTGATTTATTAGAAAATTGTTCAGTGTAATTGATCAGATTACTGGAGAAGGTTGGAAAAACTAGGTAAAAGTTGAAACTGGACAAAGCTTTTAGCTCAGTCACAAGAAAAGTTCACCACTTGATCATAACCCAACAATTCTGGCCCAAAGTAATGACACAAATACAGAGACTGAAATAACTGGACTGTTCTTTTGGCTTAAGGCGCTAATCATGAGCTGCAAAGTTCCCAATATGAGTCCAGTTTGGTGCCATTTTCAAAATCAGCACTTCTCTATAGATCATTGCATTTGTCATTTTACTAAAAATCAGTCACAAGGCAACATTTCTGACTCAAATCTCTTTATCCTAAGCAATCAAAAAGCACTAGTGTGTCCTGAAAAAAGAGGTGCAGATCAAAGCTTAGCAAACTGCTTTTCACTGGGGACACCTCTGTATATACTGTACCTTTGTTTTACATTGCCATACCATACCCCTCCAGGTATCAGTGGAATCTGTGGAATGGCTCAATGCCTTGTTAAAGTTCTTATGAGATCCCATGAGCCTTGATCTATCTGTAATCCCACTCAGGTAAGATGTGTCTTACTATGTCTCAGATGATATGAAGAATAGCTCCATTCATCTTGTCAATGAGGGGGATTCTGTGTAAAGCTGAGAAGTCTCTCCACTGACCAGAGTATCCATCATTGGTCATTAGGACCTGAGTGGCAAACTGACATTGCCAACATGGCTCGGATCCAGGTGGGACTTGATTGCTGACTAGGCCGAGAAAGTTAATCCTCAATTCTAGTGTTCTGTCTAGCTAAAGGCACAATGCAGGATATCAATAAAAGAAGCTGGGGCTTTGGAGGGCCGCTTTAATCCACAGTGAAACCAAAGCGGCCTCTGTCACCGAGCCTTGTTTATTACTAAGGGGATTAAGGTATTGCTAGGTTAAGAACAACTTTGATCATGACTGCTGGCTCCTGGAACGCACAAAGGCTTGAGCATAAGCCAAGGCAACAATTACCAGCTGACAGAGGGTCATTAGACAGAGGGCTGCTGCCTAAGTTCCAGACCCCTCCACCTCCAACCTACCAGGATCTTTGATAACATCAAATCCACGTCCATTCCTTCAAGCTTTGCCACAATCACACCAAACAAGGCTGCCTAATGGTAAGAACAACTCTATCAGACTCCACTGAGATCCAGCATTCCCCACAACTGACGAAGAGGAGTGTCCCAACAGGAAGTGTCCAGGGTGGGCCAAAGTGGGAGGCTGCAAGCCTCTGGGTGGTTAAGTCTGTGGAGATCTGCTCAGATCTGGTTCAAATGTGATGGTATCTCTCTGCTGTGCTTTGCTTGATTTTTTGCTCTAATTTATTTCCCCAGGGGACAGTCAGTTGAGCCCCAACATGTAGCTACCTTTGAGGCGGTGCATGATAGCTACAGCCACTGTAGCCTATGGCAGCTACAGTATGTGCACAGGCCCCATAGCCACACCATGACCCCTCCTATAAATCCAGCATAAGACTTTATTGTCCATGGTATGATTAATGAATTCAGAAAATTTGAATTATGTTCAAATTTCCCTCTTCCTTATTCAGTGCACAACCTGATAAAAGCCCAAACCTTGTGTAACACCAAGAAGTAAACACTGAAGTGATATATGCCAAAATGTTTAAAAAGAACATAGCTACAGATAACAGAAATTACAATGAAAGCATCGTTCCTTCTAATTTTTTTGTCCTGAATATAATCTAATATAACTGGTCTGTGTTGCGGAATACAAGTGATTGGCCTTGTGCCATCTCTTGCTGCTTGATCTCAAGGGTCTCAGAAATGTATATCATAATCATATACACCAGATATACTCAGTATCTACCCTTCTTTCACTCCTGAATGATTTGACCACATGTATCTCATTTTAAACACAACTAAGTGGGAGGTGATTTAAGTCTGTAAAACTTTTTTATTACACAGATCAAAATACTTTCAAACATGTCTGCAGAGGAAAGCCAACAATGTCACAGATAAATGAGAGCTAGCTAGTGTTTTATATTAGCTTCTCTTCAGGGGCACTTTGCCCCAGCACCTTTGATGGCCTAATTGTTTTGTTCAGTTGTAAGCTACAGTTACATGCATGATGATCTTTCTAAGGGTCACAGGTAATTCTTTGATATTGTATAAGCCCTAAGTAAAAAGAATTTAGTTTACTCTGTCCAGTTATAATGTGTGTGTGTGTGTGTGTGTGTGTGTGTGTGTGTGTGTGTGTGTCTGTCTAACAGTCTAAATTAGAGCATGAAATCAACAGGCTGACCTTTGACCCATCTGTTCCTTTTGACCCCGGTCCTGAGCTGAACTAGGGTTACACACCAAATGTCTGTTAGGTCAGCGCAGGGTCAATGTACCTGTAAACAGGGAAGTGGAAAGGATCACAGGGCCAAGCTTCTGTTGAGAGCCTGATAATATTTGACTTTTATTGGAGTAGTGAGGATCAGGTCACAGTTATACTGGCTCTTAATTTGCTGTGTCAGGACAGTGAAAGTGCCCTGACCCAGGACACTTTTATACAAAGTGGACTGGATCTTAAATTGCCACCAGCTGTGTAGAGTTCTAGACATCCTGCCAATTTTGCTTGCTAATCAACCAGCTCATAGAACATGCTTCTTCTGTTAAATATGCTTGTGTAAGATCTGTAGTCTCTCATAAATCTTTAAGTCCCCCTAACAAAGTTCCAACTCAGCAGTGTTTGTCAGTGAATAAGCAGCGCTGACATAATCAACAACACTCCCTTTGGGTCTGATTATGGCACAAAATTATTCAGTCCCTACAATGTTTTCCACTCGCTCTGGGGTTATTGCTTTCAGCTGGCCGAGCATCACTGATCCCCATCCTGAGCGCTTATAGTGTGCATATCAACAGGAAACAAATCGGCAGCAAGCAGACCCACGGTGTTTTGGTTAAACTCATGACTGTGAGATGACTGGCAGGAAAAATGTAAATAATTGCTCTATTTTTTCTGGGGTCTTCCACAGAAGCCACAAAAGCTGACAGTTTGACAAAATTGGAGGTAAATAAAGAAAGTGCTTTGTGACAGCAATTTATCAGCAACTGCATGAGTAAGCATCTTGCAATATGTGTCATGTCTGGGGAAAGATAGGGGATTTTGGGTGTGATTGACTTTCATGCAAAGGGCTTTAGGCACTTTGTTTATGCTTTAAACAAAGTGTCTGTTGGATCATTGAACAGCATCTGAAACAATGCCAGATTTGAACTACTTTTTCAAACTTTCCTTTCTGTCACTTTTTGTGTGTACAGCTGAGTGCAACGGCATGAATGCCTGTGAGGAGAGACAGTTAGAAAGTGTCTGTACCATCAAGCTCATTTTGCCCTTCTCTATTTGGATCCACCTTAAAGTGTGGTCATTTGGGACGAAGAGAAACACTATGAGCTACATTGTCTCAAGCATACCCTGACATTTTGAGTAGAATTGTGACTCTACTGAGTCAACTGACAATGAGCAACCTCAAGTCCAACAGCATAAACTCTGATGCACCATCTCAATCAGGGGTAATTGATTAATTCTGTTCCTACTTCATTCTATTTACCTGTGGTTTGTAACATTTTCTTCACAGGCAAAATGAATTAAAGATACAACGGCTCCAACAGGTACCCACGGTCATTGACAGCATGCTATCACATTTAAATCATCAGCTAAAAATGAATTAAATGAGTCGTTGCTCTCAGGTATTTTCAGGTTTAATCACTCAGAAAAGAAAGATCCTTAAGGGGATAAGAATACAGTCAGCATTAATGTCAGGTTTACACCGCTAACAGAAGTAATGTGACTTTTAAGAGAGTTCATGAAAACATACGTTTTTTTCCCCCAGGCCATGAACTTTATTCATGCAGAAAAAAGGAAAGATGAAGAAATAATTTAAGTCCTTGGCTCTGAGTACACAACCACGTCTACTGCCCTCTAATTCAATCTGTCTATATTTGGTCAACAATGCCATCTGATTGCGATCTCTGTCATTTCCACTACTGCATCTCACAAGCTCCTCCATCTGCCATAGACACCATCACGTGGAAAGACCTTGAATCAGTGAGTACAGAGGCATTTTCTTGCTGAACCAAAAACAGTTTGCAAGCCTTTACAAACATGCCATATATAATTACATTTTGAGTATCCTGACAGCTGTACTCTAATTCTGATGCTTTTTACACTGACCAAAGAAAAACACCAATTTACCTTCAATCGCTCTAGGCTGATTTTAGAACCATGGGCAATATTGTGTCAAGGCTTTTGGGAATGTTATCACAAACACAGTAAGATAAGTTTATAAAATCTCTGGTATCCCCAGATTATTCTTGAACTCTCAATTACCTGTGATGCCGAGATAGGTCGCATGACACACATTGCTGGCCTTTCTTTCATTATTATTCCAGATTAGAGAGGGATTTCATTCATTTTTCTGTAATTCATTAGTTTTGACTATAAATGGCAGGCAAAGTTCCCATCCAGATTTTCATTTGAGATTCATTGCAGTGCTCATGTGACCTCAATCCCAAATCAACTCCAAAATAAACCGAGGATCTTTTGAGAAGTGTCTGAAGCTACAGTAAATTCTGCTGCCTACAGACATCTTACTCTAGGCTGAAATATTCTTAGTGTTTGCTGCAGTGATGATTATAAATAACTTCGAAATTGGGGATTTCTCTTTCATACTTCGCCACCCTCTCTCTCTCCCCCTCACTCTCTCTTTTGGCAGATGTGCAAAGTAAAAGTGCAGCATATCATTAGATCAGCAGTGGTTCCAAGGCCTCTGCTCTCATGGCATGTTCAGACGTTACAGCGAGACTTCACTCTTATCGGAAACAACGCTGCATTCCACTGCAGGGCAGATGGAGTCACATTTTTCAAGTCTCTATCGGCAAGATTTACTATTGCGCCCACTATATCTGTGATTTGTAGGTACAACCCACTTTGAAATTCTCCCAGACTCCCTCTGGCACAATACAAGGCTGAAATATGTTGAGGAATATGCTTAGTGTTCACTTTTGCACTAGAACGTATTAGTCCATACGTACACGTATTAGTGTTAATCTGTCTCTTAAAGACTGTCAGGGTTATTGGCTTCCCTTCAAGTTTTTTGTTTTGCCTCATTAAACTCATGAACACAATAGATTTTTTTGTGCGGTCCATGACATAGATTCATTTCTTGATCTTTTTAGAGTAAAAAACAGATTTGTTAGAGTAACTATATTTTCTAAGTGTAATACAACGCTGGTACATCTTTTCCATGACCAGATCTTTTAACCGTTTTAAGCATGAAACAATAGCAATGTGGTACAAAATTTAATTTCAGTACTTCCTACACCAAACTGATTTCACAATTTCATTCTACTTAATTTCTTACTCATTTAGTAGCAAACTGTCTTGACCTTTGAGTGAACATAAAATGGAAATCACTAGCTGTGATGCACCATCCACCTTTACCTAACCCTCCTCTGTCAAAGTATAAACTGCTCCACAAAAGTTGTGTGTGAACATTTTTTGTCCAGTTAGTGACATGAGTTGCTTGCTAACTGGAAGGAGGCAGTTAATTAGCGCGTTTCCTCAGAGGTCAATATCCACTCTACAGTGAAACTATTTACTGAATGAAATGTGCAATCCTTAGAACAAAATGCCAAGGAAGACTCTATGACAATATAGATAAAAGAGAAAGAAGATGACTGACCAGCACTAGCACGTCTCAGGTGGCTGTGTTAGCAGTCAGCTTGCCAGCTGCAGTTCACTAACTTGTCCTGATCACAGACTGAGCCTGAATGCATCATCAGTGTCCTTGGACACGACCGAATCACTGTGAAAGTTTTTTCTAATAATTAAATATTTTAAAATTAACATTTGCATCCATTTTGAAGAATAAGATTTAAAATACAAAATATTTGTGACTATACTGGGTGAGGGATCTTGATGAGAGCAAAGAGGAAGGATAGATCTATGCATTCAAGTCCATCTTCAAGAAGTTTGTTCATGTTCTGTCAGAGGCAAATAGGAGATTTATTTTTATTTTTATTTTTGGGGGGTGAGGACCAAGCCATCAAGCCATTTCGGCAGCGAACCGGCTCTCCCTCTGTCATAACTTTACCCACCACCAAAACACAGAAGCTTCAGTATTTACAGAGTGCTTGGCGAGGTTGTTGCTGCAGCCCAATTACAACCCATGAGTTCAGGAGCATGAGGATTACAAAGAACTGACAGAATGGCCGTCTTCCTGCATTAAATTAAATCCCCCTTTCTGTCTCTCTTTGTATCCACAGACAGCCAAGTCTGTGCTGCCAGGGCAGCGCACCACACCAGTGTGCTGTAATCTGTTTAACCTACATGAAAGTGTTGCAGCTGAATAGAAAAGATGACCCCTTATTACTGGTCACCATATCCTTCACAAAAATCATTTGAATTTAAGCTCAGAGTTAAATGAATCCCTGGTCCACAGAGATAAGACTTTCTCCACAGGAGGCCTTTTGGAGACCTTTTCTCTTTGTGGGTTTGGTGATAAAAAATTTAATGGAATATAACTGTAAAGCCAGATTAGCTTTTCTGAAAATATACACCACTGGAGACAAGATGCTTTTTTTTTTTTTTTTTTTTTTTTTTTAACTTTGTGTGTACATTCTGGCAAGAAGTATTTTGCTCCCAAGGTTAGACAAACATTTAATTATCCCAAAATCTGTGTGGGCTCTGAATTCTGGGAATACTTCACAACTTCCTTATAGTCATTTATGAAAAGTAATTTGGATTTTCTCAAGCTCGTTAAATGACTGTCATTGTGGAAACCAGTGATAATGTGTAAGAGTCAAAGGAAGTTTTCTCATTTGCTATACCCTGGAGATAAATGTCTAAGGTTGAATTTCATAAATTCATAATCATGTTCCCTTCATTTTAGATTACATGGAATATTCAATATATATATGTAAAAAAAAAAAAGAGAAAAATAAAAAAAGAAAGAAAGGGACTGGGTGTCTCTCAGCAGTAAAATCGAGAAGGCTGGATGATGCTGAATCTGATACAGGCTAATCTTTGGAAAGGCTCCCTCTTGTCATCCTCACTCTGAAGACATGAGCATACACTGGCCAAGCACTTCAAAGCACTGGGAGGAGAACAATCACTTTCAGAATTACTGGTTTCCTTTTGGCTTATCCCCTTTGCTGAGGAATTTCTTGTATGTAAATAGCTGTTTGTGCGGATTTGATCAGTTCAGACCACACCCAAGCATCGCTCAAGCCAAACTGTCTAGTCTTACTTGCCGAAATCCCTGAAACATATCGCCAAACCAAGAGCACAGCCTTCCTGTTGCTCTGTCAGATTCAACTGACAGACATGACCAACAGCTTTATCTCTTGGATGTGAGCAGGTTTTTGATCTCTTGATCTTTTCTCACATTTGAACCCACATCAAAAGACTTTAAACTATTCAAAGTAGGTGGAGAATATGGGATCCTGTCTTCATGTGAGCTAATCCAAGCCAGGAGGAAGCAGAAGAGAGGACTGAAGACTGATGGATGGCCTGACGTACAAATGTGGCTTGTGGTATTGCCAGACATTGAGTATTGTGAAGCCTGCATACTCCAGCCCTGCTTTCAGAGCCTTTGTTTAAGAATCTGTCACTGTGCTATATTACAGCCACTTTTATGTTTGTCTTATGCCCCGAGTGTGCTTTTGTTGATTTGTGCACATCTGAAGCTTCAATAAATATTTTCAATTCTGCAGATTTGGAGCCTTCAGTTGTTTTTCATAACTTGACCATAATTCAGTCAATCAACTATAAATGTTTATTCTTATAGATCTATCAGAGACTAGCTATTAGTTATATGAGCAGAATGCTATCAGCTAAAATGACCACAGAGGTATTATTTCATCACTGTAAGGTTGATACAGTGTCTGGCCACTGTTTGCCAAGAAATAGCGCATGTAAGTACAAGTTTTCATTTTTACATTTCTGTGTATGGATTAAACATCCATTAAAGGCTGAGTTTGGGTTTGGACTGCTACTGTGCACAGCTTTGAATTTGTGTAGGTATACCAGTGCTATCTTCAACAGAGTCAAACTATGAGAAACCCTAACCAAACATGTGTCCCTACCAAAATCTCATAAACTGCTATCTCTTGAGGCCTAAAATGCTTCTTCAAACTTCTACTCTTTCTGAAGTGAGGCTTGTGCTCTCACTGGGCTCTCACAGAAAAAAAAAAAAAAAAAAGACACCACTCAGCTGCCCTCTTTTATAAACTCCACTCCTAATTAGTGGGCAGCTGTTGAGACTGAGCCACCAGGTGTGATTCATTGCACCAGTTTCCACTAATGAAGCAGCACACTCGTTTGCTTAGTGTTACCTGTTAGCACAGTGAAAAAATAAAGGGAAAGTCAGAGAGCTGTAACCAAGGATATGAAGTAAATCTCAAGATTCACACTATAACTACCTGGATGAAATAAAAGGTTTTACTGTGTATGCTTGAGCCTGCCTAAATCACTTTGGCCTTTAATTACCCTTCCATTTTAAAGAGCGCCGCGAAGTAGAACTGCACTGTTTGTAGAAACATCAACAAATGATATCATGTTTCCAAAGTTAAACATGATGGCATAAACTTTACAAAGAACCAAGCTACATTTTCATAGGATTTCTCAGCTAGTCTGCCTGACAAAACACCAGTCCCCAGGACTGGTTCAGTTCAGTAGACCTTAAAAATAAATTAAACTGACAATGAGTGCTTGTGGGTTGTCAACATGATAGAATTGTCCATTTTCATAGCACTTAGTCTGTGATTTCACACCTCCAGCTGTGCAGTGATTAACGGTGCGGTATTGGGTCTACTTTGACCAGTCTGTCACACACTGTGTTTTAGCTTGTTCAACAGAGTCACTCAAGATGACATTACAAGCATTTAATCACAGGCTTCTACACTCATGCCCCAGACTTTAACCCCAAACCATCACTGATAGCTAACCAAACAAAGACGTTCCACAGCTTGACAGCATTAAACACTTATGTTAATTGAAAATCTGGATGTTAATTTGTGCAGTGCACATGTGTGTTAAAAAAGTTTCATGCATCATATATGTGATACATATTTGTGTATTTCTAGGGTGATTCACAGACAAAGCCATCAAAATCACCTGGTAAAAGAATGGCTTTTGTTATAACCTTTAGGTTTGACGGCATTGTTAGCACAGAAAACAAAAAGGAAAGGCCCTGGAACAAATGGGATGCTTCATCTGTGGAGGATTAACTGTTCATTAGTCACAAAAGCAACGTGCAGACCACAGGATAACCTTCAGGCAAATGACATAATCTGTGGTGAGATCTCAGAAAACAAGTGTTTGTTCATTCTCTCCAGCTGTCCAACAAACTTTGCTTTAACAGAATTTCTGGAGTTGGCTTTGAACCTAAAAATCTTGTTTTCATAAAAACAGGCACGTAATTGTTGATGGACTGTTTTGGTATAAACTTACACTTGTTGTGAATATAGCTTTTCTTATCAGACCTAATTATACACAACTACAATAACGTAATGCTAAAGTTGTCCATGTCCCGAGATTATGGTCAGCCACAAAACATCTCACTTAAAAATCCTCCTCAGGTCTTCATTGGCTAGTAGTGGAAGACAACAGAGAACAGATGCCCTGCAGCCATGAAAAAAGGAAAAGGGGAACAAAAACAATCCTTTTCAGTTGTTTAAACTTGAACTCCAGCAGGCTGATGGGAGGTAGGTTTTGGGGTCATTGATGCCAGAGTGATTCCTTTCTATGCAGTGCCTCCCAGCGCACATCAAAGATCTTCAGCGTGAGCAGATAGCTGGTCAGCCTGGTGAGCAAAAACAGCTGGGTCCGAGCAAAACAAAGATGATATAAGCGGCTTCCTCCTCAGTGGCGGCACCAGAGCAGTCAACAATGATAAGCCCCAGCCCATATTGTGTTTGAAGCGAAGTATCCCCCCACCACCACGTCAAGTACCACAAAAACCAGACAATTTAGAGACCCATGTAATGCAAGAGGAAATATAAACTGTGATCTCTTGAACCCTGTCAGAAGAAAAGGTCTGGCTTTTGTCTCTACAACCATTTTGAGGAAGTAGTGGGAGTGACTTTAACTTGCAGAGACTGTGATCAGACATGCCTTAATGTCAGCAAGGGAAAATGAGGGAAGTATAAAGGAGTGACACAGGATGTGATTCGACTTAAAAATGATGTACATGTGAAAAGATTCGTCGCTTGAATAATCATGTCATAATGACAAAGTCATGGAGTGTCAATGAAAGACAACGATACTCTGCAATATGTTCCTGAAACAAATAAGACAGAACCCAGTTCTTTACATTTTCCATGTTACTTCACCACACCTACTGATGTAACACAAACTCTCACATTCAGTTGTAAAAAACTTTCTTTTTCACTTTTTCAAAGACAAATATTCAAAACACGTTTGACAGCAATGAAAATGAGACAGAAAAGTAAGATACTGACAGACACAACAATCAAATAAAGATCTCAAAAGACTCAGAAAAGACTGAGAAAAGCAGGACAGACTGTGGTGATTGTGACTGCAGACCTTACATATGGACAGAAAAACTTTTTTTCTGTATATATGTAAGAGGAAATTTTCCTGGATAGCACCCAAGTTAGAGGTAAACATTTTCATGGGATGCACAATTTCCCGTTGGATTTATCTAACAGTGCTCCAGGCCTCAATGATACGGGGCATGCAAGGATCCAACTTCAGAGGCTTCTAGGAACAAAAGTTCTTATTTCTAAAGTTTTGGTAGCACACACAAATTATTTTTTTTTTTCTAAAAAGGAAGAATCTATGTTCCCCTGTTCCCCTAAAGTCTAAACCTTTGGATATAGTGACCAGAATTCAAAGGAAATAACCTCAATGTCTAAAGCATTTGGCTTTTCAAATAATCCAAACAAAAATACAAGTTTAATGAGATAGAGCTGTGTGAGGGATTATGCAGCATTATGTAAATGAAGGGGCTAATGTGATTATTGTGTCCACACGCTGTAGGCTGATGAGATTACTTTTGGTGTTGAATATTGAATGAGTTTAATTCTCTTACACTATGTAAATGTACATAGGTGTGTCAGTTAACTTGTGACCTGAGTCTGGACCTGTAGCCTCTTGATTAATAATTAATTTAATAATTCTCCTGTCTTTAATCATTCACTGTGGTCAAACCTAGTTGGAAATTGGTATTCGGAGAGAGAGCCTTCTTTTTTGATTTATACTAAGACAAACAAACCAAGTGACAGACTATTGTCTGTCACTTGGTTATCTGAAATTAAATTAATTTAATAAAGTAACTGCAGTTGCTCAGGGATACCTATAGATGTGAATATGAGGAGATGGGGATCAAACCACCAGCTTTGCTAATACTGGGCAAACTGCTCAACCACCACACCTTGTGGGTGTCTTTCCTAATGGACGCTTTGTGACATAGTGACCATTTGTGGGGCATATTGTTTAAGCCATTGGTTGATGAACAAATCGGGAACATGTACTACATGCTAGCACTAACCAGACACTGGCCCAGGCTTTTGTCCCTGCAGTTCAAAGTACCAGCACTTGGCTCGGGTGACATCACTATATCCCAGATTACATTGACTTTGGAGAGTAGGAGGGGTCACACAGATCCCCTCATCCCTCGAGGCCATCCAGAGCCACTGCCACGTCTGGTGAAAGTGTGAGTCAAGGATCTCACAGCCAGGCTGTTACGCCTCCATCTGGGCCCCTGAATTAAACATCAGCTAGGCAGACGGGCTCCCTGCCTCAAAGCTTTAGGGACCGGGAACTGAGGCCAATTAACCCATGCCCAGTCCATTCAGACCTTCCTTTGTAGCCAATTAAGAGGGCATATTACAGAAGGGGATCAAAAGGGATGAGAGAACGGTTGGGTTTGATTTGACAACAGGCACACAGGGTACTGCTTGTATAAAATCATAGAGACTGAAAGGAACACTTCTGGCCATGATTGCAGTCATCATAAACTAAGTAAAGTCATTTAAAATGCTGTGGATAATCATAAATAATAGTAACAATATATCTCGGTCTACTTGAACTTTGTTTCCCTAAAGATTCCAAGAGCACCAACAATTAAATTGAGAATAACTGAGTTATTTTTTTGTCGAGCAGTTGAATACTGAACTTAGAAAATCTTGTCTTGACATAAAACACCATGTCACATCATGTCACTGTCATCAGACACTAGTTTGGCTTCCCTGTAGCTCAGTTCCTCTTCTCTAACTCTGACCTTTGTCTAGTGTGAGGAAATACTGCCTGAGAGAAATGACACAAAACACAGTGAATGACAAGAGCAGAAGTGAAAAGAATCAGGACAGTTGTTTTCTTCTGCCATTGAACCAGATGGAAATGATCGCAGATGTGACCTTCTGTAGCATAGTTATATTGCACAATAATATAGCAAATCATGTCACTAAATAAGCCTTATTATTTATTTTCCCGTAAAGAGATAATTTTAAATGAACTTTTATTGTGGAGCTGTGAGGTGTAAAGGTGGCAGTTTCACTAGATTGTGACTGGGAAAAAAAATCTGGACATTAAATTATGCAGACACTATCTGATTTAGTTTTCATGGAGCAGTATCCCCAAATAATATGCTGTGCAGGCTGTAAGTATTAGGACACTGATATGCTTTCCATTGTTTTGGCTCTACTCCAGCACATTGGATTTGATATGAAACACTTGCCATGAGGTTAAAGTGCTGACTTTTAACTTTGTGGATGTTCACGTTGATGTTGAATGATCAGTGCAGGACTTTTTGCCTTTGTTGGGAGGGGAGTGAAGTATTCTATCTGAAAATGGACACAATTCTGACATGGTTTATTAGATGTGAATGCAAACACCCTTAAGTCAAAGGCGAAAGTCAGCACTTTGACCTCATAGTCTCCATTATTAGAAGTCAGCAATTCGCTGGCTCACAGAAGGAAGATAAATCTTTCCTAATACTTACAGACTGCGTTGTGTGTAAAACAGTTTGTGCTGCATTCAGTGATCATCATCATCATAACTGGCAGTGATTTATTATTGAGAGGTGTTTGTGGGAGTTTCACAGGTATACAATTAATAAGGACCAGATAGTTCATTATATAAAAAGCTATACTGTGAAAAAAATCTGATAGACATTTTCATTTTCCGAATGCATTAATCTTTTACTGGTGGTGCTGACACAACTGCAGTGGGTGCTGAAGCTGGGAATGTAAAAAGCTGGGTCACGAAACTCTTCCAGCTGAGAACCTCCATTGCATTTCTGTGTAAGTTTTTGTTACCAGGTACTGCAAGATGGTACTGGTATTGCAGACATTGATCAAAAAGGTGGCTCATGTCAGCTATGATATAAAACACAAGCATACCATATGTCTGCTCACCTCTTTCTAAACCCGTATCTGTGAACCTGCTGCTTTCAACTCAGCACACACACATGCAAGCATAGTACACACATGTTCCTATTTGAGCTGGCACGGAAAATTCTTGAAGATATAATCTTTACAACGTTTGTAACTAGGAATTCATTGCATTGAGCTCTCAGTACACCCCCTTCGAATAGCTAACATTTTACAATCTATTCCCTCAGGGTAGGAAAAAGTGTAATGATGGTGAAACTAAAATAAACAGGTGTTCTTCTTGCTATACGTATCTTTGAAGGTTACAGAAAGATTGTGAATCACTGCTAATTGCATGAAATTATAGTTTCAGGGTGCAAAATGAACTCATTCTAGTGTCGCATGAACCAACAAAATCACGATAGTACCTTGGAGGATTGTAGATGACATGAATTATGGAATGATGTTAACTGAACAATGACTGGTTTACTGGAAATGTTGTAGGGGTTGTTTGGGGTACATTCAAAAGCAAAATATTTTTTAATGACATGAAAAAATGCCAAATCAGTTTCAGATCCACCAAATTAAAAACCTGGAAAAAAACTGAAATTAGCTAAAGCAATGTGCCACTTGGAAACTTTCTGGATTAAAACCATTAACCCCAATGAAGTCAGAATATGACTGAGTTTGGCTGCTGCCTCTGTTATTGTTTGTCAAAAGTAAAAGACTGTTGTGCAGTTTTCCTTACAACAGCTCTCTGTTGAAGAGAAGATTTATTGAAATAATTTCATTTTATTTTTAATTGACAGCATAGCCACCATCTCTAATTACAAAATACATGTACTCTACAGCTGAGCTGCTCAACTGAAGCCACCAAACAAAAGCATCTACAACAGATACCCACATGAGGCGATGGCCTTTCATTATTCAGCTGCTTTATCAGAAAAGGCAGCCGTGACTAAACCAATTTAGAGTGGACAAATAAGAGTCATTTGTATTCTTTGACAGACAAAAACCAATAACCAGGATAAATAATGGAAAAGCCAACAGGGAAATAACTGAATGATAATAAATCTTGAAATTTCTTTCATATTATTTCAGTAACTTAATATACAGCACTGTGTATATTAAATTGCTGAAATACTGTATTGTGTATTGCTGACTGTGTTCTGTTTACAGGCATTATAACCTGACTGGGTTATTCATGTAATGTCCTTCAAATTTATATTTATTCAAAGTATGTGAAAGGTCTGAGGTGTTCACCTCTTGCAGTTCGCCATAAGCCAAGAATTTAAATAAGCACAAGCTAAAGTATTGCATAAAGGATGAGTCAAGGCACATATTATGTCGCATTTCAAGAATGAAAACTGCATTAAATAAATTTGCAACCACTATAGAAGCAACAGTTGCCTCCTTAAATACCCAGCAGGATACAGAACAACATGAGCATCCCACTGGAGTCATGTGTCTGGCCACCTGACAAATCTCCAACCTTGACTCTTTTCTGGCTTTGTTTCTTTGTTCTTGTTCAGCTCACATTTAAATCACCAACTACTGAGAAAAATATCTGTGCTACTCAACTTACTTCAACAGCCACTCGGCCACTTTGGCTCTATTTCAGCCTGGGCATGCAGTACGCACGCAGCTTGTTTGAGCTTGTTCCCTGGATGTAAATTCTTGGTGGAAATACTGGTGACATTTTCATGTTACACTGTCTTTTGATTCAATATCAAGTGTATCACTTAAAGTATCAGTTATAATCTGATGGTGTGGGTTTCAGTTGATAGCTCTCAGTAACTGGGCAAGAAAATACAGTCAACAGATGGACCACTGTGGTGGACAGGTTTGCCAGGAGTTAGAGAGTTTGACTGGCAGGCAGAGTTTTGAGTGACATGTGCCAGTCAGTGCCTTATCTTGGACTCTATGTGACTGAAGAGTCTGTGGACAAAGCACAAAGAACCATCAAGACTGTCTATCCTGATTTCTGAGGTCTGAGGTCCGGCCAGATTCCTGATGCTGATACTTTAGACTGTGGTACTACTACTTTTACTTATTAAGTAAAATATCTGGTCATTTCATCCACTACTGGTGTCACTTGTGTAATGGACTGCAATAATTATGGCTACAAAATATGGCTGTCACTTTAAATTTTAAATTTAAACATTCATTTGGATGTAGGGTAAAAGGTTAAACTGCAATGATGTATATTGAATTGTCTGAGGAAGTTTGTCTTGTGATCCAGTCTCTTTTTTTTAAAAAAAAAGAAGCTAATTTCACATGGTTTTTAGTGGTTTGTTCAGCAATATTTGACCATGGTTCTTTTTCCATGAGGTCATGCTCAGAAATATTGCACTGTATTTTATAAATTAGCCATACATTTCTAAATATGCATTCCTTTGACTTACTCACAGGGGTGGAAAATATTAGTTTCCACATGACTTTGATTGACTAAGATTTTTGTCATCTTCTGAGAACTGAAACTAGACTCTTGACTACTGACGTTTCCTTCCTACTGAAGATTCACTTCCTTTGAAGGGCTTGAAGTTTGTTATTTAAGTGCCAGTTACAATCTGGGTTGCAAATGTACGGACGCATCTTTACAGGACTGCCTCTCGATCACGGCTTGAATAGATTAGACGAAGGATAATTAAACATCATTTCCATTTTTTATATTTATTTCATTTTTCAGAAAGGAACATTTGGAAAGGTTACCTTGGTCTCTCCTGGTTTATCATGGCGTGTTCCGCTGCCACACTTGGTGTCATCATTCTGTCTGGCTTCATCAACCTCTCAGCAGCAAACAAGGACACCTGTGACCTCTATGCTACAGCTGGACAGAGTCTTACTCTTCCTTTTGTCTATGACGGACTGGTAAACTCACATGTGCTGAAATGGACTCACAATAACACAATGATTTTTTACAGAGGGCAAGGCAGAGTGTCTGTTGGAAAGCCAGAGGACATTTCTGCAACTGGATCTCTTTTGTTGAAGAACCTCCAATTCTCAAGTGCCGGGGTTTACAAAGCAGATGTGCAGCATCCAAATGGTACTTTTATTAAAACATGGAGTGGTCGTGTCTGTATGATGGAGAAGGTATCAAAACCTCAACTCACCTATGTCTGTGACTTCAAGTCTAGTGCTGTTAATCTGAATTGCAACATACCCAAACCTCAGGGTTTGGTGTTCTCATGGACACTTGATGAAAAGACATTAACAAGCGAAACAAAGCAAACATTGAGCATATCACTGGCACAGTTAAAAGGGGAGAGGAGCTTCACATGTAGTGTGACAAACAAAGTCAGCACGGAGACGAGCATCACTGTTCGTCCAATCTGTAAAAGTCCATCGCCATCACCACCGCCTTTGTTATGTTTTACATCCAGAACTGTTGTGGCAATGGGAATAGGAGGAGTAAGTGTGATTCTGCTTTTGCTCATAATTATCTTCATATTATGTTGCTGCTGCAGACGCAACAAAACCCGAATGAGCGAAAAAGGGGAACTCAGAATGATTTCTCTAAACAAGCGAGAGCCTGTCTCCATCAGCCCAGAGTATGAGACCATGCACCCGACTGAGGACTCTCCTCCCCCGAGCCCTAAGCCTTCGCCAAGAGCCAGTTATCAGAATGTTTCTCAGTCTGAAGCTCAGACTGAAAACAGGCCTCTACAGCTATCCACAGCTGCTGAGGGACAACAACCTTCACCTGTACCAAAGCCGAGGACGAAGACTCCCCTGACATCAAACATCTGAATGCGCCTTCCTCTCTTGCCATCCCAGAAACTTTCAGGGACTAAGACGAAAAGTGCGATAATTGTGGCTTGCTAAGATACAACTGAACCAAAATGAAGAAAACAACTTAAATCCACAATTTTAACTTACATGTTCTTTAAGAACCTATATGTTCTTTGAGAACATGTAGGTGTTCTTTGAGAACCTTAGGCAGCAAAATCTTTACTTTCTTAAGTAACTTTAAATGTGATATCACGGCTTACTTAAGCTGAAGTCTTGTCTTTAATGTTTTATAGTCAGCCTTTGAGCTTATGGGTTGGTGGGGAGCATAAAGGGGGTGTTGCCTGATCTCTGATACAGGTTATGATACAAGAAACTATGCTGGATGAATTTCAGTAAGGTTTGTATTTGTGTTAAAGTTATTGATGGTCTTGTCTGTTTTTATCAATTCAGTAACTGCAGAGCTGATGTGTTTCTGTGTTAGAAATTAAGCAATTTAATTTCCAGACCAATAGAAAGAGTTTTTGTGTAAAAAAAAGTCAATAAATCCCCAAACCAAGAAAGTATTATTCTTTCTTACTTTCCAACTTCCAAAACCTGTCTGTGGCACTTGGCCCCAAGCTCAGTGGTCACACACATAAACTTTAATCTTTAAAAAAAAAATATATATAATTTACTAAACCAGCAGGGGACTGTAGTTTTTAGCTAACATAACTCTAACAAAAGTAAATTGTGTATTTATTGGGGACCATTTTCAGTGACAACACTTCTGACTGCAGGACCGTGAATGTGTGACAGACTTAACATAAACATGCGGTGGCTGTGTTCATGGTAATGGAGAAACATGTCACACAGAGCAACACTGTGGCTTATTTAAGAGTTTATAAGTTTATAATCATAGTTTCTGAACAACAGTGAAACTCGCAGCAGGAGACGTTCAGTTAGCATCTGGATACACAGGCAATATTTGTTAGCAGCTTCACTTAATTCTCGGGTTTGGTCTTTCCATGGAATTTGACTGTAACAAAAGTAGAGAATATCACCAGAGTTTAACTTTCTTTTTGTAAAGATTAACTGGTACTGGTATGAGAACTACAGTATCACAGCAAAGAGAAGACGGACAAAAACGTGAAAACATGTAAACATGTCTTTATCCCTGCTATCTGAGATACTTTACCCAGTAACCTTTCAAGATTAACGGTTGTGTTTTCTGTAATATAATCACACTGTATTTTTATGTATATGGTTTGGAATAAATAACGTTGTCAAGAATGATCTTTATATCTCCTGTTTGTATGGAAAACTACATTAAGCAGCTTATCTGTGTCAAACACAGCCCTTTGTTCCAGCTTCTTACATGTCAGCATTCTTGCACTTATTAAAATTTGCTTGCTTGCAAGAAGTTATTAAAGGGGAAAAAATCAATAGAGGAATGGATTAGCTAAGGCAAATATCTGTTATCTCCAATGGGTAAATGCTAATCCACACATGAAAGTGTTTGCTGTCTCGCCTAATGCTGTGTGACAGCCACATAATGGAATCCCCCTGAGCGTCATCGCCTAAAACTTACAAGCCAATGTCATCTTTTGTCAGGCCCTGCTCCACTCCTGCTCTCTTTACATGGCTGAAATTTCTGTCCAGCCGGCAGGGATTTAGCAGTAAAGCTGGTATCTGCTCCTGGAACAATGCCATTTGTCTTTCTTGAGAAACACTGAGACTTGGCTGGCAACACGCCACGTCACTATCCCTCACCAGCTAAAAATGTACATGATATACATAGACGGAGAGCACATGCACATACATAGGCATACTGTATTCTCACACACAGTTCGCCTACACACACACAAGGAAGTGCATTTCATGATACCACTTAATGAAACACATCTCATATGCCTTTGCCAGAAGTGCCCTGGAAATGGAAGGGAAATACTTCTGAAATGTGTTTAATCAGTGGCTCTTGGAGTCTAGAGGATATACCTTTTTGATCTCAGAGTGTGTGTGTCCAGGAAAAGGGTCAATTACCCGTGGAAAGTATTTACACTCATGTCAGATCATTCTTATTACAGTCCTCCAGTTGTCACGGGCTGCCAAGTCTGGGGAAAGTACAAACCAAATAAGAAAATCAGAGGTCAGCCAGCGCAGAGGCCTTTTTCATCAGATTTGTCTGAAAATACTGAGGTGATTATGACCCATTAGCATTCTTGAGCCAACTTAGCACTCTTTGACCTCGGTCCTTTTTCTGATACTGAAAGCATACAAAGCAGTGAGTTAGCTGAAGCCACAATCTTCCAATCAGTTCCCAATTTATTGAAAAAGCATTATGGCCAATTACTCTTGAAAATCAAACAGCGATATTATGACTTGGAAAACCATGTTGCTTGAAGTAATCGCCTTTAAAAGTTATTCCATGTGGAAAATTAGGAGAAAGCTTTGGTTGTGTGGTCTTGTAGAACACATCATAAGGCTGTATTAAAATGGTGTTAAGTCCCTTTTCAAGTGCCTCATTAAGCATCAAATTCACAGTATCTGTCACTACACCAGTCCTGCTTATTTTTTCTCCTCCATCTGTACACCTCACACGGTTTTTCACACACTTTTTTCATACGGCACATGCAATTTGTGGACTGGCTTTGCACAGTCTGCGGCTGTCTGCAACACACCAAATCAATTTCATAAATTTGCTGAGGAATCAGGCTGCACTGATTTTTAATGGAGGCAGAATTCTTTCCAGACCTCAGCAAGATTTAGCACCTCGCAGACACTGGATGTCTGGGGCCAATGCTCCGAGCACACAAGCCATCTAACATTTGACTGACTCTAATCTGACTTGTGTCTTTGAAGGAAAATTTGAATTTCTACCTCACCACAAATTCAGCCATGTTATGCAGAACTCCTTGATTAGGCTGCACCAGTTTGTGTGTGAAGTCTTTACTAAGTTCGTAGCAATAACTAGCCACTTATAAACTAGTGGTTTGCTAAATTGGGTTGACACATCAAAACTAAGGACTGTCTTAACTACTAAAGACTTTTGTTATGTGTAGGATCGTCAAATCAAGAGTAAGCAAAAGGTCACTGTAGTATCACAAACTGAAGCCGAAAACTCAGTTTTCTCAGTTTTCATTTGTGATTTTGGGCTACGTATTGTAGATAGAATTGACCTGGGTTGGGTTAGGGTTAGGGTTATCTTTCTCAGTCAGTTCATTTAGCTACTCAACCATTACACCTGGCACTTACTGGGTGTAAACATTCAGTAAAAGCTAATCTCTACATAAGAACTAGTTTATGTGCTTCAACGTGGGCCTAAGTGACAGGTTAAGTTTGGACTGACAAAGAGCTGGTGCAACTCCTTCCTGAAATAGCAGGCCCTGATTACATGAGATGTTTTAGGCATTCATTTGATTCTGTTATTCTCAAGAGTGTTTCCACTGAAAATAAAAGTGCCAGGAAAATAAATAAACACTGAAGATAGCTGTACCTTAGAAGGGATTTCCCATGCAGTGTCCTCATCAGCAGGGCAGACACTTGGAATCATGGCAGATTTAAAGCAGGGACCTTCCTATTGGAGGACCTTTGGTGCGAGTCCTCAGAGAACCTGAAAAGTATTACATGTTGCTCACATACATTATCTACAGGCTGAGAATCCTCTAGGAAAGGTCACCTGACAGTTCAGATGACATAAAGTGTAAACCAAAAAGCCTGTATGACAACACATCCTGTCCTAGGAAACTTTGTAATGTATGTTTCTTTGTCATGGTTACACAAGGATAGCTTGTTGAATCTCTGTTTATAAAAGGATTTTTTTACCGGATTTCCCGAGCAGAGCAGTTCCTCTGTCTTTTCCTTGCACTCTTGCCAAATACTCCATCGCTGTATACTTTGACATGGTGGAGGAGACTCCTGCAGAGGCTGATTCCATGAAATCCCGTGACCAATAGGCTTCTTGCATGTCTCTGATCTGCAGCCTAACAATTTTATAATTTTCTTCATGGATGACTCAGAGTTGCAAAAGCACGTTTTCAGCAGGATGTTGTAAGAAAAATAATAGAGGGTGATTTGCCCTGAAAGGTTTGATAGGTTTTTGGATTCACTTTTGTGTTCTGCTAATGCCTGTATGTTTAAAACAAGAGTTCATCAAAACAGAATTTGTAGGTCTACTGAGGTTATGGAGCAAAAATACAAACACTCGTATCTAGCTAGGGTTCTGTGTGGTGGCCTCGCCTTTTTGAGGTACAAATTCACAGGTATCACCTTAACACCAACTTTGCAGAAACATAATGAGAAATTGCTGGCTGAGTCTCAAATTTGGCCCCTGCAGTGGTCAG
Source organism: Toxotes lorentzi (assembly GCA_037833715.1). Classification (NCBI taxonomy): domain Eukaryota; kingdom Metazoa; phylum Chordata; class Actinopteri; family Toxotidae; genus Toxotes; species Toxotes lorentzi. The sequence goes on from JBBMJY010000021.1 coordinate 18,701,652, forward strand.
GAATGCATGTATAAATCACTTTGATACCATATCATGTGTCCAGGAAATGAGACACGGAGGTCAGACAGGAAGAAGAGATGGACAGAATCAGTGTTCAGACCATATCGACAGCAAGTAGAACAAATATTCACATAATTTCATTCTAATGCCTCAGCAGCTGCTCTGAGCCAGAGGGCCTGGCGTGTGAAAAGAGAAAAGGCTGGGAAAACAACAGCCCTTTGTCAGACTCAGACTTCGACAGGAGCACTGCTCCCATTAGCAGCCAATGAAGGAATGTCAAAGCACCAGGGTCTACAGATATGATATAGAACATCACTGCTCTCAGCAGATATTTTAAAAAAATAGGTCAGTACAGCAAAGAACCACTGTAATGTGGTGTACTCTGTGTTCACTGGTTAAATCATACTTGAAATTTGTTTGAAGTTTCTGTGCACTGGTCATACTCAGTAAAGAAGACTACCCAGTATCACCCACCCTCTGATACTAGTGATGCCATCTTTTCACCAGCCAGCACGGAGCTTCCTCAGAAGATTTTAACAAAGTATACCTCAACCGAGTTGCAACAATAGCAACTCAGTTAGTTGAGACCAGTGATTATTAAGGCAACATTCTAGGGGGAAAAAATGAATCTCTACCACAAATGTACATAATTCAGTGCTTTACATAACTAAGAGTTAAACCCCTGCGCAGTTTTTTTTTTTCTATTACTTTATTGATCCCTCCTGGGGAAATTACTCTCTGCATTTTTACCCACACCAAGCGAATGA
>JBBMJY010000021.1:18702518-18719471 GCA_037833715.1 Toxotes lorentzi
AACCCACGACCCACCGATCCCAGGCCAGCCCAAGCCCAAAGCCGCACTCTTAACTTGTTGCGCCACGGCTGCCCCCTGTTGCAACATGACAGGACATCACTTTTCCAAAAAGTCAATTTTGAATGAATTCAAATGAATTCAGAGATCCTTCTGGTGATTTGGTGTATGAATGTGGTGAAAAGCACACAGTCAGACGAGGTTGTTTTTAATGATTTTGCTCCACTCATTTTTAGTTTGTCCACTACCTCACTTGGGACGCAAGCCAGCAGTTGAGTCCTCAGATTTGTTGTTGTTGTAGAATAAGACAAATCTTTTTTTTAAGCTGGCAAACACCGTTATCCTCTTCTGGATAACTGCCATCCTTTCTTTTCTCAGTTCTCAGTTTCTCAGTTTTTTCAGTTCCTTTTTTAAGGCCAAAATGTCAGTCTCCACAAGTGAAGTCTAGGCATGCACATAATGTTTATTTATTATTGAAAAAAATAAACAGGTTAATGCCTAGTTAGAAAACATGTTCACACTGCTGGGTGAAAATGTGATGAAACCAACCATCCTATTCATAGAAAACTTCCTTAAACCTGTCTAAATCCTCTTTGTGTCAGTTTCCCATTCATTCCTAAGTGCATAATGGTGTAACTGGCATCACCTTAAACTCTACTTAAGATCCTGTCTATGACTTCTCTAATTATATTCCCTTTGTATTTTTTGAGCATGCACCAACTGGAAACTGTCTGCTGCTGCTAAGTATCTTGTTTTAATCCCTTTGTACAAATTTAAAATGTGTTTATGCAACCAGTTGGACAGAAATCAGACTGTTCCCAGGTTCCCACATACGGTCATTGCAGGACTGGCTGAATAAACACATTTAAGACTGACTCATCATCCTTTATCTTACAATCAGGCTGACATATTGGATAACAGAATCACATCAGTTTTTAAAGACAAAGTATGTACTTCTTCTTACTGTTTTGGTTTTACTGCTCCAATTCTCTCTATATCGCTTCACTTACTGTGATCGTGTTTAGATCATGTGAGAGATGTTTGCAGTGGTGAATTGCTCAGAGTGAATTTCTCAGAAAAAAGTAAACACACTCTACAGGATGGTTAATCTTGTCTGTTTGTTGTCCCTCACCAGGTGTATCTCACAGCTTGTCTCCATCTTCCAGCTACGAATTCCAGGTGAAGCTCCCATACAGGGGATGAGTCTAAACAAACATTCCAGCAGAATCAGCTGTAGACAAAAGAAAGGGGGTAAACTCCAGTCCACAAATTCTGTAAAGCAGGCCTATCATTTCCACCACAACCACAGCTCTGTAATAAAAATGCCTCTATCAGCCAAATTACCCATCCACAGTCTTGCACCTGCTATAAATCAGATGGAAGAAAAATTCCACCTCAAGCTCTAATAAGCATCTTGTGTGCACAAACTTAATGTTCATACAGAGATCAAACATTTCTGTAACATTCTTGCAGATATAGTGTGTGTGTGTGTGTGTGTGTGTGTGTGTGCCCCAACACAAAATTACAACCTGGCAAAAAAACAAAAGTAGAAAAAAAAAATCAACTCCCTGCTGCTTATGATGTACATTCTGAACAATAAGACTTTTTGCTTTGACATGTAGGGAAAAAGCATTTAAGATGATCCTCCCAGATAGCTTTTATACCTTTTGAGGCACACCAAGAAGAGATCATTTGGATAGTTTGAAGCCTTTGTCTTGGTCTACGGGCCTATCTCATCTCAGGGAAAATGATCCCTTAAGCCTTATTGTGAGTGTGGATCCATGCAGGGATAACAGCATGTCAGTGAAGGGTCATGCAACAATAGGTCAAAATGAGAGAGGTGTAAAGGTGCGACAGAGAGCTAACAACACAAGGTTTTGCTTTGGCTATGCTGTGTCTATCTAACAAAGCATCAACACAACACTCCAATGGCCTCTCTGTGTGGCCTCGGTTTCTTCAAACACCTTTGAAAGGTACTCTGCTTTTTGCAGTGGCCTCATAGTGGAAAATTGCCTTGAAAAGTACTTTATCACCAAAGTAGATAAGAGCTTTGGAAAAAATGTGTTTGCAGGTTATTTATTGCTGCCATGGAGACAAACTGGTTGAGTGAATTGCTCAGAAAAAAGTAAACACACAAATTAAAGTTGAGCTAGGCCAGCAAAAGACATTTACTACAATACCTATAATGGGAAGTAAAAAAAATTAATTGGTATTGCATGAGACACATGCCACTGTTAATCTTTTTTATCCAGTTTTAAAAGCAGCAATAATAGGAATAACAGCAATAGAGCAGAAATAATAGGTACAAATTATGAGCCATTTATAACAAGCCATCTTTAAAGTGTATTTTTAGCTGTCTCTGAAGTCAGGAGTGGTCAGAGAGAATAAGGAAACTAGAATAGAGATAATAAAGCAGAATGTTAATAGATTATAAATACCCTATAGGTCGATTAAGAAATAGTACAAATCTCATCTACAAATCAGTATGCAAGGGTTAATACTGATGCATGACTGTTTAATTAGAATACATCTAATCGTTTGTCTAACTCTTAACTCTTAACTCTTCTAGGCCAATTAATCTGAGTCAGATCTTGTCCTTATGGCAACTGACAGACAGTCTGGTCAAAGTGGCCTCTGATGCTGTTCTCTGTGCCAGTAAATGTGTCACAAGCAGCTGGGTAGTGTACGTTGTTGAGCTGCGGTACCATATGGAGTGCTAAAACAGAATCAGAAATCCTACTGCCAGTGTGGCATGTGAAAAGCTCATGAATTTCTCTTACAGGACACATAGTATTTCAAATTCAGCACTAGGCAGTCCATGTGCAAAATAGGAACAATGAGTTGAGGGGATAAGGCCTGAATTTGAGGTTCTTTTGAAAACAATGCAGGGATTCTTCACTGTACATGGCAGCTAAAAGACTCATCAGCAGTTGTCTGACATAAAAGTTAAGAATGAATGCTGGTTATATTAGACATATCAAATCAGGCACCTGCTTGATTTACTCCTTACTCACAGAGCACACAGTTTCTCAAAGAAAACTAAAATCCTTCTCTTTCTTAAATGATTCCACATCTCTCCCAGGTCACACAGAACATTACATTTTTAAGGCATCAATAGTAATCATTTCAAAATGCAGTCCATACACTCAGGAACTGCCGCAGTATATACAACAGTTGATTTTGGGCCTTGATCCATGTTCTACTTCTTCTGTTCATTTCATTTAATATATGACACATCTGCAGTTCAAATGCACATCCAAACATGATTTTAATCATTTGTAAAACATATCCGTGGTTTGGGGGAGAGATCAAACTTTGTACAGTTTAATCATGAAAAGCTTTGACTTTTCCCACTTGTCTCAAACTATTTCAAACACATAGATGTGTAAATTCATCATTCACTTAATTTCATATCTACATGTTCTTTGCAGTGTCATGGAGGGAGTGGAAACCTATCCTGGCACACACTGGGCGAGAGGCGGGGTACGCTCTGGACAGATTGAAAATCTATTAAATGGGTAACAACCATTTAGACTCACCCTATGGAAGTCTCAGAATCACCAGACCTGCATGTCTCTGACTGTGTGAGGAAATCCACAGAGAGTCAGTGAGCACATGCAAACTATATATAACAGAAAGGTGTAAAATACCTATGATAAGACATTTGACTTCAATCAATCAAAAAAAAGCAGTCAGCTTGGAGCCCTGGGCAATCTGAATCTCTGTTCTCAAAATAAATTAAGTATAAGTACATTTGAATGTAAGTATATTATAAAATATGAAGATGCAAATAGAGGCTAGAGAGCTCTGTTTGAGACTACAGTCTGCTGAAAGCTTTGGTTCTATTGTAGGCTATTGTACTGGCCTACTGAAGTGGCTTTGCGTGTGTCTGTGGAGTAGAACTACTCTCTTGCCACACTAATAGATTAGTGGTGTGTGTGTGTGTGTGTGAGTGTGTGTGTGTGTGCTTGAGTGACACAATCAAACAAACAGACTCATACAAAGGCATATTCTCACACACACACAGACACACACTGTCTGTAGTCCAGACAGGAAGACATGCTCAACACAAGACACCAGCACTTAGACTGGCTCTTAATTAGAGCAGGTAGACAGAGGGGTGGAGATGTTTTGGGGGGCGGGGGGCATTGTTGGGGTTAGAGGCCCTTTTGAAGGATGAATAGCTGGACGATAGTGGGGCTTTCTTGTGGGTTGAACATAATCACACCCTCATGCAAAGAAACACTGACTAATAATCACAACAGAAGTTATTTTCATTGAATCCTGGTAATAGAGTGCGCAACCAAATGTTTAAGTGTCAAGAAATTCCTCATTTTTCTCTTGTCCAGAGATTGTGTCTTCCATTGACAGAGTAGGGCTAGTCTACATGTGTCTTGCTGGGAACAAGAAACCAGAGCCTATTATTTAGTCAAGCACAGGGAAATAGTGGCTTATGAGAGCAGAGGACCTTCAGAGAATTGATTGATGTGAGTTAACCCTGTCAAATGCGGGGTTATGGATCAGTGCAAAATGGAACATAAATCACTTCCAGACTTTTGACTTTTGAACCACTGTCTTTTGAACCACTGTTAGATCAGACTGATACAGTTTTTGCTCTCTCTACCATATGTGAATGTCAGGAGTGTCACTTTATTCAACCACGTTACATATTTTTCATTCTAGCAGTAAAATTGCAGGAGTTAGTTTAGTTTATGCTTGTTGAGGGCAACAATGCCCTCATTAGCACATCCATTTTAACCTGTGAATATCATCCAATCACATATTCCAGGAAGAAATCCTAATATCTACTAAAGTATTGAAATGGTGATAATTCTCTCTGCCACATACTGGACTTTCACATTTGATGAAGGTACAGAAATTACTATATGGCACTGACATGACACCAAATAAGGAAAGGTTTATATGTTACATCAAAAAACACATATTAATGCAGTTTGCCAAAAAGTAATTCACAGACATATATATTCTTATAGAAGAATTGTGTGTGACTTCTGTTTGGGGTCAAATAGACCGCAGAGAGGTGTAAATCCCTGTTACAAATAAACTGTTAAAACAGTCCAATAAGAGAATCCAACTAGACTAATTTTGGATTTAGCGCTGTGTAAAAAGTACCGTCAATACCAATCACTGATATAGAGCATACAAAAATCCACTATACTTTACCATGTTTTTATAGCTGGAGTCTTGGGTACCCCAAACAGGAGTAATGTGTTACGTTCTGTAGCAGAGCTCTGAAAAATGTTATCAGTTCAAAACCATGTTTATGAGCAAGTCATGTAAAATTAGAAAAAGCCATGAAGTCATGAAACATAATAATAATGTTAAGTATTATTTTGGAGCAGTTAAAGACAGCCAGGGTCTCAAGACACTAAACAAAACATTAGACATAAAGTTTTTTAAGAGGTGATTTGTCCGTCTTTGAGGAGGAGCTCTTTGGCTGTGTTTGCATCCCCTCTGGTCCCCTCCAGCAGGAAAACAATTGAGAACGGAAAAATGGACCAAATCTATTCTGAGCTACCTTGACAAGAATTCCCTCATGACCGCTAACATCTTTTTCATAAGCTTTGCAAATTTTTCCACTGTTCACATACAACATGTCACTTCTTTTTTGCACTCAGTATGAAACCCCCAAAATGCTGAAGCCACAATACAGAAAATGATTTCTTTTGGATGAGGAGGATTTCAGTTGCTCGTATGGTCTGTTGTCTGTATCATCACATGACAGGGCGTGTGTGAATAACTGTGTTCTACTGTATATGCCTCACAGGCCTCTTGTTGGTGTGAAATGCAGGAGAACAAAGGCAACATTCTGTCAAGAGGTTTAATGTGCCCAGGTGACATGAGCCACAATGGTGTGTAAAAATCTCCTGAAAGCTCATTTGATTGGAGTGTTAAGCTGTTAAAAATAATAAGTTCCCCCCCTCCCTCTCCCGTTATCAAGAGTCCTGCCTTCTAGTTTCACACACAAAATACCGGCTCCAGCTTGCAGCTATAGCCGTGTCTGGCCTTTGCCTCATTCATTCTAACTATGCTGACATGGGGCAACATTTTCCAGGCTGCTCAACAGCCTTAAGTTTTACAATGGGAAAGTATGTTCTGCAATGAAAACACTGCCACTGGTCATAATGTGTGCCTTTCCTAACTGACTGTCAGCAGGTTTTATGACTATTTTGCTTTGTTCGCTGTGAGAACCAAAGCTGTAGCTTTGGGTGTGTAACAAATAGAGTACTTTAAGCTTAACAATGGCAACAAAATACGAGTCAAACAATACCTTACTGTATTGCATGGAGTCTTAACAAAAACCCTTGAGCAGATATGAAAATCCTCTCGTGAGCTTGTTCTGTTCTCTGCTCCCCTTAAAGTGCGATTCACACCAGAGTCTCACGTTCACGGATCAAACAATGCAAGTCCATTTTTCACCACACAACATGTGCATATGGGCTATTGGCACATACTTGCAGACCCCAGGGGTCCAACACCAACCCCCCCACCCCCTTCATGCCTCCTCCAGTTGGACCATGCCCGTCTCTGACAGCATACCACCCGGCCATGTGCAAGTGAATAGGTGGTCAGCTATGGACCAAGGCTGCAGTCCCCCACACATCGCATGCAGCTGTTACAAAATGGACACTCTACACATGTAACACAATACCTAAAAATGACCTCATTCAGTCTCAGCCAGTTAAAGTCAAAGCTGACACGATTTCCTTCAAAAGCGCTGGCAGCCAGGCTGACAGCACAGTCTATAATGCCTGTGAGGCAAAGTGCCAACAGCTTCTATCCCCAAAACTACTGATAGCCCAGTTGGCGGTAGAGATAACTGTGTAATCGTGTGTGGTTTTCATGGATTTTGAAGCAGACATGGTGCATCAAAAGATGAAACTGATACTGTTCAAGGCCAACTGCTCCACTATAGAATATGTGTGTCTGAATATGTGTATGAGTGAGGGGTGGGAGGGAATCGTGCATATGTGTGAGGTATACAAGGATTTGAGCTTGCTTAAACAACCTCCTCCTACTGCAACAACCTTCAATGTGAAAATAATTTCAAGGACTGCTGAACTAGGAAACTGGACGTTTGTGTTCACTGCTGTTTATACAGTAGTACATTCCTTATGCTGCTAGAAAAATACAGAAAAGGCTTGAGTAAAATATAGACCTAAACTATCTAAAACTAGAAAGGGAACATTAAATCCTCAATGTGTTACTCATGAATTTATTACACACACACACACGCACGCACGCACACACACACACACGCAAGCACGCACAGACACAAAACCAGGTGATGCAGTGAACAGCTTGCAGCACAGTGACAAAAACAAAACCTCCCAAATACCATAGAGGCTGCACATATATGACACACAGTGCACAACATAGAATACATTCATTTGTAGGAATTACTCATGAAAAAAACCTAATAATTGAAAAATCTGCATCTTTGCTCCTTTGCTCACAGTTAACCTTACACTATCATTAAAGTAAGCAGTGATGTTCTAATGTTTTACCACCATCTACTGGTGAGCAATAAAGGTGCCTCATAAGTTTCACAGTGAACTTCATCGTATTTCCACACTAGTTCAGTTCAACTGAAAGTATGTTTAAATGTTTCAGTGTAAAATTAAAAGTATCATTTCAAAATAAATCAACTAAATTGTAAGAATATTCACATTTGGGACAGTTCAACAAGAAATATGTTTTTTTTACTCAAAAAACATTAGGCTTCTTCATGCAATCCACTGTTATTGTTAATAAAACTCACCCTGCAAGCCATTTCACAGGAGACATTTTGACGCATTGCAACAGGAAAAGCACAGGTGTAAATAATATAGTGAACAATGGTTAAATTCTACTTGCTGCGTTGGTTTCAGGGTCCTAGTATCATGCCTGCTGGTTCACCATCACACTATCATGACTTACTAGCACATGACTAAAATGGAGCCATCGTTAATGTTATAAGTAACACCTGGGGTTTTCCCATGGTGACAAGTCTTTATGTCTGCTGGGAAAAGCACCATACTCTGAGGCGGTTTAAAAACACAGGGACACCGTGCAGTACACATGAAAATTACAGTTCCAGTAAATACACAAACAGAGACTGTTCTTGATACAGCTATTAAGGATGAAATGCAGACAAGACAATGGTTTAAAGGGCAAAGGAAAGGCAATATTTTTGTTGTTTCTTTCAGGCAGTGTGTTCATTAGTCAAAAGTATTTTTAACAGTAGCTTATGCAGAGAAAATTTTCTAGGATTTTGAGGCAGGTTGGAAAAACAGCCTGTTGAATAAGCCTGCTGCTGTTGTTGGGCTGATCCTAGATATTTTCAATGCTGCGCTGATGCTGCTGTGTCTACTCATCACCTTTAGATGCAGTTTTGTGCTGACAGTCATTTCACTTTCTGCCCAAAGGCTCCAGTGTCAGCCAGTGAGGAAGGATACTGTCCAGACATTTTAAATAATATTGTTCCATTTAAAGGTATTATTAGTTGACTGCTTGATGCTGCAGCGGCCTAATTTCCCACAGGGATCATTACATATCCCTAATGTGACAGAAGTTACATATTCCTGGTGATTATGGACATATTTATTCATCACGACTCCTGTGGTTGCTTCCTAAGTACAGGATCTGTCAATAGGGAATTTAGATGTAGAGTCTTGTGTCATACACTAGGGGTCAGTGTTTGCTCAATTTAAGAAAACACTGTTTCTTTGGGCCAATAAGTGAATGCTGCTTGCATTTTAGTGCATGATTAAGCAGAAATACAATAGTATTTTCAGTGTGTAAGTGTGTCATTAAATTTGATTAAGCAGTTTAACAGTTAAATGTAGCTTAGAGGCAGATTTGACTGCAGCCTTAATGCAATAGTTGAATAACAAATACTCATATTGTAGACTCTACAGCATGGGTATGAGATTGCATTGTGACCACTCCGTCAACAACAGAGTAAAACTTATGGGATGAGATTAATTTCAAATCAATTAAAAACAAAACACAAAAAAAACTCAACTCATTAAACTGAACCATTTCATAATATGTAAGCCTTAAAGTGACTTGCATCAAAGACTGCAAATGTACCAGAATTTGGGGAGTGTTGTTTCAGCCAGTGTAAACCATAGTGGTTTCTCGATACATGCTCTTGAAAGCAGGTTGCAGCTGCAGATTGCACTGGAATGTCTGTGCTGTTACCTCAAAGCAGACTCTGCTTCATGGTAAACATCAATCATTAGTGTCTTTTATGAGGATTCTCGCTGCATGTTTGTGTTTTTCAGTTCAGTCATTAAATATGTCTGGTTTATGCTCACAGCAAGTAGGCCAGGGGAGGATTTTCCAAGCTTGTCCATATCCTGGAGAGCCTGGAAGGACCTCAGCACAGCTTGATTTCACTGGAAAACTGCTTTTGAGGGGAGTTGTTGTCGTGCTTCAGGACTCCTCCAAATCCTGAGATTAGATTTTAGGAACCAAGGCAGGCTTCTGGCAAGAAATCAAAGTGGTTCTTGAGGGCCCACAGTATCTGTTTTCATTTAATGTACAAAGCTATCTCTGTGCAATGAGCCCTGGAAAAGTAGCTTGTACATAAACAGTTTGCCTTTTGCTGAGGTACCTGCACCTTTATTACAGAGGAATTTTGGTGACATTATTTCTTTGAAAAAGGTACTTTCCACTTCTTGGTGAAGTTTTCAAATCTTACTTGGAACTTACCTCATTCTTTGATTTTATATAACAATTTGATGAGTTATCAGGCAGTTGACAGTTTCAGCTGTTTCCAGATCTCAAGAGTACGTGTACTTCAGTGAGAAATGGATTTAGAGGTGTTTGCTCTGTTTATGTGTCTCTTGAGCTCTGAACTCCGGAAAGTCATGTTGTGGAAATGCAACCTGTCCCTCTAAGTGAAACCACATGGAGCCACAATCTGGCAAGCATAAGCACCGAGCCAGCGCTGACCTTCTGCCTTTCTTTATTAACCAATTGGCACCTCTGTGGTGAAGAGAAAAACTCTGCAATGGTGATAAGAACAGCATTTTGTTGTAACCTTTATTTAATGTCCCCCTCCATTCAAAAATGTGTTTTGCTGACTTGAATGATTGACCTTCACTGTGCAGAAGAATATATATGCAGAGATTGACACTAGAAGATTTTCAGATTCATCTGAAGGGAGGAAAGGTCTCTGTCCTCACCTTAAATCTGAGTTTAAGAAGCGCACATACCAACTTAATTTTAAGACATCACAAGTTGTTAGGAAGTCAGTCATGGTCTAATATGCAACTTATACGTGTGTAATGTGGAAACTTGAGACTGGCAGTGCACATACACTGACAATGAACTGTAAAGAGATGTAGGAGACATGTGTCTAACAGTTAAACTTGAAATGGACAATATTTAAATTTTCATTTACTGTGGCTTTTTCAGTGTGAGAGAAAGATTAGATATAATCTTAGTTTTTGAACTATATAATAAAACTATTTTTGTGGATAAATTGGATTTAAATATTTGTGCAAATAAAAGAAACATAAATCAAACTGTGAGTCAGCTGAAAAGCATGTTTAATTAATACTTGTTTTGATAGAGTTAGTACAGTAGCATGACTTACAGTATTGGTACGATTAGTAACCGTAGCACCAGAATCAATCATTCTTTTTTTTTTTTTTTTACACAGGCTACATACATACTGTAGGTACATATGATTCTTAAAAACATCTTTGGATAAAGCATGGCAAACAAGCACATTGTTTCTCTATTCAGTACCAATGCCCATTCAATATTTAGCACACTGTTTACAATTCAAGTATGAATATTAAAAATACACATATATCATAAGTTACAAATCTTAATGGTTATTACAAAAAACAAACAGGATTACATTTCTACAAAATTTATGGCACATAGTGCATCAAGTATTCTTTAAATTTCTGATACAGACCTCATACAACAATTGACCATCATAAAAATGAATGATAGCCAAAGGTTTTCTAGCTGCTCATTGACTTATTTTTCATTTTTCAGCCTTTCTTTAAATCAAAAGAAGCTGCATTGTCTGAGAAGAAAAAAATCTGCATCTATCTTCTAACTTTGGTTAAAGCTTAACATCAGAGTACCAGCATGTTAGGTTGCTTGTAGTAGTCATTTATGATGAGTTAAGTACGACTCAAGGCCAGATTTCATCATACAGTGGTTTATCTGATATATCTGACAACCTTGCAGCTAGTTTTTCAGCTGCACTGATAGGAGAACCATGGCATGCATTTATAGGCAGATGATACTTCTTCTCAAGAGACATCTAAGCCAAACCCTGTCAGTTACAATGAACTAAAGCTCTGCCACAGCAAGCATTATTCCCAAAGCCAGTGTTTTCCTTCTCAAGATCAGAGGTAATTCCAGTAGTTCAAAAGCACCATTCAAAAGATCCTCATTTAAGGTTAGTGGTTATAAACTACTAATAGCAGGCTAATACCTTTTTTTTTTTTTTTTTTAGCAAAGCAGACATAGGACAAAAACATCAGACAATGGCTTCTCTGTTGGTAGTAGTCATTGTACCTTAAAACACAGAATGTATCTACAAGTCACTACAGAATAAATATGGTCAGACATAAATATATTACACCACATATCTCAGAGTATGGATGTTTGTGAGAGGTAGGGGTTGCAGGTACCTACAGTAGGCCCAATGGAGGGTGTGATGTCTCACGTCACACCCTCCATTGGGCCTACTGTACTGTGTCACGGCGTAACAGATGAGAACTTGTCTGTGTGACGTAATTAAAGAATAACACTAATACAATTCTTAAAATAAAACAATCCTCATGGTTTGAAAAAGCCACAGAAAATTTTTATACTGTACTTAAACACTAGGAAATATTTCAGTTATTTCCTCACAGCAGTGGTGTTTGTTGTCTGTGTGACCGTCGTATGTCAGTCAGTCAATGGACTGTCTATCCAGGTTTCATTAGTTTTGTGAAATGACTGACAACAGATGACAGCAGACAGGCTAGAACTACACAAACATGAATGATAAAATTATCTGTAGTTGCTCTAAAGGCTCCTAACATTCTCCTAAAAGTTTGACCTCTGACAGGTCTGAAAGCATATCAGTAGTTAGTTGCTACATTCTGTAACTCTTGAGCCCCAAAGGAATAGTTAGACAGTTTGGGAAATAAACTTAAGAATGTTGCCAGTCTTTGTGCTAAGCTAAGCAAACTGGCTGCGGGCTGAAGCTTCATATTTAGCAAACGGACATGAGAGTGGTATAGAACTCCTCATCCAACTGTCGAACAGAAAGTAAATAAACGTAAATGCCAAAATGTTGAACTATTCCTTTAAACTTGTGTAAGGCCAAGAAGATCTGCAGCATAGCTCATTTAGTAGTCACAAAAAATGTATTTTTTTGTATCAGTCTAATAGCTGTCATGCTGTAAAACAGCATCATAGCCTTCCCTTACATACTATTGCAATGTCTGTCTGTAGCACTTCTTCATGACTAGAGGACTGCAATAATTCTTACATACATACACTAATAATGAATTTTATACTGTCTTGATTGATTGCAAGTAAGTTAGATAAGTGGCAACTAAATTCTTACAGTAGCTGTAAATATAATATCTATGTACCATGGAACGTAACATATAACAAGATTAGCTCCAGGTACCTCATGATGAAATTCTGGAAATTTTGCAAGAAAATTTGTTGTTTTTTTTTTTTTTTTTTTTACAAAAGAGAGGATAAGTGTTAGGTTTTTCCACTGTTTGTGTGGCTGCTTTGCCAATGTTTTGAAGTACTATATCCCTTTGAATGATGTTAAAAAAACACAAAACTGTGTGGGAAAAAGGCATTTTAGGTTTTAAATAACGGATGTGTTTGATAGCCGTTTTAACACTGATGACAAGCAAATAAAACTGGCTCCTCTTACGTGTTAGCAGTTTGGATGGTGGACCTGACAGTGGCCCTGTAGTACTGCACAGTAAGTGGTGTCTTGTCTGTTTTAGCTGCCATTTGGGAACTGGGGATATTACTGTTGGATGATTACTGTTACATGCATCTCCACTACACTCACAGATGATTACAGGCTCAAACAAATCACTATTATTGCATGTTCCTGGGCTACTGTCTTCAGGATAGATTTAGGGGTTTGGTCTCTGCATGGCCCTCAGTGGACTTCAAGGAGTAGGCCGTTGTGAGCCTGGGGAATGCACTTCCCACAGAAACCACCACAGCGACCGTAGATTCTTGTTCCGTCCTACAGACAGAGAGAAATGACATGAGGAAAGAGTGGGCAAAGGGCGGATTTTCTCTGCATAGAATAAAACTTTTATAAATGTCAGTGGGGATTCCTCTTCAGTGAATCAGATCATGATCAGAAATACAACATGGCAATTCAGATGACATTTCAGAGCTTCTGTAAGACCCAACATGATGCACAGCTTTCCCAGTAAACTGACAACTATACATTAATTGCAAAAGCCATTACTTGAGAGTCACGTAGTGTCAGCCGCACAAAAGACAGCCATTTTAAAAGTCAGCTGTTAGCTTCTTACCTCAGATCTGTGGACTTTGACGGAAACATAGTTGCCCTGAGATGTCCACTTGGCGGCCGCAGCCACTTTGAGGCCAGTGCCAATCAGATTGATGCTGAACTGGCCCTGCGAACATCCAGAGTTATATCAGAGCAATTATTTAACCAGGAAGGTCAAGAGCATTTACGTTTGCAGAAATGTTCTATGGATATAACTGCAGGAAGACAAGCTTATATTCCCAGCAGGTCCAGGGAATTATAGCAGCAAACGTTTGATAAAAAATCTCTCTTCTTCGATTTTCAGGCCAATAACAAGCATGTGGCACAAAAAAGACACGGCACATTGCTATGAGGTCACAATGTACAGTATTTCACTAACCTGTGGACACTTGGCTGCACTATAACAATCTCCTGCTGTAGCAAAGGGCACAGGTCGACCAAGAGGAGTCTGGGAAAACTGGAGGTCTGTGACTGGTAAACAGAGAAGATACAGATCTTGAGTCACATTGTGCAGCTGAAGAGGTAAACATAGAGTGAAGACAGCTGCTCAGAAGTAAATAACCGCACAGTTCGCCACAAAAGATCAACAACTACAGTTTATGCAATTAAACTTCATTGCAGAGTTGATGACATTTTACTGTCACTTTGCCCGATGTGTTCACTCTCTTTTTTTAAGGGTATTTTTTGGGCCTCTTTAAGCCTTTATTGTACAGTAGCAGAGAAGACAGGAAGCATGGGGAGAGAGAATAGGGGAGTAACATGAAATGGTACTCAAATGGGGATGTGCTACTTAGGCCATTATGCCCATGTGGTCTGTGCCCAAACTACTTGGCTGTCGGGACTCCCCCAAGACTTGACCACTAAACGGTTCTTACAGTGAAGTTGTAGTTTGAATCTGGAAGCGGGTTTAGGTTTGGAATTCAACAATTTTAAGTCACGAGAGTTACAAATTGCTTAATTTTTAATAATTAAAACTTGATGTATGACCTTCAAAGAACTCAAATTCAAAGTTACCATGCCTGCTAGCTAAACCTGTCTTTATTTTCCATTTATCCTGCACTGTCACACATGATAGCCATAACAAGTACCTCATCCTGCCCTCCCTTTACAGTGCCCGTATAAAATGACGGTAAAGTTCATGAGATGCACAAGGCACATTGAGGCAGTGCCTCTTCATAATCTCCCCTTCATCTTGAACTCATTACCCCCCCCCACCCCCGCCCTTAGGTCTCCTCAAGCCGCCTTAAAGCCAAATGAGTACCATGCAGAGAGAGGGTGGGAACATGTGCTGTCAGGACCTAGACTAGACGAAGAAGATGGGAGGATGACTGTGTAAGTTCTAATCCAACTTCCACTCTAAGCACACACAGACAGACACACACTGTACATTAATCCACATACTCTAATCAAAGGCATATTTGGACACAACAGGGAAGGTGGAGCTGACTGTTATAATGAGCAGAGGAATATGGCCTGAAGATGTGTACGTGTGTTTGTCTGAGAACGTGTGATCACTTGCAAGCTAGTATGAGTAAGAGTTGATATTGATGCGACTGCATGCATGGGTGTGTGTGCTTCTTGTGCCTTCATGTCTTCTTGTGTGTGCTCACGAAAGAAAAGATGTGCGAGGCAGCATCACATATTGTCTGTCTGTGCTTGAGAGCAGGCACGCATGTCTGTATGTGCATGCACACATTCCTTTATTCTCATGCTCACGTGTTTGCGCTGAGAGGCCCGGTTTCAAGTCCTCGCCTAGTGATGTGAACATGGAGTGCTGAAAGGTCATTATTTTGATTTCAGAGGAGAGAGCGTGGGGGAAAGCAGCACATACTGCATTTGGACAGCCCAAACTTTTGCAGGAGGCCTTATTAGCACTATGGGATGAAGCGTATGAGGGTTAAAACAACACTGATGTGTGGTCTCATTACACTAGACAGGGTAAGGCAATCACAGTAATTACACACTCATTATCTTTAGGGAGCTCAGGTCCAGACGAACTTTGTGGAAGAGTGTGTATCCCGCTGCTGCGTAGTCGTTCCTGCAGTCACAGTCTTGTCTTCGGCTGCCATTATACGGGCATTCAAAAGGGTTCAGCAACCTTTGTATTAAGGACAATGAGTGTTAGGATGTATTTGAGACAAACAGCAATTACAACACCTAGTGTTACACGCAGCACAATAATTCTAATTCACACATTACATAATCCATGTACAAATCTACACTGAGTTACATCCATCATCACGGCTTTATGCACACCTGTGTCCATACACTTCTGAGTAGTTGTCTGTCTGACCGCTGCGCAAGGTCACATACTCCTTGGGGAAATCAGTCTGCATCTCAGCACAGTAAATCTAAGGCCAAACACATTGAGACAACATTTGAGAGCCTGAGGGGAAGTTGCAGGCTGAGTCATGATGTGTGCAGGAGCTATTTTGACAGAACAGACACACCTGTAGGATCCGGGACTTGACTTTGAGATAGTATTCTCCATCTATCCTCACACCCTGTCTCATCTGGACCTCTCGGCAGGAAGCAAACAATTGGCCTGGGAGAAGAAATATGAAGGGAAGAAGGAGAGTGAGGAAACAGGAAACTCTGACATTGAATATAGCCACAACCTTTGAAAGACATGATATTCAGCTACTCTACTTCTGCTAGCTGGTCCATAAATCTTTTGTCAAGAAAGACTGCAAAAGCTAATAAATTAAACACTACTATGAGAAAGGATGATAACCTTGTCTTCTTAAATGAAAGCTCTTGAAAATGTCTTAGTATTTGTGTGGCCTCCTCCATTGTCCCAAAGTGCCATGGAGCTCATATCATGCTGATTAGCTGATTAACATTACAACTTGACGACAGAACTGGCTGTCACCCGAGCATATCGTTTTAATTTCACTAGTGCCTGACTTGGCAGAAGCCAAGTGGGGAATGAACAGTCCAGTGCGCCAGTACTGAAACATCTCAAATGTGGGGGAGTGAACCTACAAACTTTGGCCCGCTGCCGGGTTTTACAGCGCTTGCAGGTCCACAATGAAGTCTGCCTCGGCCCCAACGCTTAGCCCTGAGGCGTTCTGACAGACCATCCGTATCTCAATTTGTAGAAAACTGCTGACTGTCTATTTATTGTTCCACTAAGTAATCACTCCAAGAGGCTTTAAGTGGGGCTCACTGTTCTGCCTAATGTGTTAAAACAAAGCAAAAAGTTGAGTTTCTATAAACACAATCAGATACGGGGTTGGTGCCAAATAGAGCACAGTCAATTTAATACCATTACTCTTCACATTCCATGTTGGCCGCAAGCACTACATAGATCAGAAAAGTTGGACATTATCGTGTTCTGTACTTAACTGCTAAAGAAGAAGAGAAGAGAAGAGAAGAGAAGAGAAGAGAAGAGAAGAGAAGAGAAGAGAAGAGAAGAGAAGAGAAGAGAA
>JBBMJY010000021.1:18719571-18749033 GCA_037833715.1 Toxotes lorentzi
GAAGAGAAGAGAAGAGAAGAGAAGAGAAGAGAAGAGAAGAGAAGAGAAGAGAAGAGAAGAGAAGAGAAGAGAAAACTCACATTCTCTGTCTTGACATGCAGCTTGAGACTCAGGTCTCTCTGATGGACGGCAGTGTTTGGACGGTTGGCCTTTGGAGGTCACACACTCCACCCTGCGCTCCATCACTCCTGCGCCGCAGGTCTGCGAGCACTTGTATACACACGCACACAAATTAATTCCCACACACAGCAACAAAACAATTAACAAATAAGCTGTGACCAAATCCAAATCCACAAATGAGATTAATCAGCAGGATTGTAAAAAGCGAAGGTCGTCAAAATGTTTTGTGAAAATGGAGATTAGCTGGAGAGGATTTCTCACTGCCTAACAAGCGTGTTCTGTTTCACCTTGCTCCACGGGCCAACTTTCCAGTAGCTTGTGTGCGGGCAGTCCCTCAGGAGGCACGGCTGAGTGCCAGGAGGGTGAGGCTCTGGGCAGTGGGTGCTGGCAGAGGAGGACTGGGAAGCAGTGTATGGGTGAGCAGCCTGGGAGGAGGGAATCACGGAGCAGGAGACAATACGCTGCTGGTATCCAACCCCACAGCTGGCAGAGCACTGAGCCACACACAGATAAACACACAATGACATTTACTAATACTGGCATGAGTAAATGTTTGCACAGAGCAGTAACATCAAATACAGCAGTGGATTTCTTCATCTGGGCCTCTGTGGCACTAATGTACTAATGAGAATCATCTGAATCACTGTACATGCCTTCTTCCCTTTATTGAGCCTATTTTCTATTGAAAACTTGACTAAAACAGTTGATTAAGTAAAGATTAGTTTACATGTAATTTTTTTTATTGATCAGAATTTTGAGAAAATGTATCACTGTCCTGTGAAAGCCACGTTTCTTCAAAATGTCTATGCTAAGATTTGTTTCCAGCTTTGTGATGGTGTGTTTTTTAGTGGGCACCTTATGCTCTGAGAATGTTTTTCTCTCTCTTTTTTTTCATTAGCTGTATTTGTAGTAAGGACAAAGCTCAGTCTTTATGTCTTCTTTTATTCCTACCTGTGACCATTCCCCTGTGATCCATATGGAGTGGCAGGGAGCTCCATTGCAGGGTTGGAGTGACAGAGGCTGGGTTGAAGGCTCACAGTAATCAGCCTGGACGGGTGTCATCCCTGGGCCCAAACACCCCACCTTCCTACTTCTCATGCCCTCTCCACAGGTTGCATTACACTACAAGGAAAATCAAACAAGAGAAGAAGTCAGTAGGAGTGGAGTAGAGCTGACAGAGGGGGGGCAGTGTTGTACTTTCAGCAACAACATCACTGACTTCTCAGGCTCCAGCTTGCCTGTTAAGTTCTCCAGATGGCCACAAATGGACACTCCTTATTATGTAAATTTGAAAAAGAAAATAAAATTGAGTGTTGCGTGACAGTGGTGACACTAGCTCTTAAGGAACACAATCCCAAACATGAGCTCTGGTTGACAATGTTACCATTAAAGATAAAAGTTAAGATGGTGTCACTGAGGCCTAGTGATGGTTTATAGACAGTTTACTCATGTAAATAGTCTGCTGTGTGCAGATTTTAATGACACTTTATTTGTATCTCATGAGAACAAAAAAGATTTCAGGGCCAAACTGTGAAAGAAAGGAGTCTCCCACGAGTTCTCGAAGCAACACAGACAGGAATCCGAACAGTGCAAACATTCCTGCAGCAGGAGGATACAGTGCCATGTCCCTACATGGTGCTCCTCTTTTATGCCTCACTTACGAGGACAAAGCTCGCGACATTAAAGAAAGATGAGCCAGGAAAAAGAAAAAGAGTCTGCTAGCGTGACACAGAACAGTGATATTTAGCAGGACCAAAGGAATGATGGCCATCACTACTTTGAGATTTGATACAATATGATATACTCACTGATGGTTATCACTAAAGCCCTCACAAGAGGGCAAGAGTACCTGCAGGTCATCCATTTAATGGTGCAGAGAGAGAGAGAGAGAGAGAGAGAGCAAGAGAGAGAAAGCGGAGATCTAAGCCAATAAAACCCTTAATAAGATGGTTGAACATCTGTACATCTGTCTCACACTGGGAGCGAGGAAGAGGGGGAGTTATACATAGGAAGAGGAAGAAAGAAAAAACGTACTTACTTCTTCCCATTCATCAGCGACCCAAGAGTAATGTGTGCATTCTGCAGTTTGACACGGTCTGGAAACAGCAGGACGCTGGTGAGCATCACAGAGATCCTCTCTGACCCACCCGGTGCCTTTTAGCCTACAGTAAACATCGCGGTTCTGAACTCCGACTCCACAGGTGACAGAACACTAGTAAAACACAGAAAACACATCTCATTGAGAAAAAGAACATTAGTTTATGATTAAGTGTTTCTCACAAGAACAGCTGCAAGAACATGATACATTGAGAGTATAATAATTATTTTCAGGGCATTCCAACCTCATTTCTCTCACAGAGTTGACCTTGAAGGTGTACTCCTACTCAGCTTGTGTCTTTGGAGGAGGTTTGATAAAAAGTTTGATGAAATAACCCTAATGATGTCACTGGGGTAGTACTGGCTTAGGCTTGGAGAACTGAAGAATTTTTAATAGAAAGTCTTCAGTACAAACTGAAGGACGGTGTTTAAAAGAAGTGGGCATTTATGGGACTTGACTGAGAGCGGGTGGAATTCATGGATGTATTACTTGCTGTGAATTTGGCCCAGTGGCCCACTGTGGTACTGCACCTAAAAAATCTAGAGCACCCAGGCAAGAATTTTTCTAATAAACCGACATTTTATGTCTGTAGACATATTGACAGAACACCTCAAACAACAAACAAGACCTTAAAGGCTTAATTTTTGTAAAACTGTAAAACCCAGACACTAGAAATGCTCTTTTTACATGCATGATATCCTCTCAATGTAAAGGTCTGAATGGGATCAGGTAAAGAGACATCAATCTGTATCTGCACTGGGCTGCACAAAGTGGAATCAAATCAAGAAAACCTTTTTGATGAGCAACTTTAATTGCAATTCTTGGGCGACATCTTAATACACTTGGTATTCGGCTCTCTTAATACTGGCATGGTGGAGGCAAATCCTCTGGTGAGATACAATGTGTTTTCTTCGTATCTGTGAACAGTGCCAAAACAGTAGCACAAGTAGGGAAGAGTCACAAAGCCAGTGAACTGGCTCAAGTAATGTCAGTTATACAGCAGTATCTATCTGAATGTTGCTAAAACTAGCCAACTGGTGATGGTCACTTGCAAGAGGGAGACTGTGTTAGACTCACTTTAGTGTGACAATATTTAAAAATGTTCGCTTGGTCTGCAGTGTCTGAGTTGCTGCTTTGGTGCTCCTGTACAATGTACTTAATCAATCCAAAGCCAGCTTGTTGCTTCTTCGTGAGTTGTATATCTTGGGGCAGACAAAGGTCTATCTCAAAATCTCTTTGATGTACTTTGAGAAGCATACCTGCATACTGAGGAAGCACTCTCTAAGGCTTGAGCTGATCACGCTGATTTCTCTGTGAACCCCCCCCCCCACCCCCACCCCCAAAAAACCTCAAGGAACAGTGCCAGGCTTCAGCAATTTCACACAGTCAGAAAATCTGTGCATTATACAGAGAGTATCAAATTTCCCCAAAACTTCCAGATGTATTTTGGTTGTTCATTTCTCACTGCAATTGTGTGTTATCATTGCAGAGTGCGTGGTTAAATGTTTAGGGTCAAGCCCTTGAGTTTGGAAAGAGAACAAAAGGCACCACAGGAAATCTGACCTTCAAATCAAAAAATGGCTTTTTAAAAATCTTCAACATGAAAATAAAACCTGATGTTTCACTGATTCTTGTCATTGTTCCCTGCTACAGCTAAAGAAACCTGATTCTGTATTCCTGTAAAAGACCTGCAGTTCTTTTTTATAGTGGGGATGTCATGAAACTATAGATGAAAAATGAGGAGGCTGTTTCATGAGTTCATGATAGCGCTGAGTAAGCAGCTCTAGACTTAAAAGGGCCATTTCACACAAATTACAAAACATATTTTCTCACTTATCTTTAGCGGTACCCAGCCATGCAGATAATTTTAATTTTTGTCAGTGTTGTGTGAGATCCACCTTTGAGATTTCTGCCACCACCCTAATACAATGGGCATATAAAACTGAAACTCAAAGCTGTCTGATTAGCTAGTTAAATGTAGACAAAAATGAAAAAAATATTGTAATTTGAATGAACCAACCTTCTAAACACAATTTAGCAAATTAGACTGATAAGATGTGTGCACAGCATTACAAATATTAAGTAAAAGGAGGAGAACAATTCTTGTGTCCTTGGAAACCAGTAAAAAGCTCAAAGGGCGGCCCACACCCCCTGAGCTGCCCATTACACCCCCAGTCAGAGGTGACTGAGAGGGCTGGGTAGCTGTGGAATAACTCAAACAGTGAGTGCTGAGGTTTCAAAGTTGTCACATGCATGGATATTAAGATATAAAACATGTCTTTATGCTCTAGTTGAGGATTTCATGGTTGCTGGTGGTATGTGGAGGAAGATGATTGCTTCCAGACTCAAGAAAGGGAGAGAGTGAGAGGGGAGGAGGACACCCTCAAAGAGTGGGGAGTGGCAGGGATCTTGTGGAGGGAGGTAGATGTGGGTCTTTGTTGACCTCTTGAGATTTTACACTTACTTGAAAAGAGGGAGGAAGACTTTAGATTCTCATATAGGGGGATGGAAAGATTTTTACCAATATTTTGGAATATCAGCAAGGGATTCATCCAAATCCCAAAAGATGTGGTATAAGCCTATAAACAGTTGACACATGCCTCAAGAAGCCAGAAATGCGATATTTCTGTACTTATTGTGTGTTTCTGAATGTATTGTATGCTTGTACCTCCTCCTCTCAGTCTGGCCCATGATAAATTTGGTTCCGAACATTTTCCTCCCTCCAGGAGCCCAGCGTGACTCTGAGCCAAAACTGTGTCGCAGCTGCATGCAGAGCCCCCTGGTAGCAGAAAACACGGCTGTGTGGTCGGCTCCAAGATGACTGTAACCTCTATGCACGGTTTTTATCCTGCCAGTGTCTGGTTGCTACTCTACTAGAGTACAATGGTACAGTGCTTCAGGGACGTGTGTCATTCTGAACGCCACGCTTTCATCTGCATGGGAGGCCGAGCTTGGCTGCATCAGCTGCACCTCCGTTTCATTAAGATAGCTTATTTGAGCTACAAACAAATCCTTAATAAGATTTAGTGTATGGAATGCGATTTGCAAGAGCAAGAATTTCTGTGTCATACAAACACTGGTGCTGAAATTATTCCTGGTCAGTGTGTGGTCTGATGAAAAGCTTCTGAAGGAGAACCCACTCTGCACAAAGCTGTAGATTAAACTACACAACTATTGCAATGTTTTGTTTGAATATTTTAACATGACATATAAATGTCCAGTGGACTGCATAAACAGTCTTGCAAATCCAGCCTGTGGTGTTTAGTTCACATACATGACACATTACGTTTGAACAAGAATAAACTGAGCGGTGATTGGACAGGTGCTCTGTGTGTACACAGAGCACCTGTAACCTCTGCAACCTCTGGGAAGTCTCTGGCTGTGTTTGTGCTTGTGTCTCAGCTGCTAGGAGCAGTGACTGTTATCATGGCCCCTGAGAGGCCATTTTGTGAGCCAGAGGAGACAGCGAGAAGAGCAAACATACCTCCCTCCACCTGTTAGCTTTCCAACTGGGGCATCCCCGCGCCCGACAGGCCTTCTGTGTTCGCGGCCGAGGCAGATGACTGCAGTGTTCCTCCTCCACTTTGGTTTGGTTCTGAAGAACACAGGCTATCTCCCGCTTCTTGGCGCCCCGACCACAAGTCACTGAACACTGGAGAGGGAAGGGGAGAGGAGGGGGATGGGTGTGGGGTGGAGGAGAAGAGAAAAGAAGGGCATATTAGTTGTGCTGAAGTTCATAGCTCTATATCTCTGCTAATAGTGCTCATGCTGACAGTTACAAAAGTATAAAACACTGTGAATTCAGACGCTGTAAAGTTGTGTTGTGCTGCGTGGAATTTTGAGCTTCTATTTTATCTATATTATCTAACATTTTAATTAATTTTCATTGTACTGGTATGTAAGGTGAATAACTCTACATTGCTAGATACAGCAACTAGCCATATATATCATATACCATCTTTTTTTAAGTAAACTAAGAAATACAACACAAATACTACACTAACACATACCCATGGATGTAAACATCAACATACAACAAAATGTTTCCCTAAGTGCTACATATACAAGATTTTGACCTCAACACAAGTGCCCAACAGCTTCCTCATAGCATTTCATGGCCAACTGAACACACTGCAAACAAATTTCAGTTCAACAATCCAAATGGATTTCACCGAAACCTCTTGTCAGACACTCACTCACAGATGGAATGCAGCCAACTATTTAACCTGTAAACAGAGGAATTACTTTTAGAGCTGCTGTGAACGGCAGAGGCTGGGGCAAGAGGAAGAAAAGATGCAGAGCAAAACATGGATGCATGCGCACAGCGAGACAATCATCTGGTACCAATAAGGAACCTAGAAATTCTTCACAAAAGTTAGAGAGACGACAACGAAGAAGAAGGAGGAAAAAAAACATAATGGATAAAAACCAGACACCCTGATGAAAGCCCTGAAAAAGGGCTGAGATGGTGGATGAAAATATTCTAGAGTCTTCGGTCCCCATGAGGCCAGACAGCAATTAGGGTGCCCGCTATTTCTGCTTGACGAGTGAGCGCCCCTATACAAAGCCACTCCAAAAATGGGGTGCTGGAATCGAATACACAAGACGAGGAGAGTTACATTTTGTCTTAGCATATTTTCCAGTCCAGATAATAAACATAATATTGCATTGTCCTCTAATTATGATCACAGAAAGTTGCATAACACCAAACAAATGATTTTTTTCCTGTGTACTCATGGTACTGATCATACTACAGATGAAGGGATATAGAAAGAAGAATTTAAATTCACTGACTTCAGGACTTTGTATTTTCTTTCTCCAGGTCCTAGAAGCTAAAAGACTTTATTTCCCTGTTAAAAATTCTACTAATCAGGATTTGAGCGTCCATTTGAACCCTTCAAACAAAGCCACCTCCTGCCCCTTTTCTTAAGTGTGGTGCGGGCAGAGGTTGACACTGCACACACATGCAACACACTTTGAAATTACCGAGGCATTTTAAACACAGGGCTGGCTCAGCTGACAGAGAACATCAAAGCTGAGGCCAGAGCTGAGTGACTAGACCTGAGCATGGCAGATTCACATACTCGCTGCACACTCACTCAAAAATGATAACAGAACTCCCTCTACCTCAGACAAGAGCAGAGACAGGCAAACATGTTGGGTGGGTGAGGGGGGGTGAGAAGAGAGGCTAGCCCCTCCTTACTGCTGTAAAAGCAGGAGGAAAAAAAAGAGAAAGAAAAAAAGGGAGGAAGAAAGGAAATCGCAGCCATACGTGCTACGCTCCCCCAGCTGAACTGTATCTGCATTTTAACCGTGAGAGAAAAGACGCTATATGGCGGTGTGCTCCTCCCTCTACCCTGCCTCATCTGTCAGCCATTAGTTAATCAGGGCTGGTAACACAGAGCACAGAGAGCTGGCACAATGCGTGGGACCAGGGGACAGCTTCACCTCTGAGAGAGGGCAAGGACTCAGGGACCTCTGCTTCACCGATCAACAGCTGGGCTGCCTCACTCACCAGCACCCACTCAGGTAAGACTATTCCACTTAGCATTTACTTTCATCTGCTACAAGTGGGACAAGTTACTATCTAGCTGCTATTTTCTCTTTTACTTAATATTTAATATTTTAATTAATATTGCATGTACCTTTTGCTATTATCTATGTTATGTTGGATTTAAACAGGTTGGTGCCCTGGTGTTATCCTAATGTCTTTCTGAGGTCTAAGCATGTTCTGAATGTAAGTTAAAATCCTCCAGGTCACTTTACCATTAAGAAGAAAAAAAAAAACCTTGTGAAAAACAGCACATAAATCAGTGGGTCACATGGTAAATGAAACACTCTTGAGACAAATTTGCCCTCCCACGTTGTCCCTGCAATTAATTTCACATGATTAGGTGGGTTAAAGCTAGTATAATCCAGTGAGGTTCATCTAGGCATAATGGATTACTATAAAATGGAATGACTCAATCGCTTTAAATTTGACACAAAGCTGAAAACCAGCCAAGTATAACAGCTTTTGTGGAAAAAAAATAAAACGTTTATTCAAATCAGAACAGAACTTCTGCAGGGAAAGACATAATTGATATTTCAAACCATTTGAAATGAACAAGCAGCTCTGAATATGCTACTTAGTGACTACAAAGCGGCATTCTTCAGTTTCACAGCTCTGGAACAAATCACATAATTGAGTGCTAAACCAGACACAAATTTAGGCCTTTTTGGCAAACTACAAAACCATAAAACAGCTTGGGGAGTTTTGAACATAGACATCTGACTTTGATTAAATTTACAAAAATATGATTTCTTACAGATATATTTCTTACAGATAACTTCTAACAGGACAGTCAGACTGATATTAGATACTCTTTCTGAGCACCTATGTCTTTGTCTAGGAGTGGCAAACGGCAACCTCAAGATGACCCCACCCACTGCTTTACTGTGAGCAGGTAAGCCAACAGGACACATGGAAACTGTTAGGCATCCAAGAGAAACTCCACTAGAGTTTAAATATCTGTCACTCAGTCAATATGGCAACCCAAGGAGCCAATACTGTATAGTACCTCACAGAGAGAAGGTAAATTCCACAAAACCAACAAAGCACTTTAGCTCAGATCAAAACTTCTTCCTGTGTGAATGTGTTCAGGGATCAAATACACTGATCACTAAGACCTCAAGCAACATATGAAAACATTTATTATTCTGAGGACTATAATCATCAGATAGTCAGAAAGTCCCTGTTAAACAACTTAATGTGAGTTTTGCAAGACCAAAACTCACAGTGACAAAGATACACTATTTTTATTGTTTTATATACTGGTTTCAGCTTTCAGCTTTTTTAGCCACAATGATGATGTACTACACTGTAATGACAATTAATTTCAGACTAATTTCTGTTCCTAGGACTACAGCCAAGTTCTGAATATAGCTAAGTTTAATATGACTTTTTCTCGATTGTTTTAAAAGAAATAATGTGTTATTAAGCATGAAGAAAAACCTGCTAAAAGGCAATTTATACCAAAAATGACATGTTTTTGTCTTATATGTTTCCTATATTTAGAATATTTTAGGTTCTAAACAAGACCATATCTCAAAATGTGAGAGCCAAGGTCGAATTCCAATCACATTGCAGCACACTCGCAATGCAAGAGGATGGTAATACCAAGCATATGGTAACTGTAGTTACATAGACTCTTCAAAGGAGCTCAGTGCTGACCTGGAGCAAGAACAAACTTGCAAGTGTAGACTGTGTGAAGGGAGTGTAGAATTATACCCTAGGCTACATGTTGTCAAGGCAATGAGATCCAGTCTCATTGCCTTGAGACTGGATGAAACAGGTTTGCTCTATACGGTCAAACGTTCCTATGCAAAATTAGAATGCAAAATATCATCTGTACAGCAAATCAAGCAAAGAGGAAGTGGTAGCTGGGAACTGAATGCACTCGAAGATAACGTTATATTTTTTGTTACAGCGTTATCAGTATCACAGTGTTCTATGGTGCATAGATTAAACTGCAGATTAGAGAAACAGGGAGACAAGAGGGAGGAAGAGAGAAAGTCATGGAACATTAAGGCTGCTTTTCTGTCCATGGGCTTGTTTTGCAGGGAGGTTTCAAAGACAGAAGTCAAAACAACACATGTTGTCAACATGGGAACAGCTGGTATGAGCGGCGTCATGGGGCAGAAGAATGTCAGAAGTCATAGATCTTTTATCCATCAGGCCAAAATAGCCACCCAGACTTGTTTGAAACCACACACAGATGCAGTGTGAAATCCTAGAGTTTATGTATGTGACTCATATCATGCAATTTTTGCCCACAACTAATTCTACAAGACATTTTGAACAGCAGAAATTGTAAGAGGAATTCAACAAAAACAAGGGCATGCAAATATATTCAAATGCAAAATATATAATAATAACATACTTTGTTTCAGAGTGAAGTTACAGCATCTAGTGATGAATTTCAGATGGGACAAGTTGATTTTGCCATATTATTCATCCCAAGATACAGTTGATTATACAATGTGGAAATAATTTCCTTCCTGTCTCTGTCAATGCAGTTCTCAACAGACTGTCAGCTGCAGGAGCTGCAGTGTTCTTCTGATTGGCTGAAACTAAACGGTATATTCTGCACTCCATGCCAAAGTATGACTTTGCCATCTCCAAAGAGTTAAATAAACACCCAGTTGAGTAGGTATATACAGTTTCTTCAACACAGTTTCCTTTTTAAGTCAACACTACTCAGAAAAGATACACCAAGCAGCCATAAGTCAAAACGAAATGACAAAACAGGCAAGTTTTTTTTTCCGTCTGTCTAAACATTCCACTGAGAGCTTTTTCCATTACCATGTTACACTGAAACATCCAGTAGAGCTCAGATGAATACTATGCTGCAGACTGACAAAAAAAATCAGGAAAGGCCATATAAAAGAAGAAGAAAAAAAATCACATTCTTGATGACATAACTTGAGAAATACAAACAGCAGACCAGCTGTAAAGTTATAAAGCGGTGACCTTTGACACAGGACATCCAAGTCTAACTCCCTCTTCCTGCTAAATGTTGCACAGCTGCTTTTCTAATCAATCATAGCAACCAGTTTGCCACAGCTTGCAAACAGGAAAGTATGGAAAAGCTCAGAAAAGTGGGAGATTCTGACCTTGCATTTATGTTTACGGAAAAAAAAAGAATAAAAATGCAAAGCAAGTGATGCTAGAGAAGGAGGCTCTGCATTGTTTTACTAATGGAAAAATATCCACAGCTGCTGTGTGTGTGTCTTATTACCACATATCCACAAACAGAACACTACTTACAATATTCCTTTTATGGCAGTATTATAGAGGTGATAGAGCTCTTTTGGTAATTAAGTGCAAATCGCAGTGTTTACCAAAATTCTAATTACTTTTTATACCATATCACCCCAATCCCTTCTTATACTGGGCCTCTTTTTGAAGTTCTGCTAACCCTGTGCCTGCTCTCAGCCAAGTCCATGGGTGGTAGCATGTCTTGGCAAAAGGAAATATGCCTCCATCAGAGGAAAAACACACCCAAAGAAAAAAGACTGCATCAACAAGAAAACAAATAAAGACGTGTTTACAACATCAAAAACAAACATCAGGTTTTGTTATCAGACCCTCAGATTTGAGGAGGACCTTCTTGTAGATTCACCATTTTCTGAAAATGGTAAACACAAAAGAGAAGCCATGGCAGATAACAAGAGACAGATAGAGGCATTGGCAATATTCCCTGCTAGGAGTCTGCCTCAGTGGACTCAGTCAATGCATTGGCCAGTTACGTGAAATGCAGTGACTTTTTGTCATTTTAACAAATAAAAAAATTTCTCCAAAGTCAGGGTGCTGAAACATTGATGTGAAGCTATTGTAAATAACAAGAGCAACCCAAAAAAAATTGTTTTTTTTCCTAATTTTTCAGATAATTAATTAATTGAGAAATAAGGCCAACTGCACATCAGTTGATAATGGAAAGTATTGTTATTTGCACCTAAAAATAAACAGAGCACCACGACTCAAAGATGGGTTTTCTTCTGATTGAATGTTGTGTTTCAGTAGCGAGTGGAGAAAGGACTGAAGAAATAATTTTGATGAGCAGTGCATCAGGCACTGACTTACACAGTGGAATTTCTTCACATCTGTGGACCAGTGGCCCTGTGAGCACAGATGATGAACAAGTAGAAACAGAGCTGACAGGCAGCTAGCTCATGTGAAATGTACAGCACACACAGTCAAATAGTACAATGCGAGTACAGTTAAATCTCTAACCCTCTGCAGTGTAGCTAAAACATCACAGAAGCACTGAAGAACTGTTCCGTTCCTGTTACTCAACGTGGGCCACAACACCCAATCTATCACTGTCTCTTTCATAAGAGGGAAAAGGCTCTTTGAAAGAAATGTCGAGGCCCACAAACTCCATTTCATTCCATCAACTTGATTGGCCTGAATTGGACTAAGCCCTGTCAAGTCTGAGATGGCAGCCTTGTCTGAAAAGAATATGTCTCAGTAGAGTCTACGAAGTGTCTCCTAGAGGTTTAAAACTACTTCATAATGCTTTACCAACAAGTTGAGGAAAAGCAGACGCTCTCTACCTGTGTCAAAGTGAGGCCATGTTCCCTATCGTTCGATGGGCTAGAGGTAGACCAACCTAAATGCTTCCAGACTTTCACGCCCTGAATCCTCTCATTTCATCTCCCTGCATCTCTTCCAGCTCAGATCAACCACAAAATAACATCCACCCTTACTAGATTGACTAGTAAGCCAATGCCATGAGCAAACTCACTGTGGTTCAGAGTCGGCCCTTATTTCTTCAGAAGCGGCTTTGCTCCTACAGAGACAGTATTAAGATCATCATTTGACTGTTCTCTAAGCGACAATGAACTGTGGAGAATAAGGATGTTTATGCAAGTGCTAGTAAAGAAAATCTATATTACAGCATGCAATATGTCAAACGTTTCTTCATGTTATCAAACTGCTTCCATCTGCTTCCATCACATCAGGGATGGAAGAGACTTCCATCCCTGATGTGAAAGCCCTGCTGGGATCCAAATATTTTGAATCTTCAGATAACATCTCACAGCATCTGGTTTTCTGCCTCCAAAGTCTTAATGGTTTGCCAAAATTTGCAGACCATAGTGCTTGACTTTTAACCAGCAAATCATCAATTGAACTATTTAGCTTTCTCTCAAAGGCCGAAATGAAACATTATCTCCCGACTCAGATTTAAATTAAAGCCATGACAAGAACCATGCTAGCAAGGGGGAGGGTGGCCCTTCCAGTCACAGCTTCCATTGCTCAGACTCGACTGGCATATGAGCAGGATCAGGAAGCACAAGCTCAGTGATGTCATGACCAACTGACCCTAGGGTGACAGGTTTGGAGAACGTTCTTGCCCAGTGCCCTCAGGCCAAAGTCAAGTATGTCAATGTTGTGCATGTGGATTTCATCTGAAGCAGCATGATTAGTTCACAGACGCTCAACTACGATCCCCCCTCCATGGGAAACCCACTCTCGGCAGGAAACTGTATGTTTTTGTTAGCAACAAACAGGCATAAATTACTAAAATGGTGCCTTGGTTGCCAATTTATCGCACACAGCCTTATTGTTGTTCCTTGCACGCATTTGACATCAACATTGCTTTTAAGGTAATTACCATTAGTTAATGATATTTACATTCTTGATAGTTTATGTTAAACTGTGTCTGCTATTCTAATTTTGTGCAATAAATGTGATAATTGTTTTGTGTCTTTTCTTTTTTGTATATGACAAATGTGTTTTAATGACCTGTACTTTGAAAATGAACATAGCTTTGACAAACATTTATTCAGAGTTTCTGAAGCTGTTACAGCAAGTTTAAAAATGATCAAGAGTCCAGGAAGAAAACCAGGGACATTGTTTTGCACTTCTTGGGATATTGTCGGCAAACTGAAGTACGGAGTGAACTGGTAAATTTGTAAAACCGTGCCAATGGAAGTGAACGCCAACATAAAAAGATTACGCTCATTGATCATATTTGTGAGTATGGTAGTAAAGTCATTTCCCTATTAATATGTATTTAGGTTTAAGAAATCTATTATTTCATTCATGAAAAATGAAATATCAAAGAACTGGCTTGACTAAAATTCCATCACAGTAATGGTGTCTGTGGGATGGCATGTTTAAAATTAAAATTAAATTAAAAATAATTAAAAAATCAAGGATTTCAGTTGTGAGCTCCTCCTGGGAACTGATGTGATTGATATTACTGGTGCAAAAATTACACTTTCTGTTTAGCATAGAAATATATTTTTGGGATACTACCACCAGAAGAGGCCATTACATAAGGTAAGGCGAGGGTGCCTTGAAGCCATGAAGCCATGAGAAATATTTTGACAATGTTACGTAATACAAGAACATCCCATGTTATCCCTCTCTGGCCTGTAAAAGAGCATCAGTGCCTACAAAAATCTCCTATTTAACCACAATAATTTAAAATTTTTGGTTCTCTTAAATGATTGAAAATTCAAGACTTTTCTGTAATTTATGACAAAAATCACATGCATGAAAATAATTAATGTTATCCTCTAATATAAGTTCAACACTTTATGCTGCATGTAGCCTACAGTATTGCTTTACATAGAACTGTATTAAACAAATGCTTCACTGCAGTTGGTAAATGAGAGGTTTCCTATTGTCAAAGTATAATTTGGTAATATGGCCTATTTTGAGTTGCTTGAAGCCTACAGTATTAACTCGAATGACTACTTTATTTGAATATACTACCTGATATCACTTTTAAAAAGCTGTTTCAATGTGTGTTTTCCATCAAAGACTAACTTCTTTGAAAGAAAGCAGGACAATATTATAATACATAATGCATAATTCAATCAGCCGTATTCTGTAAATGCTGGCTTTTCAGGCTTTGCTTTTGGATCTCCTCAACTAAACAACCCTTGCCAGCATGAATTAATACCAATTATTGTTGTAGTAAAAGTAATACTGTGTCGGTCTCCTGCCAAATGCATTGCAGAGAGCTCCATTAATACAATGGTAAACAGATGTGCCATCAGTGCCGAAGTTTGATTTGGACTGCGTATGTTTTCTCCAGGGAGATTACAAGATAAAATGTTAAAACGCATAAAAGAAAAAGGCCTGCAGTGTTTTTACACTACATTATGCCAAGGTATGTGAGGTACTACAGATACAACAGAAATACGTTTTAAATATGCCCCCAAAAGGCTGAATTTTTATAAGGTTTACAGAAAAAGACTGCTCAGTGGAATGAAGTCAATTGAGGGTCAAATACCAAAATACCACATAATGACCTACAAGTCAAGTGTTTTCAATGAGCTGTTTACAATAACTCACCTACACACTGCATATATGTATTGTACATGTAGTGCATGCACATGGGTTTCCACCATGTGTAGTGGAATAGTGTACTAGAAAGCTAAGATGACTCCTGGGTCTCAACATAAACTGCTTCCCTGATAAAACAATAAACTATATATTTCAAGTACTACCACTTGTGAGTGTACTGTGTCTGTGTGTTTTGTCTTCCCATCCCCATGCGGTTCTCTAGTGAGACATTTATAGGATTTATGTGTCCTTAACCTTGAACATGCTCTTCCTTAGTACATAGCAATTACTGAAGTTGTTCAGTCCTGTATTTTGTTTTTCAGTAAAATATTGCACTGAGAAACAACACAAAATTCACAGTTATGTTTCTTTAATATTCTTTACAGGGGAAATGGCTAATTCAACATATTATGTATTTTTGCATGAGAATGAAATAAATAGCAAAAAGAACAATAACAACCCAAAAAATTCTAAATAAAGTAGAGTTGCCCCGTTGCATTTGGCAACTTTGCACCAAAGGGTATAAAAAAACGAAGGAGTGGGAGTGAAACAGCCATGGCTGAGGAGTCTTGGTTGTGGAAGTCTTGGTTGTGAATGACACAGCAAGAGAAGCAAAGAAACAAAGAAGGAGAGTGCAGACATCCTCACTGAGGAGGATACTAACGTAAATACAGACCCATGTGCAATACTTCACCTGAAATATGTGTCATGACAATTTTATGTTGCCTTAACCAAACTGGAATTCAGAGTGCTTACATGTCACTTTTTAAAACTGGTCACAACTTGTTTGCAGGAGCTCGAATCTGCAAAGCTACACAACCACAAGGCAGTCTCTAAGTGCCTACCTCAAAGTTCAACACATACTTAGACTGTAAACAGAACCAGTACTGTGGATTGGGATGGGAGTTGCTTGGATGTTCCTAAGTTCTCACACAGCTCAAAAACTCTGAACTGACCTTACAGAGTAAATTATTACCAGGCTCAATAGCATTTTTTCGCTGCTCTCTCCAGTTGAAAACTTCAAATCTGTTGCACATCTTCAGGCTGTGTGTGGTCAGAAATGTGCCTAGTTACACCTGTAACCCCACCTGTAACAGTGAGGTTACAGTCTACTCACACACCTCTACATCACTGCAGCAAGGTGATGGGTTAAACCACTGAAGGTCAGCAAAAACAAGGTTTGTAGAATTACAGCCGCTTCTTTTAAACACTGTTAAGTTAAAATCTGCTCTTCGCACTTAATGACTGACTAAAAATAGAGATGCAAATTTATATGATGAAGTGATGCTATTAACCAGCAAGAAATAATAGTTTTTGCCTGATAGTGTCCCTCAGTAACATAATATGGATGGGAAACAAAGCTGGACATAGATTATGGAGATGTTAGATATTTCTGTTTATTCAATAAAACAGTGCCAAAGCTGCTCATTGGGTTGTGTTGCCCCTAAGTTGCCTTCAGAGCAGCAGTGGGGATCCTGCATCACTGGTAGGGTCACATGAATACAAAATTGTTGTATTGTGTATCATGACAAATAATTCAAGTAAAGTGTTACATCACCCTAAACTGGAACAAAACAGTAAAGCTTCAACAACTAATAATCTATTGTAAACAAATAAATACGTTTCATTTGAAAAAAAAAAATCCTTCAGAAATACAAAAACTGGCCAAAGGAATAAAGAGAGACAGCAACAAATGACTATAAAGAGGAGGTATCTGTGTGCTTAGGTTTGTCTTATAGACACTTATGCAAGCTGAAAAAGAACAGCTCAACGGTAACTTCAATGTACTGCACTTTTGTCCAATAATAAGTGTTTATGTTCAATAAGATGCACTGTTGCTGCCTACTGTGCCATTTTTAAGTTCATTCTAACCCTGAAGATATCATAAAGTTCTATCTTCATGATACTGACCACGCACCATTATAAAATTTAGACTGATTTCCTTTCACAGTCCAAAGTGCCCACTGTTTCAATCAGAACATAATATGATTCATTTGCCAAAATGCTTCATTGTAGATGAAGTGGAAACCAGGTGTAGAAAGATGTTTGAATGGTAATTACAGTGTAGTTTATCTGCATTTATGCCTGTTTTCTTATATGATATAGAATATATCACATACCAGAAAATATATTTTATTCAAACTTAAAATAAAAATTAATATTTTATGAAAAATTCTTTCCTAAAATGTCTATATTTTCAGCCATCCTCCATTTCAAGGCACTTACTTTAATTTAGTTTTTGAATATTGTTTTTAGGATTAAATTAAATCTTTTATTTCATAGTTTTATTGGCTATTTGCTATTATATTTTAAACTAACATAGATGAAGCCATCAGTAAATGCATTTCAACCTAAGTAAAAAAAAGGCATTATCAAAAATACGAATGAAACATGATTTGAAAATATTTTCCTCTGTACAAACTGTATTTACTCATAGAGAGATATGAGAGGTCTGACCAAGAGCACCAGTAAAAATATTAAATATAATATTCAGAAACGAAAACTAGATACTCGAAAAACAAATTCATACTGTACAAAGATACATATACAAAATACACTGGCAGTCATCTGTTGCTGTTCAATAAAGGTCATAATATTAACTCTTATACACAAATATACACTTGTGTACTTCAGATACAGGGTGAAGACAGCAATAACAACAAAGAACATTTACTTCACGCCTCATATATGAAATAAATATTTTCTACAGTTATGCCTCTACAAATATATGGCAATGCTGGACAACACTGTCCTGATTTATAGGTTTTAATTTGGAGCACTGGCTCAAAATGGGATCCATATGTTTTTCATGATCCTCTATGTGGAGCAGCATTGTGTTTTTGTGTATTTTTTCCTTTTATTTATTTATTTTTATTCTAATCAGCACCATGCCACTGCAGGGCCCATCTGGGTGGGCTGGAGCGGGCTAGCCAACAGTAGCACTAGATAGCCAGCGCTCACTCCAGAATGTCCTACAGTTTTAGGCAAAAAAAAACAACCCATACTCAGTACATTGGTCTGAAGTCATTTTAGCACACACAATATCTACTCACAGTGACGCACCCTCAGTGAGGAAGGTAAGTGTTGGAGGAAAATGAGTTAGTACTATCATACCGGCTTCCATGGTCGGCGGTGCCAGGAGGCAGAGCCTGGGCAGGGCTGCAGGTTGCATTGCTCCATGTTGGGTGGCTTGTCCAGGATGTCGCAGTTGTAGTCGTTCAGCCTCTGACCGTTGGGCCTTTGACACACCACCAGGCGAGTCCGCCTTCCTCCACCGCAGGTCTGGGTGCACTGAGGTTAGCAAACAAAATATGATTTTTAATAATGTTATATAATAACTGTATAATAATGAGTCTTATAATTTGCTTCATCTGCGCACTTGTGGACTGTTTCAACTTCATAAGACGTCTTTTGATCTAACCAACCTAACAGCTTTTTCAGATTGAGACTGGACAAATGCCTGTTTGTGTGTAAGTATTGACAGAGAAACACAACAGAGACAAAGAAGACACAACACATGATGAAGCACAAAAGGTGTTTGGGGAACGATAATGTTCACAATGAATATGTGGAATTGTATGACAAAATCATCAGTTGAACTCTAAATATAACCTCACCTCTCCCCAGACACCGTAGTTCCACAGAGGGCAGGGACCAGAGTCACAGCTCTTGGACTCGGCAGGTTTGACTCTCTCATCACAGTAGCTATTCATGCGTCCATCAGCATCCTGACAGACCACGACTCGCCTCTGGAAGCCTCCTGCACAGGTACTGGAACACTGCAGAGAACACACGGTGTGTCATTGTGGACTATGACACATGCACACACAAATGTGCATAATAGGGCAGAAAATCATTGGGAAACAATCTACCTCTAATATATGATCACTTGTTATCATGTGACCAAAGTTCCCTACAGGCCCACTGGATACAGATGAAAGCTCCAGCAAGCACTACTACAGAGGCTGTGTGAACTCACATACACAATACAGACCCGTTACTGTGAATTTACCTGAGTCTAACCAAGACCAGCCCCAGCTGCACTGGTCAAAGTTGTCTTCCTAAGGTGGAAAACATCAGCCCATGAAGGACAGTCTCAAACACTGAATAACACAGCCTTGAACGGAGCAGTAGGTACACTCTGCATCCAATTAAAAGAATCTCCACTGTCAACGGTAGTGAGTACATTCAGAGCTCTCTATGTGTGAGGGAGGACAGCACAGAATGAGCCTGAACAGTAGTGCATCCAGTCAAGTTCTTTATGTGAGAATGAACAGTGTACTGGGGGGTGAAAAATGGAAGAATGTTCTTCTCGTGGCCTTCAGAACAAGAGGAAAAAAACACACAAAACATTTATGTCCTTCTAAAAAACACTGAAGTGATTTCTAAAATAGACATTGACCGAAAAATAACAAGATCTTTTGAAGGAGTAATAGTCATCTTGTTAGATGAAAAAGGAAAAACTGAAACATTAGGTGCAAAATGTCACCATTTTATCCAGAACTGACAACTTTTGTCAAATATCTTCAAGCAGGGAGCAGATTCTCTCTTTTAAACAACATACTGGGCTTTGTTTTCATGCGACTGGGTATACGCTCAAGTGAAAGCACAAACACAAATGAGTTGAAAGACCACATAACACATAATAGCTACAGAGATTTAATCAGCTAAAAATGAAAGCCCTCAAGCATCCTACTGGGGTTAACATTACATGTAAGAATCCACCATTACTCTAACTCGTGTGCTATATATGAATTGCTGGCAACATCTGTTCTGCACATCCACCATGTAAGGCCAAAAACAGCTCTTGCATTTCTGATGAGGTTGACCTGGGTACACAACAGTAATTGTGTACGCATAGCAAAATGGATTCCAGAATAGAACTGTGCAAACAAAACTATATTAAGGAGACACAAACCCAACTACACCAATCTTGGCATAAACAGATTCTTTGTGGGCACGAAACTGCCACACAGGGTTAGACGCAAAAAAAGATTGGGCACAACGACAACAACAGCACTCTGCCTGCATTTGAACCAACGTGATTCAAGGTCAAGAACATGAAGAACCTGAACGGCTCCAATCGATTTGTTTGTGCCCAATCGATTCCAGCCTCAGAATTTAGGCTGTACCTTTAGGGAACCAAGAGTTTTTCTTAGTTACATAGCTCCAGTAATGAACACTGATGTCTATGTTTAGACTGAAACACCATTCATATACGGTATATACATTCTGCAGTCCTTAGTATGCATTGCAATCTGTCCCTTGGTGCTGTTTGTAAAGTCCTTTACCATGTATGGCCCTCTGCCCTGAGAAATGAAAACATCTGCTACCTCACCCTCCAAGTTAATATGTTCATAAGGATGTGTTTACAGACAGACAAACACAGGCCTTCATGGCAATTTGTTATCCATACTATGTACTATACTGGCCATAAATCATTTGATTCTTCATTGGCTTTTTTTGTTTTTATTTGTTATCTTGTTGCCATGTACAGTTGGTTTCCTGTACATGGCAAAAAAAAAAAACATACTGCGCCCCAGGGTCCAGTCCTCCACTGGTTGTCTGCTGAGGGCACATTCCAGCTGCTGTGCCCAGGATGGCGTCCTGGGTCCTGGGGATAGCCGTAGGGCTGGTCGTTAATGCGCTGACGGTGATAGATAGAGGAACAGGGTGTAGTGGTACACTCCTGTTCTGTTGCAGGCTTTTCGTCCGGGTCACAGAAAGATTGGTCCACTGGCTGGTGGTAGTTAGAGCAGACCACCTGTCTGGTGGTTCTTCCCACACCACATGTTACTGAACACTGTGGCAGGAGAGAGAGAATGAAAGTGTCAAGTATGAATGTGGGTGCGCGTGGGGGGGCCTGCAACTTTCACAAGCAACCAATAACAGCAATTTAATCTGGAAAAAGAATTAATGTTTCCGTCTCAATCGGACAGTTCACTCAGAGTGAACTGTCCGAATGAGTGCTAGACCACTCCCAAAGGCTGAAATCTGAGTGCTAGACCACTCCCAAAGGCTGAAATCTTATTTAAGTAATTGATTCAGCTACACTGTCTGCACTGCTGTGAGAATCATGTCTTGTGGGGAATTGTGACGTGATGATATGACTGGAGCCCATAACAGAAACTTAGCAAACTGGCTGCCTTAAGACACAAAATGTAATTGATTCTGTGCTTTCTCAATGTCGCAGTATCTTGACTTTAATCTTTGAGTTTGAATTCCTGACTGACCTTGCCTGACCTATTCCACTATGACTCCTTTCCAAAGATTCCTATTTTCTATTTACTCCTCTGATTTTAATTTCACGTTAACATATGATTAAAAGAACCAAATTATTATAAATTGTCCCTGGCTCCTTAAATGCCAGTGAAACAATCCCACCTCTGGTCCATCTTTTAGTGGCAGCATCAGGGGTTTTGGCTCTTGTGCCATGCTGACATTTACAAATCAAGACTTAACTGTTACCTTAACTAAGATCATAACACTAACAAGAGCCCATTATTATCCAGGATGTTTTTAACATTGTTGGCAAAATGAACTGAGTGATTATTGCAAGTCACTATAGTGGAAGAAATCTGCATTGATTGGCACACAGTGCTGGATGTTTTACTCACAGGAGACCACTCCCCAGCGCGCCATTGGCCACAGGGGCTGAAGCAGATGGAGGACTCCGGGGGGCGTGGCAGGTGGACACAGTATGATTCGTCGGCCACTCCTCCTTTAGCATCTCTGCAGCTGACATAACGCGCCTGCTTCCCTTTGCCACAGGACACAGAGCACTGGAGGACATGCAGATACAGGCAAAGATGAGACAAATATTCGCCCTGTGTGGAATTTCAAAAACATTCAAAAAATGTATTGTGGTTTTTAAAGTGATGCAATCATGTCTGCATTAAATCCTTACTAACTCAAAATTATCATGAGGTACCATGCAATTGAGATAATGCACCACAAAATTGATTGGTTTTAAGTGATATGCAAGGTGTGCTATACAATTTTTAGCAGCCGTAAATGGTAATGAAAGCATAGTATACACTGTATACATTATATTTCATGTATCTGTAGGCCTATTGTATATAATTATCCAGGTATTATGTAGTATAAAGTGACAATGGAAGACTGCTATCATGCTCAATTTGAATTTGAATTTACCAAACAACTCCTTGTTTCTTAGGAGGATACAAAGGATACAAAATGGGTGTAAATAAATTTTGCATTCAAAATGCTTTGATTAATCAGTCCATGCACAGTGACAGGATTTTCAGTTACTTCCTGTGAGTAAGGTAAAAGGTCTTGTTCTGCCTTGTCTTTATTTTACAGCCAGAGCTGACAAGAAATAAGGCTGGAACTTGAATGTGTGTGAAACCTGGGTGTGTTTTTTTACAGTGCGCTATCATGGTTTCATGTGCTCGTACAGAACCAGCCCATTTAAAGACATTTCTTAGACTTACATCTCTTACACTGAAATAGATACAGCAACATTTTTTCATGAAAATTATATATTGTGGATTCCTCAACTGGCGTCACAAATAAATGCGTTTAGGATTTTCTCCACTGTCACTGGTGTCCTGAAATGACTCCCTGATCAGCTTTCACCTGCTTATAGTCTCTAGCTGTATCCATATCATCTCAACGGGACATCATAGTAAACACTTCTGTGGGGATGAATACCTAATGCAATCAAATGGCTCCAGCTCAAATAGGCACGTTAATATCCCTCTCATATCAATGACATTCTAAAGAGGATGGCAGTTCCGCTGCTCGGGGGAATGCATGCATGTGTATATGTGCATGTGGTGTGTGTATTATGTGTGTGTGTCTGTGAGACCACACTGGTGCTGGCTCCTTTGACATGTGAGCTCACAGCGACTTTCAGATTGACAGACGGGGTTCAATCTTCGAAACCGTAGACTTGTGTTTAGATGAAATCTGGTTTTCATTTGCAACGAGTAACAATGCAAAGTATCAGAGAGACATAGGGGCCTCTCAGCCCAGACAGCGGAGCCTGTGTGTGTGTCTGTATATATGCGTGTAAGTGTGTGTAGATGCAGCAGGGGGTAAAAGAGACAATGCCAAAGAGGATCATGGTCCTGTACAGTATGTACTATCTGAAGGAATGTTGGGATATACAATAAAATTTAATATGAGAACCTAATATTTGTAAACACACATGCAGGAGACCCCTCTTTACTTGAGTGTGGTTTCCTTCTTTTAAACACACAGAAACACACACACACACACACACACACATATATACAAACTGCTCCATCAATATTCTCATATTTAATTATTTTGTCAAAGACAGAGGTAAGTCTGATTCTAAAGCCCAGCAGATCATTTTCCCTCAAACTACACACAGAAAGATGAACAAAACAGTGCAAGAATTAGTTTACTGTTTAACAAAAACCGCATTGCTTTTGTATATTCTACGGACTGTAGAAGGTAAACCTACAGACTGTGATGTGTTCTGATAGACCCAGTAAATCCTATCTGTTTCTTTACCGCAGTCCAGGAGCCGTATCTCCACTGAGTCAGGAGCTGAGCTGAGTTGTCGGGACGCGGTGTGCTTTGTGCCGGAGAGGCCCATGGACATGCTGGCATCTCACAGTCCTACAAATACAAACATGCAAACACAGTATAATGAGCTATTAGTCATACATGAGCCACACAGCAATGGACTGAAGCAGCTGGAGTAATTATGCCACAAAAATATCAGTAAAAAACTAAATACAATATGCCTGAAACAAAGGGCTACCTTGGCTGGGTTGAGGATCCTGTAAATAAAAATGTAAAAAACCTCTTTTCTTGTTTATTTCCATTTCCCAAAACATGCAGACTTGCCTAATACAAAGTCTGTCCATATCGAGGTGACCTCAGTCCCGACAGCTGAAACAAATCACTTATCTAGAGACTGAAAGGTCATCAGTTCAACACTCTCTGCCTTCAGTGCCCATTAGTGTCTAAAAAAGTAGACAAAGTGTGCTGCACCCTTATGCTCTGTATTCACCTTAACATTGACTGGGACTTTGGGTCAAAGCAAAGTAGAGCAGGTAAATATATTAACCAGGTCACAGACATCAACCATCAGCTCTGGAAGGAATATGGGCTCTAATTAAACTTTATCTGTGCAGTTTGGATAGTGTGTGAGCAGTTAGTCTTTTTTTTTTTTACTTTACCTGACTGTCTCTGGGCCTCGCCGCAGCATTGCACTCTCTGTCATCTACAGTGTCACCGTAGTCCCCGGACACACACCTCACAGCTCTCATCTGGTAGCCATGGCCACAGGTCACTGCACACTGAAAGACAAAATCACACACATACATTCACACACACAAACACAACGAGAGAAGCCCAGTCAACCGCAAGCTATCTCAAACTCTATCTAAGTATGTCAAGGTTGATATCTTAGACAGGGCCCCAGTCAAGGTCCAGCTCAGCAGAGCCTGGGTAAGACCCTAACACACACAAGCACATACGCACATACACACCCACAGTCTCAAGTCGACCCTTTACCCAATTCTTAACTCATAAATGAGGTGATCCAAGCATGTTTAGGTACAACACGAGAGCAGAGGAAGTGCCACAGGATTGGTTTATTTGAGCAGCAAATTATAATTACGCAAGCATTAACGAGCCGATTTATTCCAGCTCTGTAAATACCACTATCTGACTTCATACAAACACGTGTGGGAGGGCTTTTGATCTGCGTGTATAAACCAGACTATGAATGGCCAAAGATGCCTATTCATACAGTTTTCATTCAATTTGTGCTTTATCCTAACAGTGTTAAATCTGTACAGAAACAGTTGAAATTTGAATGCATGGGAATACGTGTACGTGTTTGTGTGTGTGCAC
Source organism: Toxotes lorentzi (assembly GCA_037833715.1). Taxonomy (NCBI): domain Eukaryota; kingdom Metazoa; phylum Chordata; class Actinopteri; family Toxotidae; genus Toxotes; species Toxotes lorentzi. The sequence continues at coordinate 18,744,492 of JBBMJY010000021.1, forward strand.
GTGTGTGTGCATGTGTGTGCACGCTGTGGGTCAGGTTTAGTCTGACAGGATATGAGGGCAAAGTGAAAGCACCATGGAGGAAATGGCAGATGGAGTCAGGGCACACTCCTCCGTAACTCGCTAGTATATCAGGTTACATGAACACACACAAACTGGAAATATACACTGTCTCACCTACACATCAAATTCTCTCTGTGACCACACACACATGCACACACATACACGCACACACACACACACACACACACACACACACACACACACACACACACACACACACTATTTAAAAGATACGAGCCAAACTCGTAGACAGCAAGCCACACATGAAACCCATTTCCTCAGTCAAACACAGCACCAAGTCAACTCGCCCCAGTGCGTCTTTGTCTTATCTGTGTGTGTCTGTGTGTGTGTCCACAGGACTCACCGCTCCCCAGACGCCAACCTGCCAGGATGCACACTCGGGCAGCTCACAGCTCCCAACGGCTTGGGGTTTGCTGGACGGGTCACAGAAGTGCTCACTCAGTTTCTCCTCCCCGGCTCCCATGCTGCAGGACACTTGTCTGTGTCTCATCCCTTTCCCACAAGTCACCAAGCACTGGGAGTGGGAAGAGGACGGGGAGGGGTGCGGGGTGATGGTGAAAGAGCAAGAGAAAAAGTAATACTTGTGAGGCCAGTATTTATACTTTCTTGCTGCATTCATTTGTTCATGTGTCTGTGTGTGGCCATGTCTGCATGTCTAGGTGTGTGACAAGGCCCACCTCACTCCACTCGCTGACGGTCCATTTAGGACATGGCTGCTCGTTGCAGGTTTCAGTAACCACCCTCTGGTATTCATTGCACTCCCTATCTATCAGCCGTCTGCCCAGGTTGTTCATACAGTAAGACTCTCTGCTACGGCTCCCACGTCCACATGTCTTCGAGCACTGTTAACAACAATAAATCAACCACTGTTAGCCCACTCAGTCATGTAAAATGTAAAAATGTAAAATGTGTCCCGGAATCGGACCAGGGTCTTACTCTTGCCTCCTTTCAAACTACTTATTTCGTGTAAATCGTCCATTGACGGTACCTGTGACCAGGCGCTGTACTGCCAGTTCTTCAGCAGACAGTCCCCATGGCAGGGCTCTCTGGTCTGAGGTTTTGAAGTGTCTCCACACATGCTGGCCTCCACCCTCTCACTCTGTCTCTTCATCAGGCTGTACTTCACACACTGAACGTCCAGGCTGCGGTAGCCTGGACCACATTTAGCAGAACATTCGCTCTTTCCAGCAATATGCCACCTGAGTGAGAGGAGATGTAGGACAATGTTTGGCTGTCTGTGCTCTGCAGGAATTGATACTGTGTGTGTAAGTGTGTGTCTTTGAGTGGTAATGTGCACCTGACTTCGCAGTCAGTGTTGCAAGGCTCAGTAACAGCAACAGGGCGAGGTAAATGTTCACAGCGTTGGTCCGATACCTCAAGATGATCACTCTTACGCACACATACCGCCTTTCGCCTCCTCTCACCTACAGAAACACACACACAAATAAAAGCAAGGTTCAAATCAGACATCTGGCAGACACCTCGCTTGCCAAAATATCACGTTTCTTCATCTTTAACTAGACTGACCAGCTTTCTGACATCAAGTTCTTCATCATACAGCCTTGGGGGTCCATGCTGGTCTGAGACCCCACAAACAAATCTCTTTACTGGCTCTTTGCTGATTTTTTTTAGGATTCACTGAAGCCAAATAGAATTTATCATATTCGTCATGTGTAGAGATATTAAAGCCAAGCTGAGATACCCTGACAGATGCGGTTGCACTCGAGCCAGGAGCCTGAGGGATCCCACACAAACTGCTCCCTGTGTTCCTCGATGGGTATGTTAAAGGAGTAACGGACATCTGGGTTATAGAGGTTTCCCACACACAAGACCTGTGGGGAAAATGATGGGAAAGACAAAGGACTTAACATACTTTTCTTATTTTGTCGAAGTCCACACAGAGACAGAGGTTTAGCTCAGTATGTCAGGGGAGTGATGAGAGATCAGGAATAATGCACTGTGACAAAAAGCAATGCAGACTAATATGCACTACAACTAAAGTAGGAATAAAACTGATTTTAAAAAAATTAAAATAAACACAATTAAAGACAAAGAGAAACTCCCCCCTTAGTACCTGCAGAATAAGCTCCTCTTCGATGCGGTCAGTGCAGTTGATTCGCTCTACTTTTGTATCCGAACCGCTGTACTCAATGACAGTTCCCTTGAATGTGATTTCCCTTTTGAACATGGCCACCACAAAGTTCCCATTCAGAAGGAAGTTGGACTGGCTATCAGATAGTGCTGGGATAAGAAACAGACAGATAAGCACAACACATTTTACCACAAAACCCTAAACAACTCAAAACTCTAAATGAAGAATGAAAAAATTCAGCACAAGTGAAGGAATGTTTGCTTCCTAAAATTAGTTTGTGTCTTGTGGAATTGGGGTTTTGGGAATGTTTACGAGATGTGGCATTTATCATTTGAGGCTATATGTTAAGTAAACAGTGTTTGACTGGCCATACTATCATTCCGCAAAGCTATTGTAGCAGGGGAGGTATGTTGAAACACTGGTGGCACTAAATTGCAGTTATTTGGAGTTAGACTGCGTGACTCTACTTAATGACTGACATTGCATTGCAAACAAAGGATCTGACTCCTAATACAAACAAGTACATTGGCATACACACATAAAATAACACACACAGGAACTTATGGATAGAAATTCACACTTGGCAAACTAGCACATAAACACAAAATCTTTCTTTTGTGTTCTTTTCTTTTTTTTTTTCATCGTCGAACACTATCCGAAGAAACAAGCAATTAATTACAATCTAAGAGTGCATACCGAAACAATGTATGTGATTAAGACTCTATACACAACTTTGTTTACACTGTCTGTACATTGTTGGATGCCAGATGTTATCTTTAGCCCAAAGACAACTGTGGGATCTGTGGGGTTTTGACAGTGAACTACAGACTGGTTGTGATCACTGATGCTTTTCAGCAACAGAAAAAAGACAATGCCTTAGAAAAATGTGCAGACACACAGCCACACACACAGGGTGTGTGGCTGTGTTGAAGCGATCAGCCTCAACATAAAAACCAGTTACAACTTTTAATGTTGTGGATGAACTGTGTATGAACATCTCTCCTCATATAATAGTGAACTTAATTTCTTGTGTGAAACACTATATTTGAGGTCAGCGTAAGTTCAAGGATTCCCCTTGGCTTTGTCATCAAATATCTGCACTGGATCATAATAGTCCAAAGTTTCACGTTAAAAGACTCAAAAAGGACTTAAATTAGAGACAAAAGTGTCAAATAAAACCGGCGGCACTCGCTCATAGTAGGATTGTGGCACTCAGCAACAGCAGGGGTTGACCTTCTAACAGCAGTGTGGCAACGAGACTTTGCCAGATGTGTTTTCAGACTATCTGACTTAAAACATCTTGAACCTGACTTGAACCATCTGAAAATGGGCACCCACCATTACAACATAAGCAAAACTCTTTTTCCTTTTTTTCCCCTCTCTCTCTGTCTTTCTGTTCCTGTTTCTCACATGCAAGCGCACACACAGACAGAAACACACACATACTCTTAACCCAGTGGGTCCATCTAACCCTATACCCCTGTATCTACTTTCATGCAGCCTGGGCTCCACATGCCTCTAATTAGCACCTATTTCTGCCTCATTTATCTTTCTCAGGGGCTGACACTCCATTTGCTTTCCCAACCAACCATCTTTGCCATGACCAGATGGACCAACGCCCCTACACATTTCCTCCATAATACACTCAGTATAAATGATAGTTTCCTTTCCTTCATGAAAATGGTTTGACAACAGTTTAGCCCATGTCTTTGCTAAAAGCCTGCCTCTACAGCTCCGGGTCACCAAGTCTGGGTGGTTTATAGTCGTGTTAGGGTATAATGGCATTGACCTACCAGATGAGAACTGAAAGGGTGTAATATATACATCTTATTAGGTTGGACTGCTTCCATTTTGGAATGATCCTCCCAAGTAAAACTGCAATTTGATACAGGGTTGCTTGAGACCACATGCTTGTACTGACACACACACACACACACACACACACACACACACACACACACACATCACACTCTCACCGAGGTAGTTGTCGTCTTCCGGCTTTCCAGAGTAGCTGACCTGTTTGATATCAATGTTGGTGGCTCCAGCTGGGATCCGCACCACTGTGTTGTAACCTGAAGAAGAAGAAAAGATGGAAGGAAAGTTAAACAATTTTAAAGAAGTTTCAAAAGGGACCAAAGTAGCCAGAAGAACAGCAGCGAGAATTCCCACCTTGATTTTCATAATAGCTCCACTGTGCTATAAGTCCGGTCCCAACCAGTGGGGATTTAAATGTCATACTTGGAAAAATATGAAAAAGGTCTAGTCCTCTCAAATAACCTGCAGGAGGCCTTGTTTTAGATAGATAGATAGATAGATAGATAGATAGATAGATAGATAGATAGATAGATAGATAGATAGATAGATAGATA